>CM021100.1:801833559-802428886 GCA_007115665.2 Sequoiadendron giganteum
AACATTCTCATGGGGTATATTCCTTCGCCAAATCACAACCCATCACAGAACATGGCATATCAAAACACCTACATTGATCCAAACAACGCAAACACCATGTCCTTGCCACAAGTAGATGTCCTTCAAAACCAAATGCAAACTCTTCAACAATAGATGGACAACATGTCTATGTCAGGAAAATGAACTATCTCAGTGCAAGACCTATGTCCATGTCCATTTGACAAAGCGCTTTATATGACACCTTTCCCCCATGGATACATTATACCGATTTTGCCTAAGTATAATGGGAGAAAGAATCCTTTGGAACACATTAGAGAATTATCAATAGCATGCATGGACATATCATATGAACCCACATACTTGATGAGACTATTTCCACGAACCCTTGTCGGGATAGGACTGGAATGGTTTTCTAAATTACCATATGGTATACGATCCTTGGGTGAATTAGCTGAGAAGTTTGCTGAACATTTCTCCTTTAACATAGACAATGAGGTAACAATAGCAACCTTGTGCCACATGAAACAAGAAGATGATGAAAATTTCACCACTTTCTTTCAGAGATGGAGAAGTCTAGCTAGCAGATGTCTAGTTGAATACCGAAAAAGTAAAAGGTCACAATATTCTTAGAAAACATCAACCCAAAATTGTGAAGTGACTTAAGGGTACATTGTTGTACTTCATTCTCAGACTTGGTACAAAAGGGTATCATCCTTGAGAAAGGCCTTATAGACAAAGGAGAAATAAAAGTAAGAGGCAAGAATCCAGTTGTCCAACATCAAAATGCACCAAACGATAGAAACAAATTCTGGTCTAGAAACAAAAATGTTACAAATGATGGTATTGTTGATGCTAAAAACATACACATGGGACCAGCTATCACACTTAGAGGATACAACCAAAATCAAGACACGGTGAATAGTCTAGATCAAATAGCCAACTATTTCCAAAATTCACAACAACAAAGACAACAACAATGGAGATTTCCTATAGGGGAATTTACACCATTAGGACAACCAATCGAGACTATTTTCAAAGAGTTGATTAAACATAATGTCATCAAAACTTTGGAACCAAGAGAGTATGATCCTGGACAGTTCAAACCTTCATGGTGGGACAATAACTCTTTTTGTGACTATCATCAAACGAAAGGACACAACCTACAACAATGTCGCCAACTCAAGAATATTATACAAGAATTTGTTAAAAATGGAACCATAGAGGTCGATGGGTAGAAAAATACCAAGAACAGTGATCATAAGGTCTTCACGGACCCGTTACATGACCACACAAAAGGAAAAGCCTCCAGTTCGGGACCCAAGAATAATCCATCAGCCAATTATAACAATACCAAGTATGACTATGGTAAAGGAACGATCATAAATCACCTCCGAGCCGCAAATGAGAATGTCAATACATCATTAAGAAGCATCCAGAATGTAATGTGAACACACGCAGAACCAAGATTACTATTCCAGGTCCTTCTTTCGAGCCATCTATGCAAACTTCCAAGTTTAAGTACAACCTTCTTGATCAATTGAGTAAAACCCCTACGCAAATATCTATCTTGGAATTGTTGACTTTATCACCTGAGCATCGACCCATTCTTGACAAAGCTCTACAAAACACAATTGTTCCTACAAAATTAGATGTCAATTGTTTTGAAGAAATGGTGGGATATTTGACCAACTCAAATCATGCCACATTTTCCCAACAAGATTACTCAACTGAAAAGTCTGATCATAATGACCCCTTACATCTTGAAGTCCTAGTCCATCAAAACAAATTCTGATGAATCTTGGTAGATGGAGGAGCAGGTTTGAACCTGTGTACCCTAAAATTGGTTAAGGCATTAGGATTCTCAGAAGACTGCGTAGATACCTCTAAGATTATAGTCATCAAGGCTTATGATGATGAGGAAATATCATCCAAAGGAGTTGTCACAGTCCCTATAAGAATTGGCCTAGCAATCATGAATACTAGCTTCCAAGTCTTGGATCTCACCCTTCCGTATAACTTGTTGTTAGGTAGACCTTGGATACACACAATGAAAGTTGTACCTTCAACATATCACCAATGTATTAAGTTCCCGTATAATGGCACAGAGATCACTATTGATGGTGATCCAAATCATTTTCAGTATTGTACTAGCCTAAGAGAAATTCCACAATGACAAGTACCAGTTAATCAAGAAGCTTCATCATCCACTTTATCCCTATACGTTGACCCATCATGTCTCACTAAGTCCATTTCATTCAAACCACCATCATCCACTCCTAAGCACGAGATCCAAGACAAGGGTTGTGGTGAATATAATATAAAGGCATCATACTATGTTAGTCAATTGATTCCACCTAAGGCATATGGCCTACCCATGGCAGATAGAAGATAGTCAGTGGTCACATTTCATGTCTCCCCTACAATGATGTTGACAAAATGGGGAGAGTTAAGTGAAGAAATTGTGGATCAAGGTGATTCTTGGTTGTATCAAGAAGAACATGAATACCCCTACCCGTCTATTCAAATAGCTAAGGACCAATATGGAAAAGGCTTTAAGATAATGCAAAATGAAGGCTATGATGGGCATAGTGGGTTAGGACTATATTAAAATGGAAGGACAGAACCAATCACTGCCTACCCATGACTGAAATACTTAGGGCTAGGGTGTCAACCGCTTAGAATTGGGTTTCCTAGTACTTCATCACCATTTCAAGAGGAAGTGAGTGCTTGCACAGACATCGAGATATCTCATGAACCACTTCCCCTAGTTTATGAAAAACCTCCAGTTTATGATGAATCCCCTTACTCAAGCGATTGTGAATGGGATTCCCTTTCATCTACCAGTACCATGAGCATAGATGCCCTATTTGGAGAATTGGACCTAAACGTGAAACCTATACCAAAACCATCTAGTCCTCGTCCTAAGAAACACTTGTCCAAAGAAGAATGGAAAAAGAACTATTATTGGGAAACCCTTGATCATGCATCTTGGGCACTTGACAAACCATCTTCTGACGACTCAACCCTTACTATAGTCCCACATCAGATTATACCTACACCTAGGAAGAAGAATAAGAAGGAGTTAGTCCAAAAATTTTGTGACCATGTCAACCATTCTAGATTCACCTTGTCAGTAGCTACCTTTAAAAACTCTGATGATGAAATGCCCCTTATATATCCTGAACTTATCAACTGGGATCAACAAGGTACATCTATCATAGATACATTCAAGAATGACGAAGCAATTGTTGAGTTCATGGGACTTAGAGAAGGCATACCAAGAGGGGATCATAAAGTAGGTTTTACCATAGAATTGGATGATAAAGCATATTTTGGGGCTTCAATTTACACCTCTAGTCACAAAAATGAGAATAAAAAGAAAAAATACAATGAAAAGAAAAATGATGAGTCCCTAGGTGAAAACTGAAAGGCGCCTATGGATGAAGAAAAAGTCAAAATAAAGGATGTATCCGAGTGTGGAAACCTCTTAGAGGCACCCAAGGATAGAGGTTTAAATATTCTCCCCATTGAACAAGAAAATTCACCAATGTTGGTAGAAGAATCTATTGAAGTCAACATAGGTACATAAGAGAATCCTCAGAAGGTATATTTTGCAGCTTCTTTAAGAGAAATAGAAAAACCTGAGTTTAAGGACTTCTTCACAAAGAGATAGATAAACTTTGCATGGTCATATGCTGACATGCTTGGGCTTGATCCAGACCTAATATTGCACCATTTACCACTACAGCTAGGTATTAAGCCAGTCAAATAGAAGTTAAGGAAAATGCATCTGCAAATTTCTCTATTGGTCAAGGCAAAACTTAAGAAACTCTTGGATGTAGGATTCACAAGGACGATAGACTATGCAGATTGGATATCAAATCTAGTACCAGTGACTAAACAAACTGGGGGCATTCACATATGCAAAGACTTTAGAGACATCAATAAGGCATGTCCTAAGGATGACTTCCCTTTGCCGAATATCGACATGATAGTAGACCTTATAGTAGGTTACAAGATGCTATTCCTCATGGATGGTTTCTCTAGATATAACCAGATTAAAATAGCAGCTAAAGACCAACACAAGACAGCTTTCACGTGTCCATGGGGCACATACTATTGGAATGTTATGTCGTTTGGCCTTAAGAATGTAGGACCTACCTATCAACGGGAAATGAGTATGATTTTCCATGACTTTTTACATACTCTCATGGAAGATTATGTAGATGAAATTATAGCTAAATGAGAAACAAGGGAAGATCATTTGAAGGTTTTAGACAAGATATTCTAGAGGCTAGAGAATTACAATGTCAGGCTAAATTCGAAGAAGTGTGTCTTTGGAGTGAAATCAAGGAAACTATTAGGGTATATCATCTCTCGAAGAGGCATTGAAGTAGATCCAGATAAGGTAAGAGCTATCATAGAAATGCCTCCTCCAGTCAGCATAGGTCAACTTAGAACCCTGTAGGGGAGATTGTAGTCCATTAGGTGTTTCATAGTACAACTGGCAGATAAAATACACCCATTTCAACATCTACTCAAGAAAGGAGTACCATTTGTGTGGACACTTAAATTTCAGGAAGCCTTCTAGAAAATTAAGGACTATTTGCTCACTTGAATAGTCTTAATGCCACCTATAGAGGGAAAACCATTGATATTATACATTTCAGCATCTCAATCGGCATTAGGGGCTCTTCTCACACAACACGATGATCAAGGTCATGAGAGAGCAGTTTATTACATCAGTTGTATCTTAGCAGGCTATGAATTGAATTGCAACAACATAGAACATTCCTGTCTTGCGGTAGTCTTTGCTACCCAAAAACTTCAGCACTATATGCTCAATCGACAAACAATGTTAATTGCAAAGATTGATCCACTAAAATACCTCCTAAGTAAGGCAGCATTAACGGGCCGATTGGCCAAATGGGTTATGATACTTAGTGAGTATGGCATTCAGTATGTTGAAAGGAAGGCTATAAAAGGATAGGTGATTGCAGATCAGTTAGCCAATGCACCTATGAAGGCAGACCATCCATTAGTGGCAGATTTTCCTAATAAATTTCTCTTCAACATTGACATTAAAACTGAATAGAAACTGTAATTTGATGGGTCACATACAAATCATGGTTCAGGAGATGGTATCTTATTTGTTACACCTCAAGGTGATACCATTCCCAAATCATTCAAGATTACTTTCCCTTGTACCAACAATATAGCAAAATATGAAGCTTTAGTGACAGGGTTAAAAATGGCAGCTCAATGGAAGATTAAGAGCCTACATGTTTTTGGTGACTCTCAACTGGTAATCTGGTAGGTAAATGATGATTACGAGACTAAGGATGAGAAGCTTTCCCCTTACAAGTGTATGGTTGATAGTTTCAAGCAGTATTTCAATGACATAACTTTTCAACAAATACCACGTATACAAAATAGAGCTGCAGATGCTATGGTAACCGTGGGTTCCTTGTTGGATATTCCGAGTAATGTGCCTAAGTTTGAGTTTTTGGTTGAACAGCTGTTGGTCCCCACTTATGATGTCCCCGATACTACGATGGTGTGTACCATTTTTGGTCCTACATCTCCTTGGTATAAAGACATATTCGACTATCTCACTGATCAAAGCTTACCTCAAGACTTGTCCAATAACCAACACCGAACCTTCATCTGAAAGTCAACTAAGTACACCATCATCAGAGAAACCCCTTATAGACGTACCTTAGATAATGCCCTAATGAGATGTATCGATGCTAAAGAAGCATAAACAACTTTGCAAGTGGTACACAAGGGTATATGTGGATCTCATTCGAGTGGTTCTACTTTAACCCATAAGATTATGAGACTAGGTTATTATTGGCCTACAATGGAGAAAGACTCATACATCTTTGTAAAGAAATGTAGACAATGTCAAATACATGGGGATTTGATAAGAGTGCCATTGTAGGAGCTTCATCCAATTACTTCACCATGGCCCTTCACCCAATGGGGACTTGACCTCATAGGTAATATACACCCTCCCTCATACAATGGCCATAAATTCATTATCACCACCATTGAATACTTCAACAAATGGATTGAAGCTATTCCTATGACCTACATCACTGGCACACAAATATCTAATTTTATCCTAAACTATGTCATTTGTCGGTATGTTGTACCCCAATCCATAATCATAGACAATGGCCGCCCATTCAAGAACCAAGAAGTATGCCATTTATGTTAAGAATTCCACATCAAACACCATTTCTCCACCCCGTATTACCCACAAGGTAATGGCCAAGCTGAGGCATCTAATAAGACCATTATTACAATCCTTAAGAAGATTGTCAATGATGCTGGTCATGACTGGCACCTACAGCTTAATCCTGCCTTATGGGCTTATCGCACATGCATCTGTACTCCCACCAGCACCACTCCATATTCCCTCGTATTTGGGTCTGAAGCTATCTTACCTATCGAGGTTGAAATACCTTATTTAAGGGTATCCTTGAAGGTTCATATTGATGATGAAGAATACCGTGTCTCTAGGTTACAAGAGCTAGAATTACTGGATGAATGAAGACAAAGCGCTAGATCATTTGCAAGCATATCAGAATCATCTTCGCCATAGCTACAATAGGAAGGTTCTCAATAGACACTTTGACATTGGTGACCTGGTATTAATGGAGAATCCTAAGAACCAAGTTGAACGAGAGAAACCAAGTAAGTTTGAACCTAACTGGTTGGGGCCCTATATTGTCACAGAAGCCTTTGGATTAGGAGCATATCAACTCTCTACTCCTGAAGGAGAGTCGCTTTTGTCACCTATCAACAGTCTGCATCTAAATAGGTTCTATGCTTAGTCTCTAAGAATCCATGTCTTAATCTAGAAAAATACAAAAAAATGGTTACCTTAATGAAAACTTGGCAAATAGGCATCTTTGTAACACCAAAAAAATTGTGAAAACCAAAAAAAAAAGGTAAAGAGAAATAAATCCATCCAATAGTGAAAACCGCTTCGGTGGCGCTATGGATAAGTACCATGGTGAAAACCTAGAAAATAGGTGCCATGTGTAGTCAAGCTCACTCTTTCGTCTACCATCATTCTAATCAGACCTTTTCACCATCATTCATAATAAAATGGTTGTCTTATGCATTGCTTGGAACAATTGATATCTAGCATCCATTCCGTCACATTACCCACTCCATCTTGCAAGTCTTATTCCCGACTGGGGGAAAATCCTTTTTATGTGCCCTAACACCTTGTACATAATGTCACACCATCGAAAATGTCCTGAAAAATCCCAAAAACATTAGAAAAGTTCAAAAATCCAAAAAAATAAAAATATATCAGAAAATACCAAAAAAATAGAGTTAAGTCAGTCATGTTCAGTCAGTCATAGTCAGACTAAGTTGCCTCTGCGATTGGGACATAGGCAAGGCCATCAATCGATGTGCCCCCGAGGCATTAGGTCAATCAGTCTAGGTTTTTCATGTATCACACACATTTTAAATCATGACGCTTTGTATATTCAAAGTCATTGGTCATGTCAAACTACGAGGTCTCTGCGTGTACAACATAGGCAAGGCTAATCAATTTATGAGCTCCTGAGACCAAACTAGATCAGTCCAATAGGGTTCATTCACAATCACTATCACACAAATTGCATATCATAGTTTAGGGTATCATCTCATGTCATACACTGTCAATGCACACACACACACTTTTTATTCAGTCAAGGAATTAAAACAAGTCATGCAACAACAAGGAAAAACATCTCAAAGTCATCAAGTCAATATCAAACACATTGTCAAAGCAATCAACCTATGTCTTATGCAAGATATGTCTTTCTTGTCAACAAACATCATCAAATTGTCATAGTCTCATGTAGCTTGTCACTTCAACATCATCAGGCTCCAATGTCTTATACGACACATGTCTTTCTAAAACCAGGCTTTGTTATGCCTTATACAGAAGTTACTAAGTCAAAACTAGACTCAATGTCTTATGCGGTATGTGTCATCCCTCACATTATGCTATGTCAAACATCAAACATCAAACAATCCCACAAGATCAAGTTTTGGCGAATACATTTATTTGGCTTTATGACTTTATATCTTATTTTGTCTTATCCTATTATCGATTTTTGAATTAGTCTAGTTACTAGCTTTCTCGAGGATGTCCCTTGAAGGATTTAGAGAAGCAAGGATGTCTCATGACTCTTTTTCTTTGGTTGCTGTCTGTCAACTATCTATTTAAACATTGGTTTTTGAGTCATGTTACTATTTTCCTCAAGTATGTCCTATCAAGGATTTAGAGGAGAAATGATGTCTCATGACCCATCTTTTATTTGTCTGTTGTCTGTGGTTTGCCTCAACAAAATGACTAGGGCAATTACTGTCCTTAGTATGAGTTAAGACACTCCTTGTCTATGACTATCTATTTTTCATAGATGGATGACTTTGTACAGTATGGTCTATCTCATATTATAGTGTGTACTATCCATTTGTGTCATGTCCCACCCAATGATGATAACAAGCAAGCATAGCATATTTGGAAATATATCAAAGATAATATTGTTTTCTCAATCAATCAACTGTCATTATTTCTTACTAACATTCTAAGTTCATTTTTCCTAACATTTCTCTTCTTCAAACATAATGATAAAGCCTTGTGAAAAAATAAAGACATTAGATCATTTGCATTTTCATACATTCAATAAGCATTCTGCATAGTTGCATTACATTTTCAACATATAGATAGTAACATTAACATCCTCATTACATACATTCGAAATCATGACATAATAGGCATTGCATCATCATAGCACAAATAATGTAAACATTGTATGTACATATCCCCATCACATATAAATAAGCATCATATAGATCATTGCATTCATTATCATAAGTAATGTAAGACATCCATAACATCATTATTAAATGCATAATTCATAAACATATAGAAACATTCATTCATAACACATGTATATACATCATCTAGGAAACATAATCATATAGAAGTAATGCATCATCCATAACATAGAATTGCATATCATATAGAAGCCGCCAAAATAATATATATATATCGCTCAAAAATAGTGTGTCACAGTACAATTTTTGAATGTATCCATAAATAAAACACGAGCTTGCAGGCTCTCTGATCAAAATACAAAGGTCTACATATGTAACCTTGTCATTGTGTCCCACTGCCACTACTGTCACGTGGTGAAGGTGGTGGGAATAGCCTCGAAGGTGCTCTCTATGAGGTGGAAGGTCTCTCATATGGACCTGCCCTCGATGGTCCTACCACACCCTCAGTACTCTATGTCCTCTAACTCCTGCTCTGTGACCTCTGACTGTGCACCTCTGAAAAGCTAGGAGCTCATCTCTTTGCTGGCACCATTGCCTCATATAAGTCCCTGTAATAGGTGGCTCTCTCAACTGATCTGACCAACTCTTGTACCATGCCATCAGATGAAGACCCACTACAAAGGCATCTAACCTCTGTGAACTACTGCTCTATCTCATGTCTTCGAGCTATAGCCTGATCTCTCTCCATAATTGCACTATCCCTCTCTATACGAGCACTGTCCCTCTCGGTGAATGCACTGTCCCTCTCTATGTAGGAACTATCTCTCTCTAATCTCATAGCATCAAACTCTTTCGTCATAAGTTTGAGTCTCTCCTCGAAAGCCTCCCTGTCACCATCCCTAGGAGCATCCTCCTCCCGTCTCCCCTCCACAATCCAATCTCTGAGCTCTCTCTCCTGCTCCTCCATCGGTGCATCATCCTCAACATCATCCTCTCCATATCTTTCCAAAACACCCAGAGGGTCTATAGCCATATCCACATCTAAATCCTCTGCAACATCCTCTACTCCAACATCCACCTCTGCACACTCCTCTACCACTACCTCCTCTACAGCATGCTCACCCCCAGCCTATACATCCACTCCTCCTCTGATGTCCAACATCGGTACATCCTCTGCAACTACCTCATGGATAGGTTATAGTGCTCCTACCCGACCCCCTCTCTGTCCTCTCCGACCTCACCTGCCACCTCTACCATCACCATCTCTCCCTCCAACTCTCCCCACTCTAGCACCTCCACCTCTCCGCCATCCTCTAGGTCCTGTCCCTCATCTCTCAATAGGTGTTGGCTAATCCAGATCCATATAAGGAACAAGCCGATGCTCTACCCACCATGCGTCATACACAGCTGTAGTCCCTAGGTTTGCTGCTCCATCTCTCCAACCCCACTATACTGGCTGTAATGTCTGTATCTTTGCCTCATCAGTAGCTACTAGAATCATAGGCCCCCAATACGGAACCTCTCTAGATGAATGAGTAAACTCTGCTCTACTCCGAGGCTCATCCTAAACCTTGTCGAACTATCTCAGAACTCTTTCTGGCAAGTGTCGCTCAATGATATGTACACTAGAAATAGTCCTCCCAATAACGTAATGTGTCTGTCTATAGAATACCAAATGTACCTCCTCATCCACCCACTCCTCACAATTCATGTAAGGTCTCCATGTAAACTGATCAATAATATGTAGTGCATGTCACCAATATCCTATGTCTCCAACATGTGTCTAAGTAATGTGTCCTATATATTGAAACACATACAGAAATCTCTCCCGTCGCTCTACTGTAACTAGAGGATGAAAAATGGCTATCCTCTCCCAAGCCCATACCATCAACAAAGTGGTACCACAACTAAGTGACTGTGCATATCTGTAAGCAATTTCGTGTAGATGAAAGTATAACATCCAAAGTAGACATGGACCCCATGCATACCTAGTCACGCTCTCTAACATACCAACCAACATAGCATCCCATCTCACTAGAAATCTATGACCCCGTCTATCTAGAAGAACTATCCCCCCAATCAATGTACATAATATACAATCAATCCTATCATATCTATCTACTAACACTAGCCATCTAATCTCATAGTGCTCGATGCTGAGCCTACTGATATCATCTACCTAATAGAACCTCGCCAACTCGGTCAATCCACTCTGGGTATCATACATAACCCAATCTCCCCTAATAGGTAGTCTCAAGATCCTGTACACATCTTCTAATATGACAGTGGCCTACCCAATCAGAAACTGAAAGGACAATGTCTCAAAATGCCATCGCTTGCATAATGCCATCAACATCCCCTTGTTCGCTCGAATATTGGGCATCGAAAAATAGTGGCGTAGACCTAGTCTCCATAGAAGCCGAATCTCTGCACTCATCAACCAATCTCTCAGATTGAATGTGTCTATATGTGACTCCCACGTATATATAGGATCTAAAACCACTTGCATTTAAAACATGATGCCAAGAATTTTCAAGTTTTCCTTAGAATTTTTTTTCAAAAATTTTACCAGTCAAATGTGGCTTACTTTAAAAGATGTGGTGCATTTTTGCAAATGCATTACACGAAGCCTCACTTGCAGTGCATATTACATATGCATTGCATATTTTCCACAACCCCTTTCAACCTACTACACATGCAGTTCAAAAAACCACATGCGGTGCATTTTTCACAAATGCGATGCATTTTCATCACCCTACCCAACTACTACATATGTGTTTCAGTAATGCATATGCAGTTCATTACCCTACATGTGTCTATTCCTAATGCAGATGTGTTGCATAAATACATATGTAGTGCATTATATTTCAAATGCGATCATTCCCTAAAGTGCCTGACCTAGCCTAGGAATTTTTTTGCACATGCGTTGTTTTGCAGTCAAATGCGGTGAATACGACGGCATATGTGTCATTCACGATGCACCACATTTGCGAATTAATTTTCAAACACCTAAAACTATGTGCAAAAATAACTTTCAAGAGTTCATTTTTGGGTATATACTAGTGGTCCTGCGTCGACTAGCCTCTTGAACGTCCGGATCTGATATCCTCGATGTGCAACATATGGAATGGGTGCCATTTTCATCAGCTAGTCAGATCAAATCTCCTCTTTTTCTATCTCCTCTAGGTACAAATGAATTAGGTTTAGACCTAATTCCTATTTATAGGTAGGGTTTGAAATGGCCTTTCTTCTGACCTCGTCTATTGGCCGCTTAACCTTTCAACTTCAAACAACTCGTATTCATCTATATCAACTCCATAGCATTTCTGACTATCAAATTGACTTATCGGGAATATTTCCTAATTTTTTTTAAAACTTTCAAAAATTTGTCAATTTTCCCGAGGGGGCATACCTTAACCTATTTCATGCTGGGGCACGATCGGGGCATATTTTCCTTGACACAACGCTCTACCAACATTGTATCAAAGAGGGGAAAACTGTAGATACCAAAAATTGGTCTAGGCCTGCGAGTACACATTCAAAATAATTTTCTATAGTCCGTGGTCTTGATTAAATAATGTTTATTGTTTAATTATGTTGCGAAACTAATTAATTCTTCCCCCTTTATCATACTTTTCAAACTATAATTAAATATATTTATTTAATTATTCATTTAACCCCCTTTATCTATAATTAAATATTTATTATTTAATTATTTATATTATCCTTTTCAAACAATCAAATTAAATAAATTACTTTATTTATTTAATTAAAGTCTCTGATTTTCAAATTTTGAATTAAATTAACATTTAATTCATATTTAATATTTATGTCATATTCCTCTATCATTCAGTTATCTAAGTCATTCACTCACCTTCTAACTCGAGATCTATTTTTAGTTCTCCATTTATCTCCGGATTCAACACCTATTTATCTCTGTGAGAAGACTCTCCATCACAACTAGTCGACTAACTAGTTCTAACTCCTGTTTGCATTCGAATGCATTAGTCTTTGAGTTCTAACTTTGTCTTTTGCATACAAAGTCTATTTCTTCTATTTTTGAAGAATAAGATCCTGAACTCATGTTCTAACTCATGTTCTAACTCACATTCTATCTAAGACAGAACTCACATCACATGGCATTCATCAATCTCATCCATTGATCTCTCTTTCAATCTGAGTTGATCGTTTGAAAACCCAAAATCTATAAAATGGCTTGTCATTATCATTATTCCTCCTCTCGAAATCATACACTTTTGAGAAGAAACTTATCTTCAATATTTTGCTTAGACACTCGACAAAGTTATGCTTGCATTCAAACATAGAAATCTGAGGGCAAGAATATTGAAAAGGAAAAATGGAGAAGAACAATCAAGATAATTCGAAGGGGTGAACGCATATTCGGTGGGAGCTTTCTAGTAATTTGTTTAGTTTGCTTAGTTTATTTCCTCATTCTTTGTTGTTTGATTTTTAGATTATTATTTAGATTAGGATTAACATTATTATTCTAGTTGCAGATTATCCATCTAATCACATTCGAAAGATCATCTTTTAATCTACTGTTACAGCCTCAACCCCCATACCATCTTAATCTCTCAACCCTCAACCCTTAAACCCTAATCCCTCAAACCCTATACCCTCTTAATCCCTCAACCCTCAACCCTCAATCCTCAACCCTCAAACCCTAATCCCTCAACCTCTATACCCTCTTAATCCCTCAACCCCTCAACCCTCAACCCTTAAACCGTAATCCCTCAACCCCTCTAAAATATTAATCCCTCAACCCTTAATCCTCACCCCTTAAACCCTAATCCCTCAACCTCTATACCCTCTTAATCCCTCAATCCTCAATCGTTGAACCCTAATCCCTCAACCCCTATACCCTCTTAATCCCTCAAACCTCAACCCTTAACCCTTAAACCCTAATCCCTCAACCCCCATACCCTCTTAATCCCTCAACCCTCAACCCTTAAACCCTAATCCCTCATCCCCTATACCCCCTAATGCCTCAACCCCTCTACCCTCTACCCTTAAACCCTAATCCTTCAACCCCTATACCCTCTTAATCCCTCAACCCTCAACCCTCAAACTCTTATCCCTCAACCCCTCAACCCTCAACCCTTAAACCCTAATCCCTCAACCCCTATACCCTCTTAATCCCTCAACCCTCAACCCTTAACCCTTATACCCTAATCCCTCAACCCTCAACCCTCAACCCTCAACCCTTAATCCCTAAACTCTCTACTTGAGAGAGAGACATGGAGAGGTGGTGGGAGGGACATACTTGAGAGAGAGGGAGAGGGAGAGGGAGAGAGAGAGGGAGAGAGGGAGTGAGAGAGGGAGGGAGTGGAAGAGAGATAGAGGGAGTCATTGTGAGAGGGAGAAGGGGTAGGAGGGGGAGACTTTACAAAGAGAGAGAAGAAGATGGGGTAGGATGGAGATACTTGAGAGAGAGAAAGAGGGAGAGAGGGTGGGATGGAGAGACCTAAGAGAGAGGGAGAGAGAAAAATTGGGAGATAGAGAGAGGGAGAGAGATAGAGGGAGTGAGAGAGAGAGGGAGAGATACAAAGTGGGAGAGAGAGAGAGAGAGAGAGGGTGGGAGGGAGGAGAAACCGAGGAGAGGGAGGGAGAGAGAGTGGGAGGGAGACACTCAAGAGAGGAGAGGGAGATAAAGTGGGAGGGAGGGAGTGGGAAGGAGAGACCTAAGAGAGGAGAGAGAGGGAGTGGGAGATAGAGGTATGGGAGATATAAAAGGAGTGAGAGAGAGAGACTTGAGAGATGGAGAGGGGGTGGGAGGGAGAGGGAGTACTTGAGGGAGAGGTAGTACTCAGGATAGAGGGATTTGAGAGAGATGGAGGGAGTGAGAGAGATAGAGAGAGGAGGTGGGGGGAGATACCTAAGATAGAGGGAGAGAGAGAGAGTTGGAGGGGGTGGGAGGGAGATATCTAAGAGAGAGGGAGAGAGAGAGAGGGAGTAAGAGAGAGAGAGGATGTGGGAGAGAGATAGGGGGAGTGAGTGAGATACAAAGAGAGGCCTGAAAGAGGGAGAGGGGGTAGAAGGGAGAGACTTGAGAGATTGAGAGGGAGGGAGAGGGGGTGGGAGAGAGAGACTTGAGAGAGGGAGAGGGAGAGAGAGTGGGAGAGATATAGAGGGCATGAGAGAGAGAGGGAGAGGTAGTGGGAGGGAGATACTTGAGAGAGATGGAGAGGTAGAGGGAGAGAGATAGAGGGAGTGAGATAAGGAGGGAGTAGAAGAGAGATAAAGGGAGTGACTATGAGAGGGAGAGGGGGTATGAGGGGGAGACTTGACAAAGTGTAATACCCCTCCATTTTGATTCTTGTTTAAGTTGCTTTATGCTATGTTTGGTTGCAATTACTTTGATACTGGATACATTTTGTTATGATGTTTTGATCATTACTATTGAACGACAACTATTATTGTGGGATGCAGTTATCTGATTTTGTTTCACATGCATTATGGATTAATGATGTTGTAGAGTTGGCATGAGATATTATTATGAGATTATTGGAATTATGATGGAAATTTCAGTTTTGATGAGTGTATGGGTGAAGAGGACGAGTTTGCATCACTCACTTGCGAGCGCCCTGCGAATCCGTAATTCCTTCTCCACGGTGTGTATTATATGCTAGATATATTGTATGATGTTGTTTACTTGATTGTAGGATTGTAGGTACATGACATCGACTCCACCTGGTTTCACAGGTTTGAGCGTGTCGATCCAACGGTTAAGTTGAACGGGAGATAGTAGCTAGGTAACATGTGTCAAGTTTACACCCTAGCCTTAGTGTGTCGTCAGTCATGTGTGTCGAGTCATTATCTGTCTTGCTTTGATGTTATTTAATTCTGAAAGATTATTGATTTGGAAATAGATACTTAGAATAATTGCATTTAAATCATGTTGATATTTATTTAATTTAAATAATGCAATGTGGATAAAAGTTGATATTTAAATTAATTAATTATATTTAAATTATTTAATTAATTAAATTTAATCCAAGGGGGTTGAATTTAGTTATTAAATAATTTAATTAATTAATTAAACGTGATGCAAGAGAATAAAAGGAAATAAAAGAATTAAAATTAATTTTAGAATTTAATTCTAACGTGTGGGAATTAAATTAGAAATTGTAATTAAATGTTTATTTGAGAAATTAGTTGCAACTTTGGAAATTAATGTATTATTTCAAATTGCATTTTAAATTGAAAGTGGGTTTTCGAAAAATGATATTGAAATTGAAATTCAAATTGAAATTGAAATTGAAATATCTAATTTGCATGCAATATGAATTAGGGTTGTAAAAATTGAAATTAAAATTGAAATATCTAATTCGCATGTAATGTGAATTAGGGTTGTATTAGGTGTTTTGATTTATAAAGAATACATGTTTTAATTTTAGAGGAGAAAGTTTTTAGAAAAATACATTTTTACAGCAGGGAAGAAATTTTGAAAAATTTGTGCAAGGGTTTGAAGAAAGTGTGATTGTAGAATTAATTGAAGGAAAGATTGTTTGCATTTGTTGGGTTTTGGATTGGATTCATTGGAGGATTGAAGAAAATTCAAGAAATCCTTGGAAGAGGCTTGCATCAGAAATTCATCTCTTCCTGTAGCTTCTTGTACCAGGTTTTCCTCTTTGTGTTTTATTATTCTTGATTGTTTTCTTTAAAATAGTAATTATTAAAGATTTGTTTGTTAAATCTGTTTTTGAAAATAATGTTGATATTAGAAGAAAAGAATTAAATAAATTTACAACCTTTGCTTGTGAAAATTGTGAAAACCTCAGTTGAATTTAAACTATTTTGAGAAATAGATTGTGTTGTTATTGGAAATCAAACATAGAGATTGAACAATGCATTTAGAAAATAAAACTTTCTATTTATTATTAAAAAACGGATTTTAAAATCTGCAGTATAGTTATATTTTCATGGTCAAATGGTCTGGTTGCGTCGCCTATAACTTCACTTTCACAAACTGCGTTGTCAGGAAATTTAAAGGGTTTTTTCATTTTGAAATTTTCTTACCCCTGTCCAAAAATCGCAAATACCCATATCGTAGTTTTTGAGTTATGCTTGAAACATGAGACTGCTGTTAAGTCATTTTCCCATGGCTGCTTTGAAAATAAAATAATAATAAATTGATATTTATAAATATTAATATTTTATGTATTGTTATTATAATATTAAAATATTATTTAATAATATTTTATATTATAATTTATAATATTAAAGTATTATATTTATTTATATTATTTTAAATAAAATTTGTATATTAGATTAGTGGAATTGAAATTATAAACATATGGGGAAATTATTGTTTATTTTAAAATGGCATGTTAAAGTGTAATTGAAGGAGTTAAATATTTGATTTAGAGAATGCATAATTTAAAATTTAATTGTGAAATCTAAATTCATATGTAAAAGGTCCAATTATTAATTTGATTTAATTAAAAAAATATACATATATTTTGGAAAATTGATGATAAGGGATATTTTATTTTGAATTAAACAATTTGATCTTCTGTAAAGAATAGAAGATATGTTAATGATTAAATATATTTAAATATATTAATTTATATTTAAGTATATATATATTGAAGGTATATATCCATTTGAGAGAATAAATAATATTTTATCTTATTTTATTCTGTTGTTTGCAAATTGGGTATTATTAGTGTTCTAAAAGAAATGATTAGTATGTGTAGAAAATGTATAGAGAAAGATATTTTTTACTTGTTTTAAAAGGAAATATTTATTTTGTTAATATGATTGAAGAAAATATATTGAGATGTGTAAATATATCTATGAGTATTTTCAATTAGTATTTACCTTGTTTTATTTAAGTGTGTGTAATTTAGCTTTGCATGAAGAGTTCAAAAGATAAGTTTTGAATGTATGGTCAAAATTGATAAGGAAAAAGATATTTAAATATATTGAAGAATTATAGAAATATTTATATTTAAATGTTTTTTTTATTAATGAGATTTAATTAGAAGCAACGTGAATGTGTGGTCAAATAGATAAGCCAAAAGATATTCTTATACATTGATAAAATTGCATGTTTTAAAATGGATTGATTAGTGTATATGGGTAAATGGGTAGAGAAACGATATTTTATTATATTAAAGTGATTTCATGTTCTAAATAGGAAATTGAATGAAACGTAAGATTTGGTTAGGAAATGGAAAGAGTTTACTTGCATGGATTTGTGTCAATTTAAAAGTAAATTAAGAAGTTGTTTTATTGATGAGGTAATCAATTATGTTATTTAATTAATTTCTATTTAGATTAATTGAATCATTGTGATTGGATTATGAAAGAGATATGGATTTAGTATATCCAAAAGTAGTATCTTCCTCATGATTATCTTAAAGGATTTAATTCTCTGTATTCAGTAAAGGGAAGTAAGTTTAATTGTTTTAGATTTTCAATAATGAAAAGGGAAATAGAGGTTATGATTATTTTAGATGATCTAGTTATCGTGTCTTTGACTTTGTCAACACTACCTATTGAATGAGTATGGATTTAGGAAATCCAAATATTAGATTTGATTGATGACTTGAATGCTTTTGTTGCTATGTCGTCAAGTTGCATTGTTGGTTTTGGGATTTAGTGTTAGTCCTAAATTATAAGTCTTCCAGAAGAACTTAGAGGATAAGGGTTGTTGAATCTTTATGCCATCCAGTTGTTTTCCCTTGGGTAGTGCATGGCATCTTTTCAGTTTTACCCGATTTTCATGAACGGGGATGTTTGCACCTCCTTGGTTTAGGAGCGGATTATGGGATCCGTGTCTCCTTGTATGGAGTGACCTTGTGATGTGGTTTCATCTTGTTGCCTCTTGTGAAAGGAGTGGACTATGTGTTGTTGCCTCCAAGATGTTTGGAGTGAGATCTTTTGTACCTCCTGTGAAAAAAGTGGACTATGTGATTGTTGCCTCCAAGATGTTTGGAGTGAGTTTCTATTATTTGTATCCTCCTTGTGTTGGAGTGGATTATGATGCCTAATTGGTATGCACTTGTGGTTCCCTTGGTGGATTGTTTGGGTGTGTGTTGTCCAATAGAAGAGTGGCTTCTGTTAGGCGCCAGAGCCCAAAGAGGTAAACTAGATAACTTTCAAGAGTGATTTAAACAAGTGATAATTAAAATAATTTACTTAGAAGATTAGGACTAAATTCTCACTAATCAAGATAATTTAATCCTCACTCATAGACACAAGGGCTTGTTTAGACTTGGGATGAGTGAGAAGACCTGGAATGGCAAGATCAACTATCTAGTTCTTGCGAGAGGTAGTTGATTCCGCATGAGTGAGTATGAGTGCCGGGATTCGGTTGAGGCCACCAGGATTACTTGTGCCAGAGCCTATGAAGAATGCCCAGAGGAGATCTCATGACAAACCTTGCGATGACACTCTATCTAGGACAACTATTGTTAATTGTTTTATATATATGGTTCTGTGAACATACTTGATCTACTTTATGTCTGGAAGCAATGTGACCTATGTCAGTGATGTTGGAGTTGTACTTGTATTGTACTTGATTTGTACTTGTATTGTACTTGAGTTGTACTTGATTCGTATTTGTATGGTGAGTGAGTTGTACTTGTTAATTCATTTGGTTGGTTATGACAGTATGAGTCAGTTTGAGTCTGCCTTTGGTTAGAGGTAGTAGAATCTTTGTCCATGTTACTTTGTTACTATCTCCTAGCATGGGGGGTGGGCCTTCGGGTACCACATTGGTAGGGTGGAACATGCACCAAAACCATTGGATCCCCATCGATCTTCAGTACTTGGTGGCGAGACATCTAGATGGACAGCTTGCAGTTCCTGTTGTATTATCTTGCATTGTAATATTTCACTTGTATAAGTTATTTTATCCCTCTTATGTTTATGAGGTGACATTATGTAATTGTAATCTTATGTACTACTGTCTCATTCTAGGAATGAGTGATGTAACTATTGGTTTAAGATAATTTTGATGAGATTGTATCTTGATTGATTATCTTATTATGTTATGTGGTATTCTTATGATATATGATGTTTATTTCATACAGTTCATTCTGCTATGGTTATATGTAATATGTATATGTGGGTTAAAATAATGCTAACCTTGTAGCCTTAGAGGTGGTTGTTAATTAGTAAGTGAATGTGTATATTAAATGCACTTTATAAAAAAAAATTTGGTTCGCTTATGATGTTAATTGCAACTTCTTTTAAGGTTACTTGGCGGGGCATTACACAAAGAGAGAGACGGAGAGGGGATAGGATGGAGATACTTGAGAGAGAGAGAGGGAGAGGGGGTGGGAGGCAGAGACTTGAGAGAGAGGGAGAGAGATAGAGTGGGAGAGAGAGTGAGAGAGAGGGAGTGGGAGAGAGAGAGGGTGTCTGTGTGTGTGTGAGAGAGAGGGGGGATGGAGATACCCAAGAGAGTGGGAGAGAGAGGGAGAGAGATAGAGTGAGTGAGATAGAGGGAATGGGAGAGAGATAGAGGGAGTGTGATAGACGTAAGAGAGGGAGAGGGGGTAGGAGGGAGAGACTTGAGTGAGAGAGACAAAGAGACAAAGATAACAACCTAAGAGAGGGAGATGAAGTGAGAGACAAAAAGACCAAAGAGGGAGAGAGAGAGAGGGAGAGTGAGAAAGGGGTTTGGAGTGAGATAGATTTATTTAGGTACCTATGTGGGAGGGAAAGAGACCTAAGAGAGGGGATTGGACTAAGAGAGTAGTCTAGGTTGCATGGGAGGGAGTGAGACTTGAGAGATAGAGACTTCAGAGGGATAAATATTTATCCAATTACGGTAACGAGTTAGAGAAGGTACGAAAGGTAAAACCTCGACTATCCATCTACGATAATAAAATGTGCACTCTAAGAATTATCAAAGTTGTTGGCCAAAGAGGGGAAATTCTAGATTTGTGCAAAGCAGACCAAATGGCCTGCTTTGGACGTGTTAATTGACAGGATTTGCCAAATTTCCTCATATTTTTGTTTGTGCTCCCTATCTCATTTGCGTGTATTTCAATGCAATTTTATTAAAAAATTGTGATAGTGTTAACCTCTCTCTTAGCTATCTAAATATGTAATTAATTTTTCATTTTGATTTAGTTAAGGTTTTGAACCATGGCTTTTATTATATATGCCTCCATTTTTGGTCAAAAACCAATATGTGCTAGTTTTAGGATAGATTTTTACCTGTTCATTGAAATGTAAAAAAAATTACATTTTTTGAAACTAAACTCCATTCTACACATGATAAAAAAAAAAGAATCAATTTTCGATTAGTTTGCAAAAAAATTAGGGGGGAGCACACTCAAATTTCAGCTTTTCAGGATGTGTCCACTTTGAAAATTCATAAAATATTATATATTCATTAAAAAAATTATCCAAAAGAACAAGGATAAACAACATGGTGTAAGCTAATTTCTCACTGTTGGGATTTTTGAAATTCTAAAAAAAATTCAATCAAAAAGTGGGGATCCCTCAGGCGCTATGCTATTTTTTTTTATAAAAACAGGATCTGTTTTGCCCCCTTTTGAGACCCTTAATCTTCATTAATTTAAAAAAAAAATAGTTGCTTAGAAACTAGACTCGGACCTCTTCAAATTTTTTTCTTGCCGCATCTTGAAATTTTGAGCATAACTATCTTCATTTTCTCGTGCAAATCAGATTTTGCTGATTTCAAAAAAAGTGGCATCTTAAGAGCCAAAATTGTGTCATGGGTTGGTGCACTTACCCAATTGCATATTAACAGAGGCATAATTGCATATATATATATATATATATGTAGAGGGTTAGTATGAAAGAATAAAGATATTCATGATAAAATTAGTGTAGTGGTTGTTAAGTGTTATTCTAATAGTTCTTTTAGAATTTCTCTATTTGGTGCTTCGAAGCTCTTACAATACTTTTGTACACTACATATATATATATATATACATATATATACATATATATATATACATATATATACATATATATATACATATATATACATATATATATATATACACACACACAAACACAAGATCTAACCATTGCATCTATAAACTAATACATTCATTGTTTCATTGTAATTTCTTAAATTATGACCATGTGCTTTGAAGCTCTTACCATAGCTTTGTGCACCATTTTGGGTGTTTATCAATGTATAGATTTTCAATAGACACATTATACTACCACACTCCAAACAATTTATGAACTTCACAATGAAGATGTTGCACATACTACATTATTAAATGATTTGTTATTAACATCTAAATTCTACACCATTGAATACTATAGTTCAATTCTATTGGGTTTTTTTTTAGTATTTTTGGGTTTGATCAACATAACACCTAAGATGTGCAAATCATATGACCATTGATTGTTTGGAATAGTGATATGCACTATTTTTCAATGTTTTAAGTCATGATAAATAAATTGTAGTGGTAGAGTATAGATAATTTTACAGCTTTCCTATGAACATGTTCCACATATTGCACTGTTAAATTCTTTCTTATTAACAACATTTGATTGCAATGTTGTATCTAATGCCATGTAGTCAAACTTGGTTGTTTATCTGTAGCCTACAAAGACAAGTTCAATCAAGGAAAATGTACTTGATCACACCAAATGGGTAAAAGAAGGAAAAAAAAGGTTGCAAAGGGTTGTTTTTATGTGCTGGAAATATCAATGTGTATCTACTTCCACATCAATAGGGCCAGATATGTGTGTATACACATAAAAGACAAGAAAAATGAAAACATAAATAGGAAATTGTATGTGGTGTGCATTTCTGTATTTGAGGACCATAAAAGTAAAGGAATTGGAAGTAAATGTTCAAGTTGAATATAAAAAAGGAAGAAAATAATAACAAAAAATTTGCAACTGCTATAAGGAAAAGGAAATATAAACTTATGAAATCAAGATCTGAAAGTCAGTGGTTCACACCCTTAGAGCCAGACTCCATAGAAGAACCTGTAGGGGATGTCAACAAAACAATCTTGGGGGATCTGGAGACCACTAGTAGAATTTGGCAAATAAATGACTACGTGACTAAAATTTTTTGTCACATGACTAAAAATGATTAAATCCTATTATTTTTCTACAATTCACAAATATAAATGACTAAATAAATGACTAATTTGATCATTGGGTAAAATTACAACTAAATTATTGGCTAGACAAATAAAAATGACTAAATAAATAACTAAATAAATGACTAAATAAAATGACTCTCTCTATATAGAATTGTCTCCCCCTCTATCTCTCTTTCCTTTTCCTAATCTCTCCAAAGATCAATTAAACTATCAATTTTTTTAAATATTAATTTAATTTGTTCTATATAAGAATATATTAATGATTAATTATAATAATTTTATATTTATATTTAATAGTTTTTATTATAAAATACGACATATAATAATAATAATATAAGCTATATATACTATTAAATATAATTATATTATATATAATTTAATCTGTATTACTATTATATTAAATATATATAATATATTAATTATATTTTGTATTATATTTATATATTAATTTTTTGTATTATATAAAAAAATTATTATTATTAATTAGAATAATTTTATATATGTATTTAACATGCTAAAATTTTCTCATTATTAAGATCTTGGCCATAATTTTCATTTTAATAAACATACTTTAAAACCTTCGTCGAAACCTTACTTTCAAGCATAGCTCGCCAAAATGGAGAAGTGAAATTTGAAACCTTAAATTTTCAAGCTTAGCCAACCAAAATGAAGAAGTCACTTTCCATGGTTTCAATTAATTTTATTTTTCAAATCTGTATGCAATCACACCATTTTTCATTGTGTTCTATTACTATTTTTTCTTGAAAATGTAAGATCAGTGTTAGTGAAGGGGAGCAGAAGCATAGTGCATGAGCTGCTGGCTCTGGCAAGCAAGAGGCTCGTATAGGTCAAGGGTGTGGTGGTCAGGGTTTCGAATCCCAATCATGGGGAATTTAGGACAATTGTGTTTTTTGATGTATACACGTCACTCGCATTGTGGGCAGATCCTCAGTTCTGGAAGCTCGGCTCCATGCCTGTTGCCATGCTCAACCATTTGAGGTAACCTTCTTCACTTGTGATGCTTATTTGTGGAATACCCGAACTTCTCTCTCTCTTTGTTTGTTTGTTTCACAATTATGGAATCACTCAAACAAAGAACAATCTTGTTTCACACATGTGCCCTAGATTATTTTAATTTTATCATCTTCTCATTACTTTTGAGGTTGTACATGCTTTGTTTCTGTAGTTGGAAAGAGCTGAAATAAAGCATATATAAGGATAATTCTACTATTTTCTTACTCCTACAACCAGTTGAATTGTCAATTCTCACTCTCACACTCCCTGGATTTAACTTTTTTGTCACTCATGCTACTTGTTTCTTGTGGTTGGCACTAGATTTCTAGGCTGTAGTAACTATTTGCATATATGATTGCTTGTTTTTCAGTCACAACCTCTATTTGCAGGCCTAGTTCTCTTCTGGTTATTTTGATTTTTACATTGATTTGTCTAAGATCATGTTAAGTTAATGCTTCAGGTGTTTTTGGGGGATGTACCCTTGGGATGCATGAATGTTGTTCTAGGGATGATAATTATATTGGCAAGTACCTTTGGCATGCACAATCTCTATTTGGACTATTTCATTTTGCTATTATATTTTATACAGGTATTTGTGTATGTGTGGAAATTGGTGGAAAAGATTGTTTAAGGTATGGGATCTTTATAATCATCGTTTAACTGAAAAAATAAGTAAAAAGTGCTTTGTTGCCATTTCAAACTATGAAGAAGAGATAAACCCAGTTTTATTTCATATTTTAAGAATTGAAGTATATCTTGATGTGGGTTTTTAAGATTTTAATATAAAGGATACAGTTTAAGAGAGCTTCCATGCCTAAATTTTATTGACATAAAATATGTTTTAAATTTCATTTGTCATATTTTGTTTGAGAGGACTACCAACATTTTAGTGTTTCTTTGAAAGATTCCTTAAGATTGTACTGGAAATAATTATGCATAAACATTTAGCCAAGAGGATAAAAATATGGGATAATATTTGGCATCACAAGGGAACATAGGAAGAGATTTATTAATGTACTAATGAGAGATGATAGTATGTAAATGTGTTGGGAAATTTTCAATAAAAAACTATGCTTTGGAAGAACTTTTTTCAGCTAATGAGTTTGCTTTCAGTTTATATTTTCAGAGTCAAAAAATTTACTGATTCACTAAATGTGTTGTGAATTCGACTTGTCTAATAAATAATCTTTAAGGTTTCACTAGTAAGAATTATGTAAAAATATTTTAACTTTTGAACAAGAAACCATTCAATAGAGAAGTAGTAATAGAGAGATGAATTCTTGAAATTAGAATAAAATTTTGGAAAGAGGAGAATGGAGTCTTTTATGAGAATACTATAAAAAAGACTTTTTAAAACTATTTTACACTAAAATATGAATATGTAGTGCAATTTTGCATGAACAACATGTGTGTTTAGCCCTTCCTTCTCTTTCTTTGCCTCTTCCATCTTATAGAGGATAATTACAACACAATCTATTTCCCATTGTTTCTATTTCTTTGTAATGATCTTTATTAGAATTTATTATCTTTGGTTCTAGTGTATAACATGCCTTGGACATGGTAGTTAATCTTCAAAAATCCTATCAAAGAGAATTACTAGTTATTTCATTAACATCTTATTGTGGGTGGTAGATTGTGAGGGAGGGTAAGGAGCTGAAAGAGTTCTGAGAACATTTTGTTAGCCATTGAGGGCCATTTTATTGTAATATCTTTTTTCTAGGTAAGCAACAAGTAATGAATGAAAATGTCTCATTAGAATACCCTTACTTTAGTGTAATCTCATTTAAAGGGAAAGGAAAACCAACTTCCTTTCTCAAGGTTAGATTTTTATCTCTTTCTAGGCCTTTTAATGTAACATTTGATGCTCTTAAATTCTTGTCTTCTACACTAATTTCTTATCTTATATGTAATGTTCAATGGTTATACGAATTCTGATGTATCACTAATCTAGAATATGAATTTATAGTATCAGGCTAGACCTTTGATATTTATGTCATAGAACTGAACATTTTGGCAGACTCTTCGACAACAATCTAGATTGTGACTGAGAGAGGGACTTAACACAATCCTTGAAAATAATTTGTATTATCAATTTATCAACAACTTATTTGGAAATGCAATTTTGGTGTATGATATTAGCAATTGTAGACTGACTAGACTCTACTAGCAACCACGGGAATGAGATTGTGTTGACTTGTTTAAGGATATTGTTGCTATTCTGATCAATAGTCTTACCCATGCATCTGTTGGGAAGGAAATGGTCCTTTGTTCAAGTAGGAAATTATACTAGGAAATGGTTATTGCAACACCTAAGGTGTTATCAAAATATCCTTTGTTATGCTTCCTTTAGTGCAAAATAAATGAGATTCTCTTTATATTCTAGAAAAGGTCAAGTTATGATTTAATCCTTGAAGATCAAAGCACTACCTCTACACATACTTGTGGGATAGCTTAAGAATAAATATCAATTCTAAAAAAAGGTCAAGTTATGTTGCTTTCTATCATATTGTTTGTAGGGGGTTCTTTGTCTAAACATCTCTTAAAAATAAAGCATCTTATGGATCAACTTGTCACCATCAATAAACAAGTTGATGAGGACATGATTGTGCTAGTTATTAATAGTTTCCTACCTTCCTTTGGGAGATTTTTAGAGTCTTTGAATCTATTGGATGAAACTCAAAACCTAAATTTTGATAAGGTTAGTCATTATTCGTTGTAGAATAAATATTAAATAATGACAAGAATAGATGAGTGAAGTTTTTTGCATGGCTTTAGGGTATAAACCATATTTCTCATTCTCTCATTTCACAACCATGGAAAAAGGTTTATTGCTTCTATTGCCTAGAAATTTGGGCATGTTAAGATTGATTGCAGTACAAGACAATATGATCTATCCCACAAAAAATAGAATGAAGCTCATGTGGTGGATACTATTGAGGAAGACCATGATAAGGAGTTTGAATTGACGGCTTTTATAGACAATGCTAAAAGAATTTGCTAGTTTTATGACTTATGTGATTCCATAAGCTTCACATCTCAAACAAATTGGTAAGTCTGGTTTATTACTGATATTAGTCATAGGGATTCAATTTCACTTGGTGATAGCAAGTCACATATAGCCAAAGGGATAGGTGGTGTCAGAATTGTATTCAATAATGGCATCAAGCCTTTAGTATATGTTGATGGGTGTTTTGACACACTCAACAATTTAGGTGAAATACCATGAATACCTCACTTCTTGTAAAAGGTTATCAATATCTTGCTAGACGATCAACAATCCCAAGGTCTTTGTAACTAGGTCTTGACTATACACATGATAACTTAGGGACTTGTGTATTTTTGTTCTAGTCAAGTTCCAAGTAATTTTTCAAAATATATCAATAAATTCAAGGGTTAAATTCATGAATATGATTAGCATATTATGTTTAGAAATAATGCACAAAAAAATCCTAACATTTATTACTATGGAATGTCACTTTTCAGCTCATAACCAGGATGAATCCACTTGCAATCATGAAATATCAGCACCACATTAGCAAAATGCAAGTTGAAATTATAAAACTAATATTAAATTGCATCTTATAGTCAACAAGACAACATTGATATGAAACACATCCCAAACGCATTAATATTCATCCACTAGAAAAAAATTACAAGAGCCTGGATAACTAGGAAAAGTAGAAGAAATTCAAAAAAATGATATTTAATTTCTTTCAAGTTTAAGGTTTATGATCATCTTTCCAATAGTTTCCAATGATTTCCAATAGTTTCCAACCCTTTTACAATTGTTTCATCTCTCCTCATATAGAAATTAGCTTTTACAATCAAGCAATCACAACCAAAGGATCATGAGAAAAACATTAAATTATGTGATAACTTCAATGGTTAGGATTGAAAGATCCTAGGGTCCCAAATGATCATTATTTAATATTTGTATCGCCTTATCATAGCTGGAAAAACCTTCAACTTATTAAAAAAGGTGAAACCCAAGTTCCAAGTCACTTTCAAATTTATCTTTTAGCAATTCTTCATGAACAAGCTTCTTCTTTTCACTTAGGTAGTTGGGTACAATTTCCAAGGAAAAAAAAAGTAGAGTATTCATAAGGGAAGCATATGTTGTTTTATAAATTTCTTTTCATGAGTGGAATATAGTTCACATCATACTCCTTCACTAAGATACTAGTTGCAGCCTTTAGGATCCTATCTCAATTTTCTGAAGCATAACAACTTTTTCCAGCATTGAGAAGATTTGTAGATATTCCTCATCCCTCTTCTCAAGTAATCAGGGCAACATGGAGTCCCCAAGAAAACTAGGGTGTAATCCTATTCTTGAGGAGTTATCTTTCCTTTAACAATTTCATGCCAAAATGATGCAGTTATAGTAGAAAATCAGGAGCTTGGATGTTTAGGACAACAACAATGAGGCCTTCAGATCGGCTCATGCTCAACAATTCCTCTTTATCAATTTACCCTTCATGGTGATATGATAAAAAAAATGGCATTCAAGAGTTTTCAAGATCAAGTACTCTCATCATCAGTAGTATCTTCCTTCCAAGTCTTCTTTTGCTGCAAAATAAGTAGATAAAACATCATCAACTTC
This sequence comes from Sequoiadendron giganteum, assembly GCA_007115665.2. Taxonomy (NCBI): domain Eukaryota; kingdom Viridiplantae; phylum Streptophyta; class Pinopsida; order Cupressales; family Cupressaceae; genus Sequoiadendron; species Sequoiadendron giganteum. The sequence continues at coordinate 801,862,051 of CM021100.1, forward strand.
TTTAAACCATTCATTTCCTACCAACTATGAGAGTATGATCATTTCTTATTCACTTGCAATAAAGCTTCTTCTACACTATCTTCCAAATCACAATTTTTTTTCTTAATTTTACCAAGCCTTAGGAGGTATATATCTATCTAGTTTAATGCCAAATCTAGTTGCTATTAGCAACTTCACCAAATTTGATACCTTTCTTTTGATCTCCACTACTACACTAGGGTATATGATTGATGTAGTAGTATTTTAAGTTTGTTTATGACATCACCACTGGTATTATCTTGATCAAGGCTTCATCTGGTGAAATTCATGCTAGGACACTATTTGGACACTATACTCTCATAATGATAGTTCTTTTATAATTTGTCTACTCTCTTTATCACTAGGCAGGCTTTCAAAACTGATAGCAGCAGTTTTGGTATTCGAAACAACTTTGGGATGTTGATGATGTGTTACCCTTATATTTTCTTCCTTTATTACTGTTCTCTCCATGAGCACCTCCTCTTCAAGACTTCATAAAAAATCTATAAGCTTGTGTCAGTCAAGGGTAATGAGATTGACCATTTGTTGACTTTTGTGACTGCTAGCTTTATGTATGATGACAAGGTTAGTAACCTTATAGAAGCATTGAACCTCCATGGGCTTATTGATGTGGTAGGAGATTCATATAGGGCATGAATTTATTTTGATCTTTTCTAGAGTGTGGTGATAGTATTCAATGTCATACCAAGATAATGACCATTTTCTAGTCTTTAGGTATCTTTCTTGCAACAAACAATCCCCTTTATGATAATGGAAATTCTCCTAGGATGGGACTGTCCACTACGTGATATCTGTCCTTTGAACAGGTGTTGTGAGTATCCATTATGAATCTAGGTGCATGAAAATATTCTTTATAATTACATTGCCCTCTTTTCTCTATGACAGTACATATAGCAGCCTTTTGAACATCATTGTTGTTCATTATGACAGTCCTCCCGATTCTATAAAATGACTATCCTTTGCTCATTGAGATTGTTCACAAGATGTTTGTGAGAATTAGTAACTGTGCTTTTATGCTTCGTCTATCCTTTTCAAGTCCACTTGACTATCCTATTACATTCTAATGAGTATCATTCTGTATAAAGACTATTGGGTGATAATGATCATTCTGGGATCCATGAAAGTCCTGAAGGTAGGTGCTAATCTTCTTATAGAACTACTCCTTTTTGTATCTTAATTTGTCCCTAGATAGTCCTAGTGACCTTGACTATCTAATTTTTAGTAAGACTACTCTTCTTCCTATCCTTGACAGTCCTTCAAGATATGATAACGAGGTAATGAAGTCATTAGCTATTCTCTAGTGAGTTAATGACAATATACGTGTGGTTAAACATGTCTTAATCTAGGTTAGAGCCCTTTGTTAAGAATTGCAACTTTGATAATGGGGATCAACACTTGGAAATCAAAATTTGACATGATGTGGAAGTGATTTGGCTATGTAAATTGCCATGACAACCTCCTCATAGTGAGACAGTCCCTTAACCCTTTAAGTGATCATTATTTCTTGAATGTTCAATTCATGTTCAGTCCAGGTCAATATCTCAAGGTTTAGTATAGTTGTATGATCTTCATGACAACTTTTAAGATAGTAAATGACTGTTTTAACATTTTCCTAATGTTGTTCTTGATGATGACATTGGTCCCTTGTGCATGATTGCCCCTTGTGCTTCAATAGCATGAATTAATCCAAATCTCTTAAGATGGTGACAAGGCCTCATGACTATTCCTTTTTAGGACAATTGAAATCACTTAGGGGGATCTCTGCATAAGGGACATATTCATAATCTACTCTGCCAAATTTAGGGTAGCACTTTTTTGGGAGCCGTTGATCTATTTCAATATCCATGCAGATTTGTGTATAGTCTGCTGTTTCTCCTCCTGAAGTTTTTATAGGAGAACATATATACTTTCTCAAGAAATTTTGCAATATTTGAAACACATAATCAATCCATAACTCATGCAAAAGGGTATATAGGTAGTGCATAACATTTTTTTCCAAAGGTTTTAGGGAAAATTATTTGATATCAACTTTCCAATTAATTTGAAAGTCATAATCTAATTGGTAATTTTCTAACAATGGATTTTGTCTATATAAAATATTTTGCCTCTTGATACAATTTTTTGTCTCATTGCATTGTTTATCACAATTAGATCAAATGAAATCAAAACCATTTGAGACTTTGAGTGTCCAAAGAAATATAAACTTATCTAATTTGAACAACTTATAAACACCCAATTATCTCAAAAGAGTGCCATTTAAGCTTGAATTAGAAGCACTTAGCTAAAATAATCCCATGCTAAATTTCAGTTAATATTGAGTTCTATTTTTCCTTTCTCACATTTGATATTATTTTCTTTCATGGTGCCATATATGATTTAACAAGGTTAGTTATTTGAAGTGAAGGGACCTTAGGTGTAATAATAGAGGTCACACTATGGCTACAAAAGATTCCTAAATCATTTGTGGTATGCAATCCTTATTTTATTTGTTGATAGAGATGAAATGGTGGCTATACTTAGTGAATTGTTTCAATGTGATAATATTGAATTAAAGGTCATCATTCAGTGAAATATTTGGTCTTGAATTTTGGTACAAGTCAAATGTCCTATCTATTGTAATAGGTTTGCAAGTGAGTGTGTGGAGTTTTCTTGAGGCAAGTCCCCTAGCTATTGGTGCCAAAACTTGTTTTAGGAGAGCCATGAGATTTATGATGGACATGTAAACCATTGTTGGGCATGGATTTCAGTGGAGGACCTACTACTACAACTGCTATCATTTTTCGCCTTCTATCATGGTCTTCATTGTGTTGGCTTGCCAAACAGGTATTCATTTCTAAACATTGTAACACATAAATATTTTTGATTTTTTGTTTTCCACTGTATTGTTATTTTAGCATATGAATGTTAAGGGACTTAAGCCTTACACTAATATAATGGAGGGTTTGACAATCTAAAACAAAGTAATATATATGAATCAGCATAGTTGCAGCACTCACAAAAAACTCGGTGAGTTAAGGAAAACTCACGAGTTTTTTTGGACAGTGAGTTTTTGAGGCAATTGTACGTTGAAAAAACTTGTCATACTTTCTAGAAAAACTCATCGTACTTTTGGTGGGTTTTTCTAGAAAGTATGACGAGTGTTCTAGAAAAACCCATGCCATTTTCGGGGAGAGGTGTTAAAGGCTCCAGAAAATACAGTGAGTTAAGTTAGGACCAATTGTAACGCCCCTCCACGCAACCCTAGAGGATGATGTAAACAACTACTTAAACATGCTAATTTTATTTTTTTTGTTTAAGTACAATTAATATACAAGTTTGATTCCCAATGCAACAACCCCCTAAGGTTATGAGACTGAGATAACTTAACAACCCACAAACAACAACATGAATATAAACCATGTCAATAATTTAGACAATAATTAAACACATACATTCCAATTAAGATAGTTTACAACAAGCATAAGATAACTGTCCAATCCATTTATCCATAATTAAATATTACAATTACAACTCTCATTCACCAAATGAGGCAAGTCCAATAAATAAGGTTTCAGTTACAACTTCCACCTTGATAGCAGATGAGGGGTAAAATACAAGATCCAACTGAAGTGAAATAATGCAAGAACTGAAACTGAATCCAATGAGCTCTCCAACTAGAAGTCTCGTTCACATGATCATGAAGAAATAACCCAACAGATTTAGGTGCACACCACCCAACCAAGTGGAACCCAAAGGCCCAACCCCCATGCTAGGAGATAGTAACAAGGAATCCTAGCCAAGACCATCTACCTCTAGACACATGCTAAATCACCACTGAACCAAACTGACACATCTAATCACACGTACCACACAAGCACATCACAAGTACAACCCAAGTACCACATACGTACAACATAAGAGAATCACAAGTACCTCACAAGTACAACTCTACATGATCACATTGCTTCCAAAAATATAGCAGATCAAGTATGTCAAGAGAACCATACACATAATAATCGAATACCAACTATGGTCACATCAGGTATGCTATGAAAACCATACCCACAATAAATAAGAACCAACTGTTGTCCTAGATAGAGTGTCATCACACAGTTTGTCATGGGTTATCCTCTGGGATTCTTCCTAGGCTCCAAGCCCCACAAGAAAAGGTTATCCTAGTGACCTTTACTGAATTCCCGACCCCCATACTCACTCATGCGGAACCAAATACCTTTCATATAGACAAGATAGATGACCTTGCCATTTCAGGCCTTCCCACCCATCCCAAGCCTAACCGAGCACTTGGGTCCATGAGTGAGGCATTAATATCTTGATTAGTGAGAAGTTAGTCCTAAGCTTCTAAGTATTGTTTTAGTTATCACTTGATTAAACCACTTCTGAAGGTTATCCTGGATACCTCTTTGGGCTCTAGCCCCTACGGAAGCCACTCTTCTACTTGACAACACACATACCATCCAAACACCAAGGGTACCAAAGTGCACAAACAAGATAACACATTCACTCCTTTCTTAGGAGGCGACAAAGATAAAACCATCTCCAAACACTGGAGGTAACAACAGTAACATAAGTGCTCCTGACAAGGAGGCACAGATTACAAAATCCACTCCTTTCTCAAGAGGCGACAAAGATAAAACCATCTCCAAACACTGGAGGTAACAACAATAATAGAACCACTCTTGACAAGGAGGCACACATTACAAAATCCACTCCTTCCTTAGGAGGCACAAAACATTCTCGTTCATGGAAACCGGGTAAACATTGACCATACACCATGCACTACCCAAGGGAATTAACAAGTAGTTGACATCACAAGACGACAACCCCCAACCTCTAGGGTCTTCTGGAAAACTTACAGATTAAAATAAACTTAACCCCCTTTCCCCAAAACATGAACTCAGAGGAAAACAATCACAAAGGCAAGTTGTGGGGAATTAAACTAATTTTGGATCCACTAAATCCATTTTCCTTATTAACATCAGTAATCTATTGCTCAAGTAAAACTAATTTAAACATATTTCTCTTTCAAAACAAGATGAAATTTAAACCAACACTTAATTCCCTAATTGCCTTAAATAATAAAATAAGCATTTATCCCATCCATCCAGGAAATAACATTTTAAGTAAATAAATGTTTCTTCTCTTCGACAAAACCGTTCCCAAAACAATTAACTTATTTTAAATAAAACAAATTATTTAACATCAATACGATATTACATCCGATACATTATTCTAAAATAATAATCAATAGTTTGATTGAGAGTTCAACATTTTCATTTCCACAATCACATTAAAATCATGCGATTAAATTAAACCAATATTTAATCCTCTCAATTAAATTTAAAACCTGCTTGAATAAACATCATTTTAATATATATTTGCCCAATATATATATAAATATGTTTTAAAGCAATATATATTTATATATATATTAATGTTTTAAAACCAAATAATAAAATTTTCCCTATTACATTATAAAACTTATTTACAAAATATAACTTAATATTTTAATATTTATAAAAATATAATATTAAAATATTCATTATATTTTAATATTATAAAAATTATAATATTAAAAAAAATCCAATGAACCGGGTCAACACCCATCCTCAGGCTGCATGTCGTAGATTAGGGTTAGGGTTGCATGATCTTCCTTTGGCCATGGTTTTCCTTTGGTGGCTATGGACTGCACACAGGCGGCGGCGGTTTAAAGGATGGGGCGGCCGTAGCAGGCGGCGCCACTGGTAGGGGAAGGCATGATGGAGCCGGTGTGGGGGATGTAGGGCATGGCGGAGGTGAAGGCAATGGCGGTGTTGTGTAACACAGTCGGCCACCATTACTAGCGGTGACGACTGTGTAACACAGCAAGCCGTGGAAGGGGCAGGGTTGCGGGGGTTGTGCCACGCGCAGCTGCCCCACATGCCTCCCATGGGGGGAACAGTGGGGTGAGCCCCTGGCAGCTCCCCCAAAGCCCTCCCTCATAAATTTTTTTTTTTTGGAGCAATTTCCTGCGGATCTGGAAATCCGCGCCCTCATTTGGGGGTTTTATTATTTAAAAAAAAAAGATTGATAGCACCTTCTTTTAGAGATGAAATTTTAAAGGGAATAATAGGTCTAACTATATAAACATATATATAAAAAAATATATATGTATATATATATACACAAGCATGGATTCAACCATTTTAAGGAATTGAAGGAATAATTTGAGCAAAAGATTGAAATTACAGCCAAGAACACAAAGATTTTGTTGAAGTAATTCATATCCAATAATAGATTTTTGCAAACAAATAAAAGTTTAAGACATGAACCTAATTATCCAAGAACTTGAGAAGATCCAGATGGTGCACAGATCTTTGCCTCGATTCCCTTTTCAAATCAGCCATTTCTTCAAATTCAACCCAAAACCCACAAAATGCAAAATTCTTCCTCCATCCATTTTCAATTTTCCAAAATTTTCATCCTCCAAAATTGTGATGCAATTTCAAACATAAGGATAAAACCCTCAAAAAATTCAACAACCCCCTCATAAATTCTTCAAAACAGAAAAATAGAAAATATCTAATTTCTTTCAATTTTTGAATTCAAACTTCAATTTGACTTTTAACTCATTTTTCTTATTTTTCAATTTCAACAAACATTCAAATAATTTCCAAAATGAATTTGCTTAATTTCAAATTAATTAATTTAATTAATTCAATAAAATTAATCTAATCCAAGATTAAATTATTTTATTAATTAAATTAAATTAATGTAATAACTTTAAATAACATTTTCCGCATTGAAACTAGATTAATTTAATCAACAACCTTTATATATATAAAGCCATTTCATTACCTTTTAACTTGCAATTTTAAATAATCGAAGAGAGGGAATAATAATCAAAGCAACACAACTTGACAACACCTGACGACATACTAGGACTAGGGTGACGACTTGGCATGGAAAACCTAGCTACTATCTCCCAATCGAATACCGTTGGCATTGGACATGCTCAAACCTGTGAAACCAGGTGGAGTTGATGTCCTGTACCTGTCAACTTGAAAATCAAGTAACAACAACATATAATATGAACAACATAAACTACACAGCGTGAAGAGGAAATCTCGGGATCGCAGGGCACTCGCAAGCGAGTGATGCAATCTCGTCCCCTTCAACAATACAATATTACTAACTAACGAATCCAACATCATTAATATGATCAAAAGCATAAACATCATTAATTAAATTATCCACTATGCTAATCCAAGGCATGACATAATAATAGCATCAGGATAAAATACCAAGTACCAAGGTCAAAACACTAATAGAAAATAAGGCATAACCAACAAAACACTGTTCAATCAAAAGAGCAAAACGGAGGGGTCTTACACCAATGCATTAAGATGAAAGCTCACGCAACTACTAGCCTTGCCCAATGATTAGTCTTAATTTGTGTTGTTTAAATAATATAGGTGCATTGTTAGAATTTGTAGGTAGATTTTAGAAAAAATCCATTTGTGTATCAACACCAGTTGTTGTGAGTAAATTGATAGAAAGAAGCAATTTTGAAGAAACAACATAAAAACAATAAAAATGTTGCATTTTCAAAGTAGTTTAAACACATCACTTTTCAAGGAAAAATTCTTCAAAAATGAAGAATCTGAAGGCCACTCAAGAAGAAAAATGTGTTTGGCCCCGGAACCCCGCAAGGGGCAGTTGCCCCTAGACCCTCGCTTTCAAATTTAAAAACAAAAGAAGAACTTGGTGGGGGAATTGCGCCGACAAAAAGTGATATTTTTATACCCCTCTACATAAAGAATGCAACTTAGAATATATTGATCTTTCACCACCATTGTCACATGCATCTACAAATCTTTTTCCTATAGATGAACAAGAACATATCATTGATGAATTTTTAGGACAATGGATTTTTAAAAATGATGCGATTTATTATCTAATTTTATTTCAAATCAATCAAATATAACTAGACTCAGCTTGTTTCTTCTATGTACTCATTTTATTGACTCATTGGATGCATCTTATCATTGAATTTTGCAAAAAAAAAAAAAAAATTTATGAAGCTTAAGCAATTTTTTAAGTTGTCAAGTTTTTGCCGAGTTTTTTCTATACCTTATTTTCCGGACTTGGCGAGTTTTTGCAATTGAAGAGTTTTTCAACTATGTATATGATAATGTCTATTTATTGAGTTAAATATATGTGATTTGCATGCACCAAAATCCATTGAAACATACTCAATTCAGTCAACATACTAATTGTTTGACAAAAATGTTCCATATGTCAAACTGAGATAATCAGAGAGAAATTTGTTCCAACTAGGGTGGGACACTACATTTATTTAGTTTGTTGAAGGATATATGAGTTACCATTCAAAATTTTATTGAGTTAGAATTTTATATGATTTCTAGTATTTCTTCATGTAGTATCATTCTAACAAGTTTAAATCCAATGGAGTTATGGGAAGTAGAAGAGTTGATGAGATTAAAGGTGATAGCTAATTGTGAAAGTTATCAGATTTTGAAGTGGATAGCTAATTTCCAAGTGTTATTTGACTTACAAAGGCCCACTTTGAAGCTCGTCTAGTAGACCATAGAGTAGTTGAAAAGTGCTGAAAAAAATATCCTATCTTTTTGTACACCTCTACCATTGATATTTACTGAGGATAATTTAGATATGGTGAAGAGTAATTTTGAGCAGCTAATCACAAAAAAATTGAGAGGATTAGCCTTTAATATCAGTATTATGAAAGAATTGATGAAGATTGCAGTTAGAATTATTGTATATAGACTTAAGTTTCCTTAATAGAAAATATTGTTTATGAACAACATAAGATTTGTGCAGTGTCTAATAGGTAAAGAAGAATCAACACAAAAGCTTCCAATCACAAAAATTAGAGAGTTCTTAGATAGAGTTTGATTGGAAAGGTAAAAGGATAGTGTGCCATCTCTAGAGTCTCAAGATCATTCAGATAATTCAAATTCAGATATTGAAATAGAAATTGATGATTTTTAAATAACCATTTTTGAGTGTTTTCTATTTTGGGGCCATTAGTTATTTTTAAGAAAAAGGGAGAGCCTATTTATGGTTAATTATAATTCTCTATTTATTTTAGCATTAATTGATTGATGATAGCTTTATTTCTTTTAGTTTAGAAGATAGGAATTATTTTATTTTTTATTTTTTCCTTTGAAATTTCTTTTGAGAGCTTGTAAATAAGTGCTTTGAGCACATAGATTGTAAGTGGAGTTTACACTAAACTTATGCTATACACATTTTCTTTCAGGCTAAGAAGTTTTATTATTATGTTGTATTTGTGATAGTTTGACAAATTAGTAATAAAAAAGATCCATGTTTAGCTTTGCATAACATTATCTTCTATCCTTTGAAGTAGTTTTGTATGCATCTAAGTTATTGCTCATTTTCAACCTCATGTTATTAATGTTGTTTTCATTGTTATTATAATATGTCACATTACCTTCTTAACAAAAATAATATGAATATTTAGTGGTTTTTTTCACTTGTATCACACACTGTAATTATCATATATTTGATGAAAATGCTATAAAATTACATTCTAGAAAGCATATAATAGTTTGTATCATTTGTGGTACTTCTACCTTATGGAAGAAATCTCAAGATCTGGTTTACTTTTTTTTTTCTAGTTTATTTGAGAGATATGTCTTGAAGGTCATTTACTAATTGTATCTGTGTCTAATTTTTCAATCACGGTGGCAACCTCTTTGAATTGAGATCAAGGTATTTTTCTGATCCATGCTCTTTTTATAAAGAATTGGCCATAATGTTTCTAGTTATTTCAATATTTGGTTTGAGTGGTGTACAATTTTGCGGGCATATTTCATTTTCATACATAATATATATTATGGAAAAGATAAATTTAGATGCAAATTTAGTGTATAAGACCCACTAATGGAATTCCCATAGATGGAATCTTTTCCATTTTTGTTAGATGATGTTCAAAGTTTGTACTCCTTGATCTAGACCTCATGATCAACCAAAACGATAAACTTTAGCTTGGAAGTCCATCTAATACAAAATGTATACTTGAATACTGACAACCTTTTACTTTTGAGCTCTAAGAGTCAATGTATATTAGAACTTTGTATTGTGCTTAGTTAGTTAGAGAGCTTTCTCTTAGTCATAGCTTGGATTCTTCTTTCAGGCACCAAATATAGGGGGCTTCTGTTAAAGTGACCTTACTCATTTAAGGTGAAGTATGTAGGGGAGGAATACCAAGAGTGGGGTAGCCTATGTTGTGGTTCCCCATGCCTATTGAGTCAGGTCATCTAACCAAAATTCAACAAAAATATTAGTATGTGCTGAAGCTAATGCCTAAGAGTTTCATTTCAGGTGTTTGAATGACATGGGTAGCCTTTTCAAAAGTACTTAACATAGGGGGTTTTATTTTTGTAAGAAAATAGGGTTTCTCTACAACTTGTGCATTAACTCATTTGCTTATGGTGCATCTATGTGTCATAATACAATTTTCTCTGTTGTCTAGTTTTTCTTCAAATATTGACTTTGAAAGTCACATCAAGTGGGCTCCTTATCATTCAAAAAATGACCCTTAACTCTTTTAATCACTATCACAACTCATTCATCTAAATTATGTATTGGCTTATCCTCTTAGCACTACAAACAGTGCAAATCTATGTTAACAGAAACAAAATAGTAAAGGATTATCAAATTTAGTAACCTATTTTTTAAGAAATTGTTCATTCTCAAGCCATTCTTTACCTTCCTGCAACCATTTTGATATCTGTCGATAATAGTTTTCTTTTGATCTAGACTCTCAGGCTCTCTATTGAGATGGCATTTTTTTCAGTCAATCTTGATGGGGTTGAAGGTTCAATGTACATTTGAATGCTATTAACTAGTGAGTTGTTTACAAATGCTAGAAACTGGGAAATTTATTATAGGTCTTCCTTTTCTCACTTACTTCTATTTTTGGATTATTGTAAATGGTGGTCTTGCTTGACAAAGCGATTTGAGTAAATTAATGTCAAGCATGTGGCACAAAAAATTCATTGTTGTGATTTTCTTTCTATTCAGTAATGTTGGGAAACTTCATGACATGCTATCTATTTAAAATTTTAATGCATTGAAAATGGAGGGCAATTTTAGGAAATTAATTTCAAGCATGTGACACTATAAACTTCATTGTTGTGTGTTTCTTTCTACTCAGTAATGTTGGGAAACTTAATGACCTACCACCATATTTAATGCAATAAAAAATGTGTCACCAGATTAAAAAAATAAATTTGCTTAACCACATCTGATACGCATATTTTCCATGAAAATTCAGTTTGGATTCCTTGCCCATCTACCCTACATTTTAGGGGTTTCTATTAGCACTTAGCAGTGACAAGGAAATTTTATGCAGCAGGGGATTGAACCCAGGAAAATTATTATTGAGATTTTGATCCCATAATGCACATCCAATCTGATAAGATTGGAAACATTAAGAATCTTAGTTTTATTCAGTGACTTTATTCATTTGTTATATGTGAATTATCTGCTTTTATGCCTTCTTGGTGCATATCTTCAATCTCCACTTCTTGACCTGTGTTTGGTTGCATCAACATTTGAAGAATTGTGGAGATTGTTTCTTAAATTTATATTTTTTTACAAAGCATGTTGACTGGCCTACCATTCTCAAGTTCCTTCAAAGGTCATGTCCATACCCAACCAAGTCAATTATCTATGTAGAGTATTCAAATTCATATAAACTAGAAATTTTGAGGTTTCTGCTTTAGTTCCTAATATTTTATTGGGTATACTAATGCCTATATGCATCTGTGTTTGATTTAATGGATATATGATGTTTTCTACATATTGGTGCACTATCAGAGAAAATGACAGAAAAACTAAGTTAAGAGAAGAGAATTTATTTAAATTTTTCAGGAATGTATACTAATGAGTGTGCCTTTACTTTTTTGTTTTGTCAGAGGAAACTTGCCAAAAGATCTGAACATGTGAAATCAATAGATCTTCATCTAACAAAGCCATGGTAATTGCACCTTTTCTTATCAAACTTGTGAAATGTTAGGGAAATGTAAGAGGTTCAGAGCTTGATTTACTTGAAAATGCACTATTGTACTCTATCCATAAAATATTTTGATGTCTTTAGAGTTCAAACAATTGAAAAATGCTTTGTTGGAGAATTGCTAATGCTGCCAAATAAAATGTAAGAATCTATTTTTTGATATATCATATATTCCAAAGGATTCCAAGTTTTTAGATTGACATAAAATTCACCTAAAATTTGTTATTTCTTAGGTTTACATCATCATATATGTCTACTACATTTTTTGTGTCACTAAGATAGAAGGAAAAACATCTGTTACATTACTATGTTAGCAAATATTAACACACCTTCCAAAAGGTGGTTCTCGTTGAATCATTACTATGGTTCACTTATTGGTACTAACTAATTTTTTGATATGTATTTCATTCAATAAATTCAGCTCCACTTGTGCACCATCTTCTTTACTTGTTCTTTCAAAACTGCATTATATGTCATCAATTCATGTAGGTTGTAATCTCTTATCATCACATGACAAGTTTAAGAATTGCTTACACAATTCCTGTAGTGATTATAGTATCTTTTTTTCTTAAATATATTAATTCTTTTCTATAAGCATAGCATACTTGTATATCATATTCAAGACTGTAATGAATAGTTATCTCAGAGATTTAATTTTGTTAACCTTACTTGAATTTTGTGTTTATAGTTCTTTAAATTACTACAAAATTTTCTATCCCCTATCAAAAGGTGGGCTTCTAATTGCTTTTATTCTCCAGTAAGCAGCATTAAAAGCATCTTTCTCTTTATTCTAACTCTAGAGGACAGATGGCGAGGTTTCTCAAGCTCAATATTTGTCAAACATCCATCATTAGTTTTTAAAATCTTAAATATTGTGTGATTTGTTTTGTCTTGAATACTATAGTTAAGAATTAATAATTTTAGGTAATGTTATAGTGAACAAAAAATTGTAATATTTCAGCCACAGTAAACTATATGTTCTGTTTGTTGCTCCTCATGTAGGATGCTTGCGAGTCATTATTCTGGAAGTATGCATTTGGAATTACTAGTCACAGGTAATGGCCATTTCCAAGTTTTATTGGTTGTATGCATTTTGTAGTTGTACTTCGATCTAAGGCTGAAATCCATTCCATCACCATTATTGGTCTCAAGCCCCAAAGCATACATAACTTTTGATTACATGACTTCTTGATAGGTAAAGTGGTATAAACATGGGGAAGGAAGTGAGGGATAAACTACTACAAAAATATTGTGGAAAAGGTTGTTAACAACTGATGATCATTGCTCAGTATTTGATTTCTAAGGGTTTTGACTTTCTATGAAGTGTTTCTAATGTGAAGTGGCATAGAAGTAAATTCATTTCTTCTTTTACATCATTAATGATTTAAGCATCTGCAATGGGAAATCTCATAGAACCGTTGAAACAAGTAAAGGATGTCATGTTGTAAAAATCTAAATGTGCTCATTATTAGATCTTGGCTGTATTTTCATTTTAATAAACATATTTTAGAGCCCTCGTTGCAATCTTATTTTTAGGTTGTAGCTCATCAAACTGGAGAGGTGAACATGCACTCTTTACTTTGATTTGACCATGACCAATGAGATTTCTAGATAGGAAGTTTCCATCCTTCTCATTCGAATCTTTCCAATCTTCTCTCAAGGGTTGTCCAAATAGAATGGGAGGGCAAGGATGTTTTGAATTGGGAAATATATGCACCACAAATAATATAACTACATTTACTATATATTTTCATGTCTTTTCTCCCTTCAATGTTTGTAGCATTTGTATTTTATCTTGGATTTGTCTTCCATGGCAACCAAGATTAAAGTGAAGCATGTATTTCTTGGATCTTTGTATATGCAGTTGTATGCTATTTGTAATTCCTTTGGTTATGCAGCTGTATGATGTTTGTTTATTCTTTTTTTCCATGCAATACAATTTTTTTTTGAATATCTATGATATTTGAGCTTTATATGCATAAAGTTGTTTGTTGATTGTATTTTTTTTTTCATGTTAATCCAATACAAAAAAACATTTGAATATCTATGATATTTGAAGTTTATATGCATAAATTTATGAGAATTAATTAAGTTAGATTTGATTTATAACTTGAATCATTGATTCACTCAAATAAATGACTAAACCATGACTAAATAAATGACTACTATGACTAAAATAAATGAATACAATGACCAAATATATGACTACAATGGCTAAATATATGACTACCATGACTAAAATAATGACTAAATATATGACTAAATATATGACTACCATGACTAAATAAATGACTAGTTAACAACAATCAATGACTAAATTAATGTCTAGATATATGACTAAATTAATGACTAAATATATGACTAAATAAATCACTACCATGACTAAATAAATGACCAGTTAACAAAAATCAATGACTAAATTAACGACTAAATCAATGACTAAATTAATGACTAAATCAATGACCAAATCAATGACTAAATCAATGACTAGATAAATGACTAAAATAGTTTAGTCATAAATTTGGCCATGTTATAAATGACCGGAAATAAACTACTAATGGTCATGTGACCAAAATTAGTCATTTATATGCAATTTTTAGTAGTTGGTTTAGTCATATATTGTTGTTTTTGTACTAGTGGACCCATCCATAAAGCCCAATTCCATAGACATAGCTGTGGGAACTTTTACAAGGAGAAAATGTTGCAAATTGAGTTGACTGATTGAGAGCTCTATTTCACATTAAAAAAAAGAGATTAATGTATTAAAGCATCCAATGGAAACTGGTAGAAAATATAGAAATATCAATAATCTATCAAACATTTTACTAATTTTATTAAATAAAAATGGGTATAACCATTCTAATTTTTAATATTGTTGAATCAACATGAGATACAACAACAAGAATAAAAATGATAAATGAAAATGTATATATCCTTATATGTATATTTTTATCTTTGAGGTTGCTTATATATGTATGCATACAGTTTTTACTATATTTCTACATACACCTATGTGAAGATATTTTTATATGTTGCTAGTTAGTCTCTTCATCCTTTCTTATCCAAACAATAGGATATACAACAATAAGATTAAAAATGATTAAGTACATGTATGCATTAAATTTCACCTTTTCCTGCACATTTAAAAAACACACATATAACCAGATATATATCCATATGTACACATGTATATACCTATTTATATATAGACTACTATATTTAAATAGATGTGTATATTACATTTATTCTTGATTATGTAGTCATTAACATTCCTATATATCCAATGAAGGGCTCATGACCACCTTTGAACACAAAAGGAGAATGGTAAATGGTTGTTCATAGTATTGGACAATGGCAATAATGATGGCAAGAGCAAGTGAATGGAATATTCAATGTTTACAGCCTCGAAAAAATTACATTGTTGTTGGCTTCAACTATAGTTTTCTGCATTTTTTTTGGTGTTTATTCAATGTATTCAATTTCGATAGGCATATTGCACTAGCAAAGTGCAAATAATTTTACAGCTTTGTTATGAATATGTTACATAGACAACACCATTAAATGGTATGTTATTAACAATATCTCAATGCTATATCATTGAATGTGATGGAACTTTTAAAATTTGTCAAAATTTTGCTTGGTTTTGGGCATTTTTGTTCATCTTTGGTGAATGGGGGGTCTAATGTTCAGGGTTTAGGGTTTTGTTACCCATGTTAAAATTGATTTTTACTAATTAAACTCTTATGTTATATTTTTGTATTGACCTGTTATTGGGGGTTACCGGTCTCTTATGTCATCCAACTGAGGCTTGTCTTTCGTGTTGTTACTGGCCCCTTCCCGTGACCTATCAATCCTTTCTTTCCATTTGGGTGTTATTATTATTTTGCCTAAAACAGGTGGATTTTCCCTATGTTTTAGACATGGGCCTAAAAATTTGTGCCTTTGAGGGTTTTATTTTCTCATTCTCCTAGTCAGCCCCACTGTCATAAATAACTTTTCCATATGCAGTTTGGCGGGCCGTCGGATCACGGGGTTTAGACCTGGACCATTCCTCATAGGCCTTGCAAGGTTTCTTGCTGACATCACTAAAGTGGTGCTAGGTATGTGAGTTACTGCCATCTGTTGAGTACGGTGGGATGGCGCCTGTCCCGATGTGCCAGCAGTGACAAGTGGATGTCATTTCAATGATGAATGTTTAATGACGGGGATTAATGATGGTCGTCCCTCCTAGGCCTCACACGATCAGATTAATGTTCTAAAAGATGTCGCAAGGTGTGCGAGCTGGTGACATGTTGCTTTGCTCCATGGTACAAGGTGGCTAGATGGGGCCTACTACTCAATCATGGGTTTCTAATTGTGAGGGGTGTGATTGGTTGCTGGGTTTCCCAAGTGGTGATGTGGATTCTTCAACGATATTTGACTCGATCTAAGTCATACGACATGCCAGGTTTTTTCATATCGATGATCTAATTTAAAAAATCACAATTCACCCATGTGAGGATTATTTGTGCTCTACAAGTTATTTTCATTAATGGCGCAAGTCTTTCAGTGGGTCCCATCCTAATTTTTCTTGCATGCGAGCGGTATCCACTTGATAATGTGATGATGGGATGTACGCCATTTTCCATGAGCTAGGAATTATGTTGTGGTGGAAATGTAAACCACTAATCACTCACTTGCTTGTACTACAATTGGAGCAATTAATGTTCCCTGCACTGACTTGCTTGATAAATACTCGCTAATTTTCTCATTAGTATCATTGCATTTTGAGTTTGTTTGTTTGCAGGTGATTTATTTTCTTGTTGATTTTGATCTTGTGAATTCAATAGATAAGTTAGTAGTTCATGTTTCCCTAGTATGACAAAGCGCCAGGATGGGTGCAAATAATTTGTGGTAGAAGGAAAAAAAAACTGTTCTTGGTACTTCTGGGACAGTTACTGAAAGGGTTGACAAGAGGTCTGGAAATTGCAAGTCACATGTTGAGCTCTCTTCGAAATTTGGTGGTGAAGGGTCCAAAACTGATTCAGACTACCATAGTTACCTCGTGGCCCTGATTGAGCTCATGGGAGTGGACGAGGAGGCCCTCACAATTTCTCCAATTGCTGCAATGGCACCGTGTGATGTTGTTGGGTCTGGTATTGGTGTAAGAAAGGCTAAGGTAATGGTCTCGCTTCATAATGAAGCAAGAACCAGGAGTGGTCGTCTGTATCGGGGCTGCGTGGTTACTCATGGTGCAAGGAAATGATGGGCTTGTTGGGGTGGTGCTTTTTTCCTTTTGATGTTGTTTTAGGGGTTCAGATCTGATGTGGAAATGAGTGTGGGTGGCACGATATTTTTTGTTCTATTCGGGTAGTTACAGGGGTGTAACCATTTTTTATTCTTCTGTTCGTATTATAGTTATTTCTGATGATGAGGATTTTTTGAGATAAAATTGAATTTCATTTTTTTAGGATGAAATTCATTTTGAAATGAACAATGGAGCCCGATGCTTGTTTCTCTCCTATTCTGTAAAGGAGATTTCATGGCTCATTGTTGTGGTCATATTTTTGTGTCCTAAGGCTTAGGCTGTGTATAGTTAAAATTATATTATGGTATCTAGAAGGTTGTAACTAGGAAATCATTCTAGGTCAGGTATTGTATAAGATAAGCATGATATGCTTTTGTAATGACTGATATCGAAACAAATTTAAAAACAATTAAGACAATTGGTCTCCTATGTACATATCATGGATTGTGAATGGATTTATCAATGGTTTCTTCATTCAGCTTCAATGGTATATTTGGATGTGTAATTCATTTTCCTGCTTTAACTTAATGAGTTAATCAAATGCTTGAAAAGGAGTTACAAGTCTGTGATAATGTGCTTAGAATTTACTAAGGAGTACTATTTTAAATACTGGAAAATCTCATAATGTAAAGCATTATAATGATAAGTTCAATAATATCAGGGTTATGTTTTATGTGACTCCCGCCCAGTTGGATGAGGCACTGGGTAGTTAATTTAAGATCCTTTTTCAAAGTACAAGATGGTAGATCTAAGTGGAAAGGTTCAAGATCTGGACATTTAAAAAATCAAATTCTATCTCTCTTGAGATACAAATCTTATACTAAATATTATTTCCTAGCTTTAGATAGTTGTTCTTATTCTTTGGTTTGCCAAAACCTGGGTAGATGCTATCTAGTTGCATTGATAGGAATATATATGTATATAGAAGTGTTCTTGAGGCATAAAGCATGATTATGAACATATATAGGAACACCCTCCTTGGTCTCACAAAGCCGAAAGTGTAGGATATCTCATTCTTTGACCTAATCTCATCAGCTGGCCACTAACTTTGTGAATTCTTGAATATAGAGGTTGGTAACCCCTTAGAGAATTACAAAGCCTTAGTGGGAAAATTAAAACACCAATAGAATGGCGACTCTACTAGGGACAAACTTAGAAGTTTTGGTTGCAGACAGTGCTGTTATAAAGTCATTATAATCTTGACATATTACTTGTAACTAGAGGTTGAACTTTATTGAATTGTTTTTTTGCCTAAGTCACTAGTTGAATGGTGATTTCATTGGGGAGAACTTATGAGAAATTTTAAAAAAAATAGAGAAACCACAGAAGTAGGTGGTGGCCTTCCAGATTCATTTGTTTGGTGGATCTAAACTTTAATTTTGGATGGTAAGAGGTTATGGATTTGGAAAAGATTGGTAGCAGTATGATCTTAGAGTATCTGAGTGTGACTCTGTTGTGGACAAAGACCCAGAATGTGATCAGTTTTTTGAAAAGGAATTACATATTCTTTTGAAATTCAGTCCTCTATTGAAGAGGTGGCGACTCTGTCTGAAGAACCAATTGATATACAAGGAAAATTCCTAGATCTGTAACATTTACAATCAAGGAGAGAAGGTTAAGAAGTGTTGCTTAATTTCCAGGTATTCTCATTAATCTAAAGAAATCAATATTTTGATTATGAGAGGCATTCGTAACTAGGGATGATTAATGGTTCCTAATTAGATGTTCTAGCATTAAGAAAGGAATAGTGGTTAGTATTTCCATACTTTTAATAGTGCAATATGTAATATGATCTGAGAAGTATGTTTATGTTGTATTATGCCTCTAAAATCTCAAGGCATAAGTCTTTCAGTCAATTTTTAGAATCATGGTTGAATTAGTAAATGATGTATTTGATAACCATGTATAAAGTTGATAGTGATTGAATGGGTATAAGAAATTTTTCATATGAGATGTCAAACACAAATATGCAAAGGAAACAAGTTTCACTAAGCCCTTCAGGGGATCTTGTAATTCAAAGGTATATGCCATTTATTTTCAGTGGTATGAAGGGTTTCCCTAATCTAATTCCTAAGAAGATTAGGAAATATTTGCCTAAATACATAGGGAAAAGTGTAGAATCTACCTCTAAGCATATGCAAAATTTTATAGATGTGATGGGGGATTATGAAGTCAGCCATGAGGATGTTGTTATGAAGCTTTTTGTGCAATCCTTGAAGAATGATGCTAGGGATTGGTTCTCGTATTTTCTTCCATGTTCTATTAACCCATGGAATCAGTTGGTGATAGCTTTTATTGAACAATTTGGTGAAAGAGTGAACCCAAGCATAGTAAGAAATGGTTTTATGGGAATCCACGTAAGAAAAGATTATCTAGTTCCATATTTTAATCTCAGGTTTTCGAAAGTTGTAAGAGAAATTCTTGAAGAAATGAGACCAAATGAGGCTAAATTCCTAGTTGTATATCTTGGTGCTTTTGACAAAAATATGAGTTACTTATTAAGAGATAAGGAACCTACAACCTTATATCAAGCATATCTAATGGCTATGGAAATTGAGAATAACATTAAATACTCAATGATGAAAGGGTATCTAGCTGCAAGTGTTGGTTACCCTGACACACCTCATACTAGAAAAATTCTGGAGTTGGTTGCAAGGAACACTTGTTATGATAAGAATTCTTTGGAAATAGTAATATATCCATCATTACAGTATGAAGATAGTGATGAAACCCAAGTTGAAAACCAGCTCGATTTGAGTAGTGATGATCAAAACTCTTTTGTGCAAGAATTGTATGAGATGAAGAGACAAGAGGGAGAATCGCCATATAAGATTTTTTTGAGGTTTATGGATGCTTTGATAGAAGTTCCTAGAGATTTCAGACTTGATGATTTTGTATGCATGGATTTGTTTTGTGAAATTTATGAACTTGGGTTGAGTGCTTTTCCAGATGAATTGAAACCTAGTAACCTTGCCCAAGTCCTTAAATGGATAGAGATTGTAGAATCAGCCAAGTGCATATATGCACAAAATGAAAATGACACTTTCCCTTTTGAAGAGTATTGGACAAATATACTAAAGCTTGAGGAGCAAGGTGATGGAGGATTAAACGAGACACCAAGTGCTCTTCTATGTCATGATTACAATACACATGTTGTTGAGGTTTTGCTATAGGCTAGTGATTGTGAATTTAGCAATGATGATTGCCTTTTTGAGGATGAAATGGAAATAGTTCCCTTACCAGAGTTTTGTGGTAATACAGAGCCTCATGATGTCATTTTCTTATAGGTGAGGGGGAAATTTTCAAATGATGAATATTTGGAGTATACTCCAGATGTGCTAGCAATGCAACATGTTTGTTGTGTAAATGATGAGGAATTTGAAGACAATGAGGTGTGTGTTCAATACTGTGATCTAAAGAACAATGGTGATGATAAGCAATGCATGTATGATTGTATTGGTGTTATTGATATTCCTGACTATTTGTATGAAGCTAAGATTGAATTTTTGTAACTTTTTGAGATGAGCTTTTCTGAGGCTTATAATAAAAGTGTCATTGATATTGCTAGTGAAAAATTTTCAGCTTGTGCTGAAATTTTCACTTATAAATTAACACATACAGTAGGTGGTGTTGAACATAAGGAGGCCAGTGCACACAACTATTTTTCTATTGCCCTTGTTGAAGTTGGTTTGCTAGATCCTACCTTTGGGGTTTTTCATTTGGAATTGGATGATAGGATGTAGGAGGAAATATATTGTGAGAGGCTTGAGATGAATGTATTCACACATTTCCTGGAGAAATATGTAACTTATGTTTCCCACCTCTATAATATCAGGAAGTGTTCTAGGATATTTGAACAAAGATGTTGTAAATTAGGCTTATATTGTAACCATCAGGGTGAGGATTCCCCAAAATATGCATCTTCTATTTTATGCAACAATGTTTTGTACAACATGCACAAATTTTTCTATGAGAGTTTTTAGTTCGATATGCAAAGTGATTTTGATGCCATGTTTTTTGATGCCAAGTTGTGTGATGTCAAAGATCAGATAGATTACGAATGTTTCTATTTCTCAGTTCAAATCAATAAGCATTCAATGAAACATGACCAAGAGTAGCCCAAGGTAAGGTGTCAGGGTGGTCATAAGTTGCAGTTAGTGTTTGGATATAGAATGTTGACTGATCAAATGCACATGAATATTAGAAAGTATTATGATGCTTTGGAGCATGTTGATTACTTAAAAAACATATGGGCACTAAGAGGCAAAATTTATAGATTTGGTCTACTCTAGGTAGCAAAGATTTTTTTTTTTGATAGGGATAAATTCTTGTTTCCCTTGTTTGGGGGCATGGGGCCACCAAGTTGGATGTAAAAAAGCTTCTAATGGTAGCATGGTGGAGCATTCATTAGGGTAACTATTTGATTCAATGTTGGGTCTACTTCCTAGAGATCTAGGTTCTTGCTATGCCCACATGGGGGCATACATCCCCAGTTGGAGCCACTGATGGAACTTTTAAAATTTGTCAAAATTTTGCTTGGTTTTGGGCATGTCTATTCATCTTTGGTGAATGGGGGTCTAATGTTCAAGGTTTAGGGTTTTTTTACCCATGTTAATTTTTTTTTTTACTAATTAAACCCTTATGTTATATTTTTGTATTGACCTATTAGTGGGGGTTATCTGTCTCTTATGTTATCCGACTGAGCCTTGTCTTTTGTGTTGTTACCAACCCCTTCACTCGACCTATCGGTCCTTTCTTTCCATTTCGGTGTTATTATTAAATTTCCTAAAACAAGTGGATTTTCCCTATGTTTTAAACTTGGGCCTAAAAATTTGTGCCTTTGAGGGTTTTCTTTTCCCGTTCTCCTAGTCGGCACCATTGTGATAAATAATTTTTCCATATGCAATTTGGTGGGCCATTAGATCATGGGGTTCAGATCTAGACCATTCCTTGCAGGCCTTGCAAGGTTTCTTGTTGATGTCACTAAAGTGGTGCGAGGTATGCGAGATGCCACCATCTGTCGAGTACGATGGGGTGGGCCTTGTCCCGATGCACCAACAATGACAAGTGGTTGTCATTTCAATGTCGGATGTTTAATGATGGGGATTAATGATGACCATCCCTCGCAAGCCTCACACGATCAAATTAATGTTCTCAAAAATGTCGCGAGATGTGTGAGTTGGTGACATGTTGCTTGGCTCCATAGTACAAGGTGGTTGGATGGGGCCTACTACTCGGTCACTGGTTTCTGACTGCGAGGGGTGTGATTGGTTGTTGGGTTTCCCAAGTGGCGATGTGGATTCTTCAATGATCTTTGACTTGATCATAGTCATTCAACATGCTAGGTTTTTTCACATCGATGGTCTAATTTCAAAAATTACAATTCACCCATGTGAGGATTATTTGTGCTCTGCAAGTTATTTTCATTAATTGCATAGGTCTTTCAGTGGATCTCATCTTAATTTTCCTTGCATGCAAGCGGTATCCACCTTATAATGTAATGATTGGATGTACACCATTTTTCATGAGCTAGGAATTATTCTATGGTGGAAACGTCAACCACTAATCACTCGCTTGCTCATACTGTAATTGGAGCAATTAATGTTCCCTACACCGACCTCCTCGATAAATGCTCACTAATTTTCTCTTTCGTATCATTGCATTTTGATTGCTTTTGTTTGCAGGTGATTGATTTTATTGCTGAGTTTGAGCTCATGAATTCAATAGATAAGTCAGTAGTTCCTGTTTCCCTGGTATGATGAAGTGCCAAGATGGGTGCAAAGAATTTATGGTGGAAGGAGAAACAAACTATTTTTGGTACTTCTGGGACAGTTGTTGAAAGGGTTGACAAGAGATATGGATGTTGCAAGTCACTTGTTGAGCTCTCTTCAAACTGTGGTGGTGAAGAATCTAAAATTGATTTGGACTACCGTAGTTACCTCGTGGCCTTGACTGAGCTCGTGGGAGTGGATGAGGAGGTCCTCGCAGTTTCTCCAATTGCTACGGTGGCACTGTGTGATGTTGCTAGGTCTAGTAATGGTGCAAACAAGGGTAAGGTAATGGTATTGCTTCATATTGAAGTGAGAACCAAGAGCGGTCGCCTGTATTGGGGCCACGTGGTTACTCATGGTGTAGGGAAACGATGGGGTTGTTGGGGTGGTTCTTTTTTCCTTTTGATATTGTTTCAACGTTATGATCTGATGTGGATGTGTGCGTGGGTGGCGTGGTATTTTTTGTTCTATTCGGCTAGCTATAGGGGGGTAACCATTTTTTATTCCTCTATTCGTATTATAGTTATTTCTAATGATGAGGAGTTTTTGAAATGAATCTGAATATAGAGGTTTGCAACCCCTTAGATAATTACAAAGCCTTAGTGGCAAAATTAAGACACCAACAAAACGCTATGGTTGTATTGTAGCGATTTTCTCATTAGGTAAATAATACTTATATATGTTTTTTTTTAACTCTTTTTAAATCAAAGTCTACATAAATACAAATAAAGATAGCATACACATCTGTCTAGATATACATGTGTATATATTAATTATTGTTGCAATTTCAAATGAACCATAGTGGTCTTGGTTTGTATATATGGATATATATTTCTGCCTATATGTATATGTCTATGTTTCAACGAATTCAATACAATTTCCCTTTTTCTCTGTAATATTTAGTAGCAAATAAGTGTTATTCTAACACCTCTTATACAATTTCTCTTTATGTCTTCAATATTTCTAACACCTCTTATACAATTTCTTTGTATGTCTTCAATATTTATTACCAAAGAATATAGCTCAAATCTTGTATCAATATGTTTCATGATATTATTTTTTTTCTCACCTACTTGAAGCTCCCTACAACAAATTGCTCAAGGCTATTTATGAAAGCGGTGGAGCTTGCCAATTACGTGGGTTGATGGTGGTAGAGTTGGGTGCCTCGGTACATGGAAGATGAACAATTCCATAAAGCAAACTATTCACTATATAATAGTTGGCAACCTATCTAACAACTGGTTTCTCAATTCGATGACCATTTTTACTAAATATGGAGAATAGAAGAGGGAAAGTATGAAAAGAAACAGTTTCCATTGCAAAATTGGAAAAGAGAATATCATAAAACATATTGATACAACACAAGCAATCTATGTAATAGTTGGCTTCCCAATTCAAAATTCAAGCTACATTATTTGGCATAAAATATTATAGAAAAAATAGAGAAACTATAAAACAACTATTAGAAAAATACTTAAGAATCACAAGTAAATGAAAACTTATCAAAAACCCACATTAAAAATTTTGATACAAGAGAAATAGTCTATGTAAGAGTTGTATTTTCAATTCAAAGTTCGACCTACATTCTTTGGTAGTAAAACCACATTAAATAGAACTTGTAAAGCCAATGGGTAGCAATAAGTTGTGTAAAATGGCTATAATTCCACATACTTAATTGAAAATTCGAGCCACATTAATTGACACTAAATATTATAGACAAATATAGGAATTCTAAAAGACCTATTAGAATAACACTTAACAAACAATAAACTAATTTTATCTTGAATATCTTTATGCTTTCATACTAATCCTCTGCATATATATATATGCAATCACTCCTATGGTAATTTGCAATTCTCCTATCAAACCAACACCACAATGGCTCTTTTGACAATGCAACTTAATCAATACATTTTCTTGCACATTTTAGACTATACTTTCCCACACTGCAACAATGAATACCACATTTACTTCCTCCCGTGCCATCGTACAATAACGCGATGATGCATTAACCCTCACACCAGCAAACACTTAGCATTCTTCTTCTGCCTATCGAGACAACCAACTCCACCATTGCCAACCCATGTAATTACCAAACTCCACTCTATTATAAACAGCCCCGGGGAGTCACCACTGGCTGGAAAATCTCCTACACTGAGAAGTTCTATTCATGGCTAGGCTGACGAAAATATCGGCAAAAATTTCAAAATATAACCTATCGGCCAATGGGTAGAAATAAGCTGTGCAAAATGGCTAAAACGCCATAGAATTAGTTGAAAATTTGAGCTACATTAATTGGCACTAAATATTATAGACAAATTGAGGAATTCTAAAAGACCTATTAGAATAACACTTAACAACCACTAAACTAATTTTATCTTGAATATCTTTAATATGGTTTCATACTAACCCTTTTTTTATATATATATACATGCAATTACTCCTATGTTAATTTTCAATTGCTCCTATGTTAATGGGTTTAATGCGAAAGATGCACAAAGATAACTACAAACAATAAACAAAGGGAAAAAAAATTACTAACCCTAACCATATTTTTTGATGAAAGAAAGAAAATTTAACTGCAATTGCTCCTATGGTAATGGATATAACAACAAAGATGCACATAGATAACTACAAACAATAAATGAAGGGACAAAAATTTAATAACCCTAACCATATTTTTTGATGAAAGAAAGAAGATTTAACTACAATTTCTCCATCCATACAGAGCAATAATCTCTTTGAAGTCTCCAAAATGGGTATAACAAAAAATATACAAACATATAACAAGAAGACATGAACAATAAATCAATCATTTATGTAAAATATCCATGCAAAATGAATATTTGATTATAGAGAATAATAGTTTTAAAACCCTCCAATCTGCTATAAAATAGAGCTGAAGACGATGATTTTTATTAGAATAGTCTTCTATCAAACCAATGACGGAGCCAAAGGCAATGATTTTTAGAATAGTTTTCTATCAACCCAACACCACAATGGCTCTTTCGACAATGCAACTTAATCAATACATTTTCTCGCATATTTTGCACTATACTTTTCCACACTGCAACTTTGAATATCACATTTACTTCCTCCCATTCCATTGTACAACAACACGATGATGCATTAACCCTCCCATGAGAAAACACTTACCATTCTGCTTCCATGTATCGAGATAACCAACTCCACCACCACCAACTCACATAATTACCAAAATCCATGTGGTCATAAACAACCTTGGGGACCTCACCACCAATCGACAAATTCCCACTGCTGAGAAATTCTATTCATGGCTGGGCTTATGAAAATCTCGGTGGAAATTTCAAACATATAGCCTATTGACTAATAATTATATTGATATCTATGTCAATTGGTTTTTACATTATCAACATATTCTCCATTATCAT
Source organism: Sequoiadendron giganteum (assembly GCA_007115665.2). Lineage (NCBI taxonomy): Eukaryota > Viridiplantae > Streptophyta > Pinopsida > Cupressales > Cupressaceae > Sequoiadendron > Sequoiadendron giganteum. The sequence goes on from CM021100.1 coordinate 801,888,619, forward strand.
GAAATTAATCATATTTATTTTCTTCCATAACTATTATAACCATTAAAATTAATATTTAAATCAATTCACCCCTATGTCCATTTTATTTAGACATGAAGAATTTTAACCCTCCAATGGAAATAGTGAAATCTTAACAAAAGATTTAGTACCACTATTACTAATGTAGCAGAATTAACAATCAAAAAATATAATAAAATGTGACATATGACCCACATTGATATTTAGATTATAAAATCCGTTGCATCCACTTAATTTTTTTTCTCGCATCTTCATTCGGCCTAATGCTATCTAATTTCAACTTAGGAATAATATCTTGAGTTATCTTTTTTGACAGGAATTCGTATTAATATATCTTACGGTATAAAATGGCTGACTAAAATCTACGGTTCAAATGAATCATTCCCATCAACCATAAAATAAGCAAACCTAAAATACTATTACTATGGCGACTGAGAGGGGGATGAGCGATGAACATGGATCAACCCTTTTATCTTCTTTTTTTCTTCCCATTGTGCAGGGATTTCCTTCATAGCTTTGACAGTAGGACATTATACTGGAGGAGCATTTGAAATGATAGGTTAGTATTTGCAGGAGTTCTTTTTGGTGTTTGTTTAATTTAATTTATTTTTCCTACTTAACACATTCATAGCTTCTCATATTATTTGCAAATTTTATTTTGGCCCTGTCAGATTAAGTTAAGAGGGTTTTGTTCTACATTTTTTTATTTTTGTTTTTCTTTTAAGATCTGAAGGGCTGAGCCCTTGCGAGATGTTTAAGGGGGAGGGGAATAAAGAAATGTTGTAATCTCCATTCTTATTTCTTATTTATTTTTATTTCTATTTTTCTTGTTCATATCTTGGAATAGTCCTTTCATTGTATTTCCATTTGAAGCAAAATACACACGATCTTTTCAAAAAAAGGACTAATGTAAGTTCTAGTTTGAGATGAAAGAATGTATTTCAAATAGAATGCATCCGTTTATTTTTGTAACAAAGTACTCTTAACTGAAATCACTAATAGGTTCCTATACTAATAGTGACACACTTAGATACCTCATTTCATTTTGTGAAAATGCTTTAGGAAAGCAAGAAATCATAAACAAATGAGAGAACCCACATACACATCATTCTATATTTATTTTTCCTTAAATGTTGTTGAATAATTAGGGTGAAATAAATATTTCCTTATCACAATATTTTCTAATTTCAAAAATTTATTTTGAACCAACTAAACGACTTGATTTCTTTTCTTACATATACCGCAAATATACAGTAAATAGGCTAGATAGACTACTCAAAAAAAGAAGATTGTTTCCTTTTATTTATTCTTGCACCAAGTGACATGGAAGAACTAACAACATAGAAAATGACATATTGTTCCTTTTATTTACTTTTGCAGGAAGCAGTTCAGAAAGGAAAATAATAAAAGGGAGATGAAACTAGATTTTTCAACTATTGAATCCCTTTATATTTTAAGACAACTCAGTACAAGTTGAATATGTCCTTTTCTAAATTTTCATATAAATAATTGGAAACAACAAGAGCTAGCGAAAATTCCTTCAACTAAAATTATACATTTTTTACAATCCATCCAATAAGTTTACATGCTACTATATGATATATCTAAGGTAGAACACTGTGCTAGAAAGAAAGCTTTCAAATACTTTAAGTTTCAAATAATTTCAATTTTCCTTTTCTCATAGAGTTTAAATTTCGTTAACTGATACATAATGGAGTACCAAACAAGAATAACCAATCTTCCTTCGAGTTCATGCAAGTCTCAATATCAATATATAAATCTATGGACTTCATAAATCTGTCAAGACTTCACAATGCTACAACTTTACACATGAAGCAAAAAATATTTTCAAATCGGCAAATACTTCAGGGTTCAACCTACACATAGAAATAAACCCTTCCAAAAGCCTATGGGTTCTCACCACCCAACCATAGGCTAGAAAACCAGCCACCCCCGAGTTGGGAGGCTACCAAATAGACTTGGGTAACACATAAACATCCCTTCCCAAAACAAAAACATAAATTCACAACTAACCACATGGAAACATTAATATAAGCAAGACAAACATTAAAAAAAACCATTTTAATGGCTTTCATGGGGAGAGGCTAGAAGGATCACAACCATGTGGGATTATTAGCATCAAATGCATTAAGAAAACCTTCTCAAACAATAATATTCTCATTTCTTCTTTTTTCACCCAAACTTTCCATTTTCACCAAAAGGGTACTCTTACCCTTGGGTACTCATACCCATTACTCTCACAACTAAAAACACACATTTTTTTAGAATTAAAATATGAGCCCCACATGGGGATCTCTTCCCCTCCATCCCCTACATGGGTTGCTCACGACCAAAACTGGGGAGCCAACCCTACAATGCAATACACATCAAATACACTAACGCAAAGAAAATTCAAACAAAACAGCCAAGTAACACAACTTAGATTTCACACATACATTCAAACGATGTAGTAGGGAGAAGATCCTACCTCTAAATTTTGAAATGGGTTTGTTGCTTGCTTCCTCAATCCTTGCTTCTACTTTTTCCATCTCCTCCTATCCATCTCTCCACTTAGCCAAAAATCCCCCAAAAAAACAAAACAAGAATCCCCTCAAAACCTGACAACACTATCTTTCAAATCCCTCTCAAGTCATCCCTCAACCACCATGTATTTCTTATATTTATGAGGCATGGTCTTCACATGACTAGCACACCCTCATTTTCATCACCCCTCTTACAAGAAATGTAAGAGGGGTCATAAATGAAATATGACCATAATTATAGCCTAAAATTACCCCTCGACCCTTAGGTCATAGGTCTAGCATGTATAATAAGCAACCATTAACTAAAATCAAGACCAAATTAACCCTTGAAACTGCATTAAATAATAAATCTAAATTTACGATTTTCTTTTGAGATCACATTTGGTTTCCCACAATTCAACATTTAGAACTTTACCCAAACATGGTTATCACAAGAAACACAACTTTTAATACAACACATAAGACTCTAGCCCTTCCATGTGGTTGAGTTAGGTTTAATAGGGTAACACAACAAGGTCTATCTAGTAGCCTCCAATCCCCATGGCTAAGGTAAATTGGCCTGCACACTTCATGAAAAAATTAGTCCAACCGCCAACAAAATTAAATCAAACACATAAAATAATGAAGTACAATACATATCACATTCAATTGTACACTCAATTATACACACGAGCATATGCATAATTTATATTTTCCTTTTCAAAAATTCATGCACATGTTACAATTCAAGAAATATCTTTTTCATTTATACCACATTAATCCATAATGCTCATAATCATTTCCATAGTCATCCCATTATTCACTCATAATCACATAATATCATTTATACATTCACCTTGCATTGTAATTCAAAAATTAATATCACATATTCTACTTTAAGCATCTTATTTCAATTATCATATCATTCAAGATATCAGTATATCTAGCTAGTTGCCATACCCATTAAATTTACCTTCCATAAAGGTAATTAATATAGCATTCCTCATAATAGATAAGTTCAATGTTCACAACTATCCATCATAAAATATAAGATTAAAGTATAATGTATCAAAGTAAGATCATGCAAATAACAAAAAGATATAATATCCGTAGATCTAGCTAACGATGGGCCTCACATCCTCCCCCCTAGGAATGATCTTCCTCCTAGAAGTCTCACAAGGGTAAGGTATGAAGCCCGACCTCAAAGTTAAAGAGTACAACTCGTATGAAGAATTTTATACTTTTAAATAACTCAACTTAACAGGCTCAGTACTTCCTCGATTACAAGGAGTGTAAAACATCATAAGGTTAATACACAACTTAGAAAAACATGATTACCATTTTAACCTAGTATATGAAAAATACACTCCAAATACATTTCGATCTATGGGATTATCACCAAAAGTTAAATGAAAATATAATTTTTTCTTTAGTGGTCAAGATGATGAACACTCCAGATTCTAATTGACCTAATAGGGAACTATTCTTTAGTAATAGGGTACACCACAATTTCCTTCCCTTAAAGATGACAATTTAAACTTATTCTCACTTATTATTATTATTTTCGCTTATTCAAGCTTATAGACCTTCTATGAGAATAAGGAATTGTCTCATATTCAAAAACATTCAAGTAGGGAATTCATCAAGGACTTTAACTAGTATTTGAATGCATAGAATTGACAAAGACTTGGTAGGTTACATGGGTGTAGAATTAACCCATACCTATAAGGTAGTTCATCTTAGCTTCAAAAGTGATAAGAGCATCCAATTTCTACCCTAACCACTGATTTTAAAGACCACAAAACCCTACACAAATCCCCCCCAACCACCTTCTTCCCTTTTGTATGAATTATTGAGGTGTCATTCACAATAAAAATTATAATGATATCTTCCAAATACCAAGAGAAATGGAGGATACAAGGCCTTTGAAAAATATGATTCTCAATAAATCAAGAAATCATCAATCAATTTCCAAAGGAATAAAAAAATGAAAAAATAAAGGAAAATACAAATGTGGCCACCAATACAAAAATTTTAAATTAAACAAAGTTCAAACAAAAAGGTCCTTGAGGTTAGGGACCATAAAAAAAACTAATCCTCCAAGTAGCCCATAATATTAAATTTTTTACATCGATAATTCAATTTCTAAAAATTGCAATGTAAACAAAACTCAAATTTAAGTCAATAAATTTTATAATTGGGGAAGTAAATCAGATAAAAACTAAGAAAAGTTGTACCTCAGCATCACATTATGGATTAATCAACCACTAAGAAGGGAGGAAGATGATTGGTAGGTCTTCTTCATGGATGAAATCTAGAATAAATCTTTAGCTCAAAAGGGTCATTTGTTACATATGATTTAAGATAGTGTCAAGGCTTGGAAACTATAGTCATGATGATACTATTAAGTTACTAAAAATTTTAATCTTGGGAACAAATTAGTTTCATGAATAAGAACTTAGTGGATCCATCCAAGGTTTCACATTATTACATCCAATTCCCACCTTTCTACCATACCAAGAGTCATTTCTACCAAGCAAAGGTTTCCCTATATTGGGGTTATTGAAGGGTCATGTTGAATACTTGATAGGCTAATCCTCATTCTTACTTCATTCCACATTTTAACAAGGTTAATTCATTTATTATTTTGGAGTCTTGGTAGGTTTTATCACCTATTGTAACCAACCCTATCTCTCTTCTAATGGAGCTATAACTTAAAGAGGAAATGAACTTGTCAAATATAGCTCTCTTATGAGTGATGATGGGTATAACATTTAATTGTTTATGTAATAATTACATCCTAATCATTATTATTTTAAAACAATTACTAAGGAAAAGGGAATCATACACATACTATAGGCAAAGTGATAATTTTTAGCATATATTCTAGGAAGGGTACAAAAAATAACTATTCACCCAAATTTTTGTTTCCATCCTTAAAGTATACATATTTTGTCATATTATGCTTCAAGAAGGTGCACTTAAATCTTACTTATTACTATATTAGTTGGAAGGGTTTTGTTTCTTTCTAAATCCACTCTTTAGGGACACAATTAATTTAATCACACATCAACATATCTTGAGTATGGTTTGGTTTTCCAATTAGGTTTTATTATACATAATTATCATGTTTTCTATGCTGAATTTATTTCCTTAGATCTTACTCATTTATGTCTTACCCTACCATTATATTGAAGCAAAAGAGTGGGTCGTTGTTTTTATGCATTTTATCTCATTTTCCTTTCCTTTTAAGCATATCTATGTTATGCCACCATTCAAACTAATTTTATATCTAATAATTTTTTTAGTTCTATGAAACATTAAGTAGGGGTAATCAACCTTATTATTAACTTCAAAATTTTGTAAAAGGAGGAAACACATATTTTCTTGGAAAAAATCTTATTAAAGCATCTAAATTTTATCCAAGGACCATCAATCAACACTAAACTTTCCTTGTATCAATCACAGCAACTCATCTCCTAAAGATATTAATCACCTTAACAAGTCTTATACACCTAACTAAGGAGAAAGGTAATTGTGCCAACAAGTGATTTATTCTTAACCTTATCCTACATCAAGGTGGATATTTACACTTATTTCAAATAACTTGTGGTGTAGAGCACATTCTCTAAAGTTTCATATAATTCTTACATAAAAGAGTGTCCTAAACTTGAATAAGTAGTACCTCTCGATACTTACGAGCATCACAAAAATTATACCCACAAGACATAGGTAAGACACTAGGGAATTATTTTGATATAACACCTAAGGTATCACAAGGTTTCTAAGAGGAAGGGTGGGTATCAAACCCACTCATTATCATTTTTTCAAAATAAAATTTATCTATGAGAATGCATGTGGTGACAACCCTCCATAAGAACTTAAACATTATACACCCGAAAAGACATACTAAAACATGCCCAAGTCAAGGTAGAGTAACCACAATGCACACTTGGGTAGGTCAACATCTATTCTTCTTACTAGGCATAAATTTACTTAACAGGAGTGACCATAACCATACTATTAGAAAGGTCTAACCTGATGCCACTTGAAACCTTAATATATCAACAAAAAATTTGATAGAATATAACACTAAATCCCATTTTATGAGGCTTGACTAATTCATTAACATGGTTAGGTTGAAATGAACTATGGTACTAAAGTCCTTACTCCTCAATATAGTTTTTTGATGAAATCTTATAATGTCCATTATAATAATATTAGTAGTCTTATTTATAACTATTGATATTATTCTGAATGTTTATATTGTCTCTCATATAAAATTACTCGTGGTAAATTTTAGTTAAACACAGTAACAATATTATCGACTTTTCAAATCCCATGCTAGTATCACTAAGACAAACAACCTTATTTACATGGTAGGATGTACTCTATTTAACGTACCAAAATAATGTGTGTCAACATCGGGTATCAACTACATTTATACTCTCAAGAAACTTTGCAAGATCCTTAGATAGTTAGGATAGCCTCAAGCACACTATTTATGAGGTAACTAATATTGTGGTTGGAAATGAACTCTATCACAAGTTTAATGTATTCCAATGCTAGGAGTGAAGATAAGGCCTTAGTCAATTTTAAAAATCAATATAATCTTTCCCATCAATGTTTTTCCAAGTGAACACTTAAACAGTTACTTATACTAGTGCATCTAGGAATTACAAGGTACTTAAACCATTTATGCCAAATAGAACAGTTCTTTAAGTGCCTAAGGTATCAAAATCTATACAAGGTTTACAAATAACCATATATTTAAACATCTTGAGTGGAGTACCTTATGTTGGTTGTTTTTCCAGTGTACTTAAGGGAAATTCTAAGGAGTAGCCAGTTCCTATACTCAAAATTCCTAACAAATGACTGGCCAACTGACAAGATCTATTCATAGAAAGGGATCTTATGCACTTTAGGCTCTGTGGGACCTAGGAGGGTGTTCCTATTAGTGCCCATTGGTAAAGTATTTTATTGAACACATCATATTCACATATCATTTTAACTGAAAGATAATTATGCAGAGCTCACTGAGGAAGGCTTATTTCTAGTTAACCTGCTACCCTTCTAGCAAAATGCTACCCCACATGACAGTCAACACAATATTTATGTAAATATTTAAGAAACATTAAATGAATTCAAACTCTGACTCCAGGCTGGTCACCCTTCAAAAAATTGATTAACCCATTAGGTGAATCTTTAAATAAATAGACTAGTGCCTTATTGAATTGGGCAATGGAGTCACACATACAATAATCAGTAATACATAGGTGACTTAAAATCATAATGGAATGGACTACCCACATAAAAAATTTACATTAAGTAGCTCACAATTTATGATACATAACTTCTTATCAAATCCATTGTAAATAATTATAAACCTATGACTCCATTTGAGCATTTAATTATTTGAATCAAAGTAGAAAACAAAGACATGCATTTGAAACAATAATCAAAAGAAAATGAAACTATTATTAACAATTTCATTCAATATTTGCTCAAATCCACAGGAGGAGAGAAAATGCATCAGATTTATCTTTCATTTATATTCATAAGTCAAGTCTATATAATAATTTAAGATAGCATGTATATGTTCCTCCAAAAAGAACTCAAAATAGACTAGTTATTCTATTTCTAAAATTCTTGTACACCTGACCCAGACTTGACCAAAAAAAATTCATCCCCTTTTTTATGAGCCTTGAATTCCCTTTTATAAGTCAAGGGAGCAACAAGCTTCAAGCTCAAAATGCAATTCCAGTACATATTTTCATTTCAATACAAAATTTCACCTGCATTTCAAAATTTCCCATGAGTTAAATTTACAAGGAAATGGTGAAACATGGGAAAGATCAAGGTGTAACCACCATCAAAAGGGAACACAAAGGGCCACCAAAATTCCCTTTATCACCATCCACACTGTAATGAACCAGGTATCCATAATTCCATGAGAAAAAATGACCAACGATACTTATCCAAAATGTGCCAAGCACACAAAAAAATGACCCCAAGTAACAACAAATTTCATCAACAAAAAATTAATGCACCAAACACAACAACCCTTCATTTACTAGTCACATTACCCCTTCTAGTTCCCCGACCATGGTACACACACCCAATCCAATTTATCGCAACAGGAGGAGAAGACACCTTGACTTCTTTCTCCTTTTCCTTATGCAACATAGTACCAATCCACCCGCTCGGAGTTCTGACTGCAAATGGTGAAACATACATAACCTCTTGACCAGGGTGTAGACCTTGACACAAGAGTTTGAGATACCAAGCATAATCAAATTCGGTGTCAGATTCACTATCCGAAGTGCTGCACATAAGATTGATAGGAGAGTGTTTGCATCCATAGGAGCCACTCCCATATCTCACTTTCTTCTCAATTCTAGTAGTAGATGACATTGGTTGCTTGCCCTTATCGTCAGCCTTCTCTATAGCTGCATTCTAGAATTGTAACCTCTATTTGCACCTAGTGGGTGCAATCCAGGATCTTCCAACATTTGTGTCCATTCTTACTATTGAATCACATCTAGGAACACTCGAACCATGCCTTTGTGAGCGCAATCGGGTGGTCCTCTTAATTGGCTCGCTCTTTTTGTGACCAAAGAATACAATACACTTGACCTCAGTTGGTGAGATAATTTGGAGACCCTAAAATTCAATTGCTATAGTGAAAATAGCAGCATATCACCTATATTTATTAAACAGAGTGATATCATCAATCAACAACATTTAATCAAAACACATACTAACAAATCAATTTGTGGCATGCGTACACCATCGTTTAATTCCCCATTTGCATGGAAATTTGTAGCCCACTCCCCATGGTTACTAGCACTTGCGTCTCCACATGAGTTAAGATCAGCTCAATTATTCTAAAGGATGTTAGTCATTAATGTGAGCTCACTACATAGGGTAAAATAGCCATCACATTCTATTTACCAATTTTGAATGCTATCCATCAATATTTTTCCTTGGTAGATGATCTAACAACTAGCTTTTGTTTGACCACCTTTGATTTCCAGCGATGCTTTGCTGAGTTTTTCATGACCAACAATATTCATCCATGTCAGATGACATCTTCATAGTGTGGGGCCTCATGGGCTGAGCAGGTGAGGACAGATGTCGAGATCTCGCTAATCTCGCTAGTCCTAACCATCTTTCATTTATGCCGAGTGAGGAAGCAGAGAATAGTGAAGATCGTTCCCAAGATTCAATCTCAGCCGCTCATTGAAAATATTAGGTCCTATGTTTAGTAGTGGGAAGTGGGTCCTACACTGTACATGGACATGTGTCCATCTTTTTCCAGCCTCACAACATTTATCTCGCTGGCACTTAACTTCTGTGGGTTGGTGGGGTACGTCTCAGATCTGATCCTAGATCCTCGAATCTCAAAACCTGCACTTCACATAACATTAGAATTTAATGGACATGATACAATCTCGCCATTGTCAATATGACCACCAGGGGTTAATGACTTAAGCTTGAGTCACTCGGTTAATTTTTTTTTAAAGTCCGACTTTAGAAAGAGACTTTATGCAGTGGGAAAAGGTGACCTGTTCTTTAGGCTACACTGGTCGGTAAACTAATGTGCCAGATGGCTCAGGAAATTATTTAAGAAGTTGGTGACCTATGGCGTAGGTCAACTTCAAAATATAATGTTTGCAGACATTTGTAAATAAAACCCTACTCATTCATGGGGACAAGGGTTTTACAAAGGATACTAATTCCATGGAGGCAAAGAGAAAAGTCTTCAAAATTTGGTAAGCTCCATCAACGGCTCATGTTCGGGGATGCATACCCCTAGTGGGTATGGCAAGAAATAGATCTCTAGTAGAAGCAGACCAAGGCATAGGACCAAAAAACCAAGGAACTCACCCAGACTAAGCAAACATACCTAGTAGAAAACAAGCAAACTAGACCAACAAATTTGCAATACTTACAAAATACACAATGGATTATTTTATAGAGTAGAGGCCCTAGGCCCCAAGATTTAGGGACAACCTTTTCCTCTATCAAAAAATTTAACCTGTTTAGCTTGCAATAAATGCACATGAGTAGTATGTAACTCTAAATCATTGATGCCACCCTGATCAATACCATTCATGTCACTCAGAGCAACATTGCCAATTTTGTCCCCTTCCATTATAGGTTCCTCAAATTGAATAAAAAATATGAATCTTTCATATTGTTATGAAGTATATAATCATCTTCAATCTGTTCATCAAAATTGAAAACCTCATTGACATTCTGGCTCAAATTAAGCCAATCCTTGATGAATTCAAGGAAGAAAGTATAACCAGGTTCATTACCAACATGCTTACCACTAATGCTAATACCCTGAGGTGAAAGAAGTTTGATAATCAAATCCATTAGATAAGGAGTATATGCAAAGAATTCTATTGCAACTTCATACTGCCTCATATCATTCTCACAATCACATATGTCTTTGGACTACCCTTCATCGGGGTAAAAAGACACTGCAATGCCTGGACATTCTGCCAAATCATCAAGCAATCCATTCTCCTCAATACAAGGTTGTGTTGTTGAGATATTTATGCAATCATCCTATGAAAAATAAACACTTGACTTTTCAATTCTTTTTTCAAATGTACTACTCTTCACCATAGGAGAGTCAATGCAACCATATGTATCCTTCAGACTATCTCCATTGTATCCAAAGTTAATACCATGCTTAGGATCTTGTTTACTAATGTTTGCATTCTCATACATTTCATGCAATTTGGAACTTAACAAATCAGAAGTAACATTATTACTTGCATAGCTACCCACCTTAGAAAAAATTTGATCTTCACATTAACAATTAAAAACATATGCATTGATAGTACCTGTCAGATTCTCATTAAAGGTATCTTCAAAAAGAGGATTGCTCCTACACCAATAAGGATTTTCATTTGCAACTTCATCATCCAAAACATCTTCATCAAATAAAACATTTTTTCATACATTAATTGATGTATCTCATCATCTTTAAATTTAGGATACCAACAATCCAAATTATCAGTGCACCCAAGATTAGTAAATTCATTTGAAGAACACAAAGAAGTAATCTCACTATTATCCTCATCCTTTATATCTGTAACAATTGATCCATACTCAGAGAATTCATCACATGATGAAAATTGTTAAATATACAGGAAACATACTCCTTCGAGGCTATTAACATACCCCTTACTAGAAGCAAGGGATTCCACCTCCACTTCATATGAAGAATCATATTCAATTGTGGATTGCCCCATTTCAATCTCTTCATTGATAGGCACATGATGACAGCTAACCAAATCAACTTGGAAGGCTTCATCATGTATCTCTTGTGCGTGTTCACAACTTATGAGACCCCAAGGAAGATGTTTAGACAACACCTCCTTGTTTTCATATTCCGTCTCTTCATCCTCATCATTACTGCATGTGTCTATTTCTACATTGCTAGTGAAATGGCAACATTCAACAATCAATTGTTTTGCTTCCAGTGCTTTCCTTTTGACCTGATAATCCTAGCCCTTGATCTTCTTCAACATGGAAACAATTTATCACATCATGAGTAATAGATAAAGGCATATGACCTTGCTCAGTGTTTTCCACAACATTAATCCAATCTACAACTTGATCAAGGTTATGAGGCTTCAACTCCTCAAACCATTGACTAGACCCTGAAATATATGCTTCACACAACAAATTAACTCACATTAGATCACTAGGTCTGAGATACTTGGGTATTTCCATAAAAGCATCCAAAAATCTTGAAAATAAGTCATTTGCTGACTCATTTGCATGTCTTCTCATCTCAAACAACTTCCTGATAATAAGGGTTGCATCAAAGTTTCCCCTCTTTGGTCGATGTGAAGTTGATGCTTTCTCACATGCTGTATTTTTTGGAAGCAAAGTGGATACAACATTTGTGAGATCTCCTTCTTGACAAATATTTTTACCTTCTGACCTATTTGGCCCAGAATTTGGGGCAATAATAAAACTACTACTAGCAGTTGTAGGAAATTTAATCATTGAATATATTAAATTATTCTCAATATCAATAGCCATTTGATATGCCTGAAGTAATGTTGTAGGCTCTTTATCTCTCAACAAGAAGCTCATCTTCTTATCAAAAGTCCCCAGATACACAACCAAATTTTTTGCATCATTAGGCCTTATATCTTCTAGAATTTCTCTGATTTGCTTTGCAAATCGAAGGTTGAAGGTAGGAACTAACTCCCCCTAACTTATGTGGATTTCCATGAATTTTTTTCTCACTACACTTGGATTCAGCCTTTCACCAAATTTCTCAACAAAGGCTATCATAAACTGACCCAATGAAGTTATGGAATTCACAGGAAAATATGAATACCAATCCCTAACATCATCCTTCAAGGATTGAACAAAGAGCTTCATAACAACATCTTCATGATTCACTTCATAATCCCCCATCACATCCATGAATATTTGTAGATGTTTAGAGGCTAATTCAGAACTTTGCCCAATGAATTTGGGCAAATGCTTCCTAACATTCTTAGGAATCAAGTTTAGGGAAACCTCTAATACTACTAAAAACCAATGGTATATACCTTTCAATAATAAAATCCATTTGAGGGCATGACGTGGCTTCTTCACCCTGCATACTTTATTTATTTCTTTACAAGGAGGTTCTTTAAAAGGTAATGCTTAAAAGAACAACATACTTCTCAGAGAACTACAAACTTTGCACATAAGAAGTATGAAAATAATCAATAATATTCCCTATCTTAATGAAAATCCATCTAATAGGGAACCATTTATGACCTCAAGTCTTGAAAATTTATCATAAAATTCTTTCAAACAAATTAATTCTTGCTTCAGATTTATGAGAATACCTAGAAACTTTGCAGCAACTATTAATCTGTCTTCCTGACTACAAATTCTGCTTCCTGACTACAAATTCTACAAATCTGGGAATCTTCTACACAATTCAACTAGTCCTCAAGATAGAGTCACCACCTCCTTTCACAAAGGAATAATCTTCAAGAGTAAATCTTGTTCTGGGTCTTCTCCAACAACAGAGTCACACTGATATCCTTTGATCTTTGTTGCAATAAATCTTCTCTAGGTTCAAGAACTTCAATATTTGAACCAAATTCAGAATGACAAATAATACAACTCAATGTAAATGATATGACTTTGTTTCTAGACTCTTCAATGAGAATTTTATCAAATTCTCCCCAGCAGAGTCACCATTATGTTGGTTGTTTTTCCAATGCACTTAAGGGAACTTCTAAGGAGTAGCTAGTTCCTATACTCAAAATTCATAAAAAATGACTAGCCAACTGACAAGATCTATTCATAGAAAGATATCTTCTGCACTTTAGGATCTGTGGGACCTAGGAGGGTGTTCCTATCAGTGCTCATTGGTAAAGTATTTTATAGAACACATCATATTCACAAATCATTTTAACTGAAAGATAATTATGCATAGCTCATTAAGGAATTGGCTTATTTCTAGTTAACCTGCTACCCTTCTAGCAAAATGCTGTCCCACATGACAGTCAAAACAATATTTATGTAAAGATTTAAGAAACATAAAATGAATTCAAACTCTCACTCTAGGATGGTCACCCTTAAAGAACTTGATTAACTCATTAGGTGAATCTTTAAAGAAATAGACTAGTGCCTTATTGAATTGGGAAATGGAGTCACACATACAATAATCGGTAATACAAAGGTGAAATTAAATCATAATGGAATGGACTACCCACATAACAAATTTTCATTAAGGAGCTCATGGTTTATGATACACAACTTCTTATCAAATCCACTATAAATAATTGTAAACCTATGACTCCATTTGAGAATTTAACTGATTACTTGAATCAAAGCAGAAAACAAAAACATGCATTTGAAACAATGTTTAAAAGAAAATGAAACTATTATTAAAAATTTCATTCAATATTTACTCAAATCCACATGAGGAGAGAAAATGAATCATAATTATCTTTCATTTATATTAATAATTCAATTCTATATAACAATTTAAGATAGCATGTATATGTTCCTCTAGAAATAACTCAAAATAGACTAGCTATTCTATTTCTAAAATTCTTGTACACCTGACCTAGACCTGACCATAAATTTTTCATCCCATTTTTATGAGCCTTGAATTCCATTTTATAAGTCAAGGGAGCAACAAGCTTTGGGCTCAAAATGCAATTTCACTACAAATTTTCATTTCAATACAAAATTTCACCTACATTTCAAAATGTCCCATGAGTTAAATTTACAAGGAAATGATGCAACATGGGAAAGATCAAGGTGTAACCACCATCAAAAGGGAACACAAAGGGCCACCAACATTCTATTTGTCATCATCCACACTATAACGAACCAGGTATCCATAACACCATGAGAGAACATGACCAATGATACTTATCCAAAATGTGCCACACATGAAAAAAATAGGTCCCCCAATAACAAAAAAAATCATCAACAAAAATTTAACACACCAAACACAACAACCCATCAGTTACGAGTCACATTACCCCTTCCAGTGCCCTCAACATGGTACACATGCCCACTCTGAGTCATCATAATAGGAGGATAAGACACCTTAGCTTCTTCCTCCTTTTCCTTATGCAACACAGTACCAGTCTGCCCACTTAGAGTTCTGACTGCCAATGGTGAAACATACATAACCTCCTAACCAGGGAGTAGACCCTAACACAAGAGTTCAAGATACCAAGCATAATCAGAGTCGGTCTCAGATTCACTATCTCTAGTGATCCACGTAAGATCAATAGGTGAATGTTGGCGTCCATAGGAGCCACTCCCATATCTCACTTTCTTCTCAATTCTGGTAGTAGATGACATTGGCTTCTTGCCCTTATCGTCAACCTTCTCTTTAGCTATATTCTAGAATTGTAACCTTCAACTACACCTGGAGGGCGCAATCTAGGATTTTCCATCTTTTGTGTCCATTCTTACTATTGAATCACACCCAAGAACACTCAAACCATGCCTCTACGAGTGCAATCGAGTGGTCCTCTTAATTGGCTCACTCATTTTGTAACCAAAGAATATAATACACTCAAACTCAGTTGGTGAGATAATTTGGAGACCCTGCAATTCAATTACTATAATGAAAATAGGAGCATATCACCTCCATTTATTGAACAGAGTGATAACATCAATCACCAATGTTTAATCAAAACACACGTGGACAAATCAATTTGTGGCATGCGTACACCACCGTTTAATTCCCCATTTGCATGGAAATCTGTAGCCAACTCCCCATGATTACTAGCACTTGTGTCTCCACACAAGTTAAGATCAACTCAATTATTCTACAGGATGTTAGCCATTAATGAGAGCTTGCTACACAGGGTAAAATGACCATCACTTGCTATTTACCAATTATGAATGCTATCCATCAATTTTTTTCCTTGGTGGATGATCTAACAACCATCTTTTGTTTTACCATCTTTGATTTCCAGCAGCGCTTTGCTAAGGTGTTCATGACCAACAATATTCATCCATGTTGGATGACATCTTCATAGTGCGGTGCCTCACAGGCTGAGCAAGTGAGGACAAATGTCGAGATCTCATTGATCTCTCTAGTCTTAACCATCTTTCATTTCTGTCTAGCAAGAAAGTGGGGAATGGTGAAGATCGTTCCCAAGATTCAATCTTAGCTGCTCATTGAAAATATTAGGTCCTATGCATGGTACTGGGAAGTGGGTCTCATACTATACATGGACATGCATCCACCTTTCGCCAACCTCACAACATTTATCTCACTGGCACTTAACTTCCACGGGTTGGTGGGGTATGGCTCAAATATGATCGCAGATCCTCAAATCTCAAAACATGCACTTCACAAAACATTAGCATTTAATGGATATGATACAGTCTGGCCGATGTCAATATGATCACCAGGGGTTAATGACCTAAGATTGAGTCACCAAGTTAATTTTTTTTTAAAATCTTGACTTTAGAAAGATACTTTATGTGGTGGGAAAAGGTGATCAATTCTTTAGGCTACAAGGGCTGGTAAAATGACATGCTAGATGGATGAGGAAATGTATTAAGAATTCAGTGACCTACGGGGCAATTCAACTTCAAAACATAATATTTGCAGACATTTGTAACTAAAACCCTACTCATTCATGCAAACACGGGATTTACAAAAGATACTAAATCCATGGAGGCAAAGAGAAAAGTCTTTATAATTCTATAAGCTCCATCACCTTATAATCCTCTAAATTGCATAGCTAGGACTTAGTCATGTGCTTCTCACAACATTCATGGTTATCAACCAACCCATCACATAACATGCCTAGAGTTTCTAGTGTTGGAACCTAGGCTTTGATACCAAGTGTCATGCACATAATTTTTACACCTTAGACACAATGCAACCAATTTTTTTTTAAATTTCAGCACATTCAAAACTACTAATGATAGTTAACCATGCCTAAACATGGCATGCAACCTATATGCATCACACAAATTACTTGAGTAACATCAATATAGGCACGTTGCCTAAGAGCGGGCCGAGGGAAGCGATAGTTATTGGGTGTCCAGAGTACATCACACACACTCCAAGTGAGAAGGTTAACCTAGTACTCTAGGTCTTTTAGGTGGCCTTATTATTTAATTTAATTTTTTTCTTGAAGTTGAAAATATAACTTTATTCATTAACTCATCTCTCCAAAGATCATGATAACATTATCCTTTAACAATAATTCAATAATATTAATAATGATATTTAATCAAATGCATTAGAGATGTGATTTTTTTTGTATTAAAATGATAATTATATAGTAGGCTTACTATTTAGCCATCATAATATAATTATTCTGAAATCTCAATTTAACATTAATACAATTGTTTTATTTAACAAGATAATAACAATAAAATTTACTCATGAATTATAATAGTAATTTTATTACTATTTAGTCAACTAAATAATGTTATTTATTACAATTTCGCCTTCATTGGCCACTTCTCAAAGACTTTTGGGACAACTTATAAGATCAGTTTGAAGTAAGAAAAAGGGAATATGAAAGATTGACAATTCCCCAAATGAGGGATTTTGAGGTTCCAAAGGATATACCAGAAGGCACCACTGATGATGGGATTACTCTTGATCCTCGATATGATATGGATAAAATAGCCACCAAGGATTTACAACCAATTAATTGGATGGAGAAGGAAGAAACCAACATCTTTAAAGTTTCACAGGTTGTGGTTGAAAGAAGTGTGAAATGGCTCAATGTCTATTTAAAGCAACCAAGGGTTAAGGCCTCAAGGAAGAAGGATTCTAGCAAAGACCCCACTTCCTCTATTGAAAAGAGGTAGTACAAGAGGGTAAAGGAAGCTATTGTAGCTATATAGGAAGCCACAGAGGAACCCACTCAAGCAAAAAAAGGAGTATTGATTAAGGAAGTCACCGAAGCTTTGGAAAAATCTAAGGTTACTTATCAAGCATCTATTTCAGGGGTTATTTTAGGTCTTGGTGCTCCACGCATATCTTTTGTGTACCTTGGAGAAGAAACTATTGAAGAAGGTCCTTCTACAGTGCCTATGCAAACTAAGGATACTCCTCCAACTGCACCATCAACTTCATCAATAGTAGTTGGTGAAGAAGAGAGGCCTCCTATGATTAATGTGACATATTCACTTGTGTCTTTGGACTTTGAGGAAACTCCACTTCATGAAGAAAAAGTAGAATGGAAAGAGTATTTCAAGAGGGCTGAAGAGGAGGTTGGAGAAGAAGAGACTTGGTTGAGAAAGGAAGCCTCTGAGGTGAAGCTACAATGAAGAAGGTTTTGACAAAAGATGAGAAAAAATATATAATGGAAAGTTCTTAGAGATTAACTACGGAGGGGTTAGCCAATGAGGTATAAGAACAAAGAAGGAGAGATGAAGAGATAGCTCAAGAGAAGGAACTTGTTGAAGCACAAAACAAGGCTGAGGAGGAAGCCATTGCATGAGAGTTGGAATAAAAGGAGAAAGTTGAGCAAGAAAAATATTCTAAAGGAGAGATTCATGCAATGGAGTTAGTGCAACAAAGATTAAGAGATGAAGAGGAAACTACATATAAAGAAGAGGAAATGAAAAAGAGAATAAATTAGAGCTTACAATGAAAAAATAGAACAAGAAATATTGCAGAAAGAACAATAAGAGCAGTATATAATTTATTCTAAGAAAACAATGGGAATAGTTTATTCTACACCTCTCTCATCCACGCTTCATAATTCTCAATAGGTAGTAACCTAGCCAGCTGCCCCTACTTGGTTGAAGTTGAATTTGGTAAAGAGACAATAGGTTTAGGCCTAGCTTGTAACTTGGGATTACATGGTAAAAGAAGTAAATAGGGTGAAACCTAAGAAAAAGCGCAGTGTTGTTCACCATACAAGGTTAACTGATGATGGAGACTTGATAATAGATATTGCCACACTATTGGTTAACAAGGATGACAAGGATCTACAAGTTGTAGATTATCAAGTGAGTACTGTCAATCTTGGCAAAAAGACAAGAAATCAATAGATAAATCTAATTGACATTGTGCCTACCAATACCAAGTCTAGACTGATCAAGGATAAACAAGCTAAGGATGAGCTTAAGGCTTGGGTTTTCTGAAAGAATTGATTACATCCACTCCCGAGTAGCTAAAACCATCAAAAAAATAATTTTTTAATGAGTTGTCAAATGGTGGATGAGCTGACTGAAATAAAAAGGAAATCCCAAATGATGGAAAGGTGGATTGATCTTCTTAAGAAGGATACAAAGGAGCTCTTCACTATTGGTTCAAAAAGTTGAGGTAGGTGATCTTATCAATTCCATGGGGGAATATATCAAGTTTCTTGGAAGAGAAGAGGATAAACATGTCGTGCATATGAAGAAATTGAGAATATTTAAGAGGCTGCCTAAGGTAGATGTGATTGAGTATGCCATTTTGGAAGATCAATATTTTGGTTATCTTGATAAATATATGAATATTTTGATCTTTAAAATAGAAGTCCTCATGGAACATAGAATAATATTGTAGTAGGCTCAACAAGATTTGATTGAGGAAAGAAAGATTGTAAAAGGGATTATTTTTGAACTGATTGGTAATAAGGCTTCACCAAGTGTTGCTTTAATTTATTTAGATGAAATGAAGGATCAGTTGAGTAATAGGTTGGAGGAAATGATCAAGAAAGGAGATGATGATAAAGGGCTTCTTTTGGATAAGCTTATGGACATAAGGTTTTATGTGCAAGACACTTCCTAGAATGTTTCCCAACTACAGGATATATACATAGCCACTATCAAAGAATATGAAAGAGCAATGTTTAGGGTAGAATGGGTAGATGCACCTGAGGAAGAAATAGTATAGCATAGTTTTAGTAATATGGATGGTTATCTCAAATATAAGGTGTCAAAAATAAGCTAAAAGTAGATAAGTGGCAAGGGAATATTATATTTTTTGTAAAGGAATCAAGTCAGAAATGTCAACCATCTTCAAGTGACCTATGGATAGCAGCATATTTAGATCTATTTTTGAACAAGTGGATAGTTCTAGGTTAATTTTGATAGACCTTGGATTGGGTGTGGTGATCAGCAGTGTACAAGGTAGTGACTCCCAATCAAATTTTGACTAGATTGACATATGGCGTACTTCCTAGGTGCAAGAGTTTTAGTAAAAGAAGATTCAAACTCAATTGGAGGTGCCCCTATGATTATGGATCTAAGCCTCGAATTTATGGATCTTGATTTTTTATAGGAAAAATTGATGTTAATTATTTCTATAACTTAGAACTTTCCCCTCATTGTAAAGGTTGGCTGATTGAAGTCAGATTGGCTACTTAAGGACTATAGATAGTTTCTCTTTTTACAACTTTATGCAAAACACTTGAACAATTTTAGTTTTTTTAATGCAAGTAGTTTATTTTTAGAAGCTATTTAGTTTAACGATAATTTTGATAGACAATGGTTTTCTGTATGCCAATGAATTTTTATACACATAAATTTTTATTATTTGATGAAAATCAATAGAATATTTTGAGTTTAAAACCATCTATTGTGTTATTTTTGGATGATGTTTCTTGCTATTTATTGTTTTGATAATTTTGGTGATGAGCTTATGGTGTTTTACTATTGAAAAGTTAAAAAAAAATAGTGATGATGAATGGTTGTATGTTCTAAATTTGCACTGTGAATGGATGTGATGGTATGAATTGTTTCATGAATTATGTTGTTCTACAATTTTAGTTGATTGGAAAATTCTCATTACAAGAATTACATGCCTAAAATTAAAGGAATTTGTGTTCATTTTTTGTTGTTCTAAGCCTTGATCGATCTTTTCTTATTTATTTGAAACCCCCATGTGAAGTTATGTTTCACTATCTAGTTTGTACTCACTTACCAATAAAGGCCCCTTTAATATTATAGTTGCATAGGACACTAAATGATGACAACACAGTTGAGAACCAACTATAGAGACCTTGGAAGATAGGTAGTTTTAGATCGGTTATATTTTCTAGGAGAAATAAAGTAGAGATATTATGTTATAATGTTGTTGTGTTATTTTGACCATCAACAGATTTAGCGCTCGAAGGATGGCCCAAAAGAACAAAATGGAGTGAATTGGGTCCTTTTCACTACACAAGTTTGAAAGAGTTTTGAGATCTGCTACGAACCTCGAACCATTAGTTGAACTTCAATCTCCTACTATACCTAGAACCTGTAGGACTCCAATCTTGCCACTGTTAACACCACCACCCACTCCACCTTGATTCTTAGTGATATCATAGCCGGCATAGCCTAACCCACTATTGCTAATGGAATTCTTTGCAAATAACCCCTTACCACTAAGAACCATTCTTGGTGGTATACCTAAGATTCCTAAGAATCTAGAGAAGTTTGGTCTCAAGTATTCCCATGGAGAGTCACAAAGTGTTGAAGAGCACATCCAAGCATTCAAAGATGCTTGCACTCGGGCTCAAATAGACCATCATGACGTCGGATGTAGACTATTCCCCTATTAACTGGGGGATATGTCCTACAATTAATACATGAACTTGCTTACCAGATCCATCTTGATTTGGAAAAATTTAGAGGATGCCTTTATTAACCAATTTTGTGTCTATATAGACCCAACCATTGTGTATCACCAATTTTCCACGATTAGGAAGGAACCACACAAACCACTTCCTCTATTCAATACAATGTTCTAGAGGATGCATAGATGATTACGAGAATTATAAGTGGTGGCTGAAAATATTGCCATCCAAGCATACCTAAAGGCCATAGATCCATTGATTGGCTTATTTCTGCAGAGAACTTACCTTGCACCAAACATTGATTCCTTGTCTAAAGTATATAACCTGGCCATCAAACTACAACAACAGATAAGTTCACAATCAGGTAGATTGGGAGGGGTCTTCCCTCCCCTAGGATATCTTAGGATGCCTAATACAACCTTTATTCAATACATTCCTAGGAATGTCCCACTTTTCCTAGGGACCTCTGGCTGAATTACACCCTCCACCTGCATCACCATAGTTCAATGGTGCGACTTTAGACTCCTCCTAGCAACCTCAAAATTCTCATAATCATGTTAGAGGGTCTAACATTCTAACTCACCCATTAGTTGTAATTGCAACAAAAAGTGAGTGCACCACTCATTTGACAACACAATTGGAAACTCTAAAGAAAACTTTATTGCAAGTGACCAATCAGATGGCCCAATTCAAGTTGAAACCCCATCAAAACCAAAATTAGAGTCAAAATTATTAGAATCAGGGAGGGTATTCCAACCAGAACACCAATCATAATCAAAGAAATTTTCAGAACCACAATTACCAGGGTCAAAACTATTACAACTAGAATAGGGGATACAACCAAAGACTTGTTAACTAACAATGGGAAACTAGACCCAAAAATAGAGGAGTTCCCCATAACTATCAAGCCAACAAAGACAAACCACATATTGCAAGTGTTGCAAAATTGATCTTCATGACTAATTGGTACAGACTACATGATACTGCCTTACATTATGAATTTAATTGCCTTGAGATGGAGGAAATGGTTAATATCACACAACTTGATTCCCAATCACCACAAGGTAATCCAAACAAAGGTGGTGGATCTATGGATACAACAATGGATTTTGAGACCTATGATGAAGAATATCAATTTCCTATGCAAGGAGAAAATGAACCTAAAGTAGATACATACAATGCTCAAGATTTTCAGGCCAAGGGAGGCCATTTTATGAGAAATCAGTGCAAGGGGACGTTCACCACATCTACCCCTCCCAACAATATGGTCCCCCTAATCAAAATTTTGAAAACAATTTGACCCCACCAAAGGGTCCACCTAGGTTTCCAAAGAAGGGTAACTCTATTTTTGTTCCTAAACAACACATTGATAATAGCATACAATTTAATTTCATTTCACAAATGCGTAAACAAATGACCTCTTTGTCATTCTTTGACATTCTGAACTCGTATCCTTCTCAACGTTAAACCATGTTCAAGTCACTGGATAAAGCAGATTGGTTGAGAGGGAAGACTAAGGAGACTCCAACTACTAACATGAATGCAACCCTATATAGAGGTAAGACGGGGACACCACTATTCCTTTTGAGTCTAAGAATTTTTGGAAAGAATTTGCATAACTGCATTTTGGATTCTAGAGCCTCAAGTTTGTTATGATTTTCTCTATTTGTAAAAAGTTGGGCTTAACCCCAATTCAAAATCATAAGAAAGTTATACAATTGGATAAATTTGAGGTGAATTTTGAAGGGGAATTGAAAAATGTGCATGTATAGATTGGGTCAAAGCCACAGACTCAAAGCTTTATGGATATTCAGTTTGGTGATATCCCTGAAACATATGGAATTTTGTTAAGCTGAGACCTAATGAAGGCTATAGGAGGTTATCTCTTCCTAAAATTCTCACACATATAATTGCAATGGAAGGGGGTAGAGACTCATATTAGGATTGAAAGTGAACCGCAATTGAAGAATATGATCATAGAAAATGACCACCCTAATGAGGTACCCTTTTTTGAAACTGAGGTAGGTGCTTATAGGAGGGAATAAATTATAACCTTTTCAATGTTTAATCTCAATTTCTCATAGCCTTTAGAGCATAGTGACCTTATGATAACTGTCAACCAACAAGCTTTAATTAAGAAATTGCAACAAGATAAGTTGGTCCTTGGATAAGAGGTTGACTTATGGAGTTTTTTACTCCATAATTGGTGTCGAGTCCATTACTTGAATCATTCAAATTTGACATGACATCCTTTTTTAGAAATTTTGAGTCATGTCTATCAGTTAGGAGAAACTTGTAGCTGGGTGATCCCACAAAGCTGGTTTACAATTTTTGGGAGATTCTATTTTTTGCTGAAATCACATATTTTTAGAAAATATAATTATTTAAGCCTTAAAAAGTTCCATTTTAAGGATTTCAATTGAAGAGGGTTTGATCAAACCACCTTAGATCAAACCCCCTTGGATAGAACCCCTTTAGTTTTAAACCATACCTACAACGAAGTCTCCTTTACACCTATCAAAATGCTGATAAAAAATCACTTTTGATTTACCTTTTAGGGGATCAAATGAATTCATTTAAAATTTATTTCAAATGATCATGGTAGTCCTCAGAACGAGCTATCTAATGAATATAATTTTAATATTTTTTGGTTTTATTATGTATGTGTTTTTTTAGTTTTATTAAACATAGGTTTTCACCGAAAAATCAAACTCTTTGTTCTACACATGTGGAAAAATAGAAAATTATCAAAATAGTTTTAAAAAAATATGTTCAATCTGGGTATTGATGTCCTTGATCCATTAAAAAAATAAAAATTGAATTTCGATACATATAGAAAAAGTTATGTTGTATACATTCCGCCTATATTTCAATTGTAATTGGTTTGACTTCAAAACTTGATTAAGGAAAAAATATTTAATAAAACACTATGAAACCAAATGAAAGTGCTAGATATCATAGTTGGAAATCTAAATTAAAAAAAATTAAAAAATAATCCTTCATGCAAAAAAAGTTATGTTGTATACAGTGAGCGTCACTCCTTAAAAATGTTGTTTTTAAAAAACAGACAGTTTTTGAAGGATATGGAAAAAGAAGTGCAATCTGATTCAAATTTTTTTGAAAAAAATATATTTAGAATCTATAGACAAAATTTCACAAATCACTAGTTTGCATCATCTTCAAATTCCACACGGTTTAGCCACTATACGAGCCCAAAAGTGAAGATTTTGTTAACAAAATTAGTTCAGTGTCCAGTTTGCCCAAAAATTGTAAACCAATATTGTGGGATCACCCAGCTACAATACTGAAGCACCTCTGAGCTAGTTTCCATTTGAAGCTAAAGATGTGATTGTTTTGAAAAGGACAAATAATACCCAAGAGGCAGTCTTATCCCTAGCCGATTAAACTAAGATCCTATTTTCTAGTTCACAAAATGAGGTTGAGGAACTTTAGAAATAGTTTAATACCACTGCCCCTACTATCTTTCCAATTCCCAAGGAATTGCTCAAAAATAAAATGAGTTGTAGAACTTTTGATCATGATGAGGTGTAGGAAATATTTTTTTCACACATTTTAAACCTTGATGAAATACCTTTTAATCATCATTTACAACAATCTTTCAATCTTAATATCTTAAACCAGTCTGAGCCACCACCTATTTCTCTTAAGCAATCACCTAAAGTTGACCTAAAGGAAGAAACCTAAGCCCAAGACAAACTATGGACCCTCAAATTTGATGGTTCCAAATCTAAAACTGGGAGTAGAGTTGAAGTAGAACTAACCAACCTGAAAGGGAAAACAAAATTTTCTTCTTACAAGTTACCGTTCGACTGAACTAACAATGTTGTAGAGTATGAGGCACTTGCTAGAGGACTAATGTTTGCACATCAAAAGAAAGTGATAGCTCTAAAAATGATGGGAGATTTTGAGGCAATAGTCAAATAGGTTCATAGTCAGTTTACATGCCACAATAAAAGGTTAGTTGCATATAGAAACAAGGTACAAAACCTGATCAAACATTTCAACACTTTTAGTATTAAGTTGATTCCTAGGGAAGACAACTAGATCGTAGATGCACTTGATCCTTCTACTATTACCTTGGAAACTATGCATGATTCCAAGCTAAAGAGATTCTCTATGGAATTATTTTCAATTCCAATCATTCCTGACAACATCTAGAACTTATTGGTTTTTAAAGATGATCAACATATTCTTGCCTTGGAAATTTTAGATGTCTTTGAGGGACAAATCATTGACAATTCTGATAGGGATCAAGGGGATTGGGAACTAGAGGATTGTGATGCAAAGGGTATAATGAATCTAAAAACCAACAACATTCCTAAGGGAATGGTAGTGCTAGAGAGGATCTTCAATTTGGGCCCTTGGTCCCATGAGAAACTTCCTACCGATACTGATGGAGGCAAGTATAAATCATACAACTTGGTAGATTCAGGCCTAGAGAAAAATATATTCATTGTAAAAACTTTCCCAAAGGAAATTCAAGACAAAATATTCAGATTACTGAAAGAAGATATCACAACAATTTCTCTTTGGTATGAGGATCTACAAACCTTTGATACTTTGGTCATAACACACACTATCCCTTTGAAATATGAATCCAAGGAATTCCATCTGAAGCAACTTCCAGTGAATGCCTATATGGAACCTTTGATCCTTAAGGAGGTACAAATGCTACTGTCAACAAGAATAATTTTTCTAGTGAGGCATTTGACCTAGGTTACAAATCTCATGCCTGTTCATAAAAAGAATGGGGAAATAAGATTGTGTGTCAACTTTAGAAACCTCAATAAAGCTTCAGAAAAGGATAACTACCCACTTCCTTCTCTTGATAAGGTGTTGAAGATAATTAATGGTTCACAAATGATTTCATTCTTGGATGGATATTCAAGATAAAATTAGGTGTTGGTTAACTATGAAGACATAATGAAGACTGCTTTCACTACTAAGTGGGGGACATTCACCTACCGAAGGACTCCATTTGGTCTCATCAACACTGGAGCTACCTTTCAGTGTATGATGGATATTGCATTTAAGGATCTCATAGGTAAATGTATCATCATTTGCATGGATGATCGGACTATATTTTCCAAAAACAAGTAAGACCATACTACAGACTTGTCAAAGGTCCTTCAAAAATGTATAAGTTATGGTGTATCCCTCAACCCGAAGAAATGTGTGTTCGAGATTTTAGAGGGAAAACCCTTGGGTCATAAAATATCAAAAAGAGGGATTTCAATCAACCTTGACAAAGTCGTATCAATCTTGAAGTTGACCATGCCAAAAAACAAAAAGGAGATGAGATATTTATTCAAAAAGATAAATTTTGTAAGGAAATTCACAACCGGATTCGTGGAATTCATCAAACCCCTCAATGAGATGATGAATAAATATGAAAAGATTGAATGGATTAACGAAGCTAAGGATACCTTCACAAAAATAAAACAGTCTATTTCAAAGGGACCTATTTTAACCAACCCTGACTATCTAATGGCTTTTTACATTTATTTTTTTGTATCTAATAATTCATGTGTTGTTGTTTTGACTCACCAAAAAGGTGAAGGGGATGAAGGAACCATAGCTTTTATGAGTTCTCCCTTCAAGAATTCAGAGATTAGATACCCCCCTTTGTAGAAGTAGAGCTTTAGATTAGGAAGAGAAGTTAAGAAGTCCTTCCATTACATTCTATGTAGTCAGATCATAGCCATAGTTCTTGACCCTGCAATAAACTCCATTCTAATGCAGAGAGAACTAGGAGAAAGAAGGGGAAAATGGATGGAAATCCTATAAGAGTTCAATGTTAAAATTCACCTGATGAATTTGGTCCATGGAAAAGGCCTATCCAAAGCTATGGTAGACATTGATGCCAAAATCACATGTCAGTAGTACACAATACAATCAATCATAGGGGACCCATGGTATGTTGATTTGATCTTCTTGTTGTTAAACATTAAGTTTCCAGATGGGATGAATACCACTTAGAGAAGGGAACTAAGGCTAGAGAGTGCTTAGTATATGGTAAAAGGAGAAGCCTTGTACATGAATAATTTTGATGGAGTTTATTTGTGTTGCCTAGATCAGTAACAAGAAAAACAGGGCATAACTGAGTTTCATGGTAGGAATGGTACTGGGCATGGTTTATCTGATGCCATGGCACATCAAATTTTGAGATTAGGGTATTATTGGCCTCATGTGTTTCAAGATGCTCACCAAAACATTAGGACATGTCATAAATGTCAAACTTTGTCATCTAGAGAACGTAATCCTATGATGCCCCTGCAACCCATATACAAGGTAAGACCATTTTCCCAATGGTCTTTAGACTTTGTCGAGTTAATTAATCTGAATTATTTTATATATCATAGGTTTATATTGATTGCAATAGATTATTGCACATGTTGGACTAAATATCAACCCTACAAGAACAACACCACTGATGTCATTATCAAATTCCTCAATGAATGTGTCGTTGCTAGGTTTGGGATACCATTCACTCTGGTGTGTGATAACAGCCTTGCCTTTTCTTTTGTGCAATTTATTCAGTGGGCATATGAAAATAAAATTGTTTTGAATTATTCATTTAATTACTATCCATATGGAAATGGGGTAGCCGAGTCTACCTATAAGAATTTTTTGGAGGTAATTAAGAAGTTGCTAGAAATTAATCCTAGGGATTGGCACACACAACTAATATTTTCCTTATGGCCAGATAGGACTAGAATTAAAGCCAACTTAGGAAAATCTCTATTTAAGCTATTCTATGGCCAAGACCCAGTCTTCCCTATTCATCTACAGATACTCGTTTTATGGTTTATGAAATATTTCTATTCCAACGATGATAGGATAGAGGTCCAATTAACTAATTTTCTCAATCTAGAGGAATACAAGGATGCTACTTTATAGCAATTTTCCAAGCATTAGGCTATAGTCAAATGTTGGTTTGATAAGAGAGCCAAAATCAAAGCCTTCAGAATATTAGACC
Source organism: Sequoiadendron giganteum (assembly GCA_007115665.2). Taxonomy (NCBI): domain Eukaryota; kingdom Viridiplantae; phylum Streptophyta; class Pinopsida; order Cupressales; family Cupressaceae; genus Sequoiadendron; species Sequoiadendron giganteum. Next base: position 801,917,199 of record CM021100.1, read on the forward strand.
CTTTCCTATTAGGGGGCAAAGCTAGGGAGAGGAAGGGTGATCACCAAAATTTTGATAGACTTTGGTTGGATCCATAACAGATTGTTGAGATCCTTGGGGAGAATGCTTTCTGTCTTGGCACCTTAACATGAGAACCTATTCCATTGCTAGTCAATGGACAGTTTCTCAAACATTTTTTTTCCCCATGAAGGCCTGATCATCCATTGGATGTACATATGTAGTTTATTTGTATTCTTTATTTTCAATTTTTTTTTTTTCTATTTTGATTTATTTTTTGTTTTGCTATTGTTTGTTTCAATTTTTTTGTTGTTTCTTTTTTGTCTCTGGGGACATTCATTTTTCCCCATTTCAGAATAATGGGTAGTTGTTCAAAGTATACTAGGGGTACTATGATTGAGAAATTGATCTAGGTATTTTCATGTATTTCTATTGAGCTCCTTCATTTTGAAACTTATGTTTTATGCACATTTTAATGACAGTTTGAAAGGTTAAGAATAAACAAGTATATTTTAAGTGATGTCATCAACCATTGCTGAATTTGTCACATTTTAGATAGGATCATTTATTTCTATAAGGCCCTACCTGTCTTAGGGTGACTATAGTCATGATTCAAGTGAAAAATGTAAGTCTTAACACTATCATGAGGTCCATTGTAGTTCTCAACCTGACTTTTAGATTCTTACATCTGAAGTATTGAGGGAAAGGATAATAAAATAATTACTTCAAGTAAACTATGGAAATAAAAGAAAAAGAGAAGTATAAATTACAGTAAACTCAATATTATAAGGGTGATTCAAGTATCTCTACCGGGGCTATGGATACTTGGATGGTAGTAGAGAAATTCTTTGAGAGAACTAGAGGTATCTTCATCAGGGCTATGGATGTCTGGTTGGTAGTGGAGAAATACCCAAGATATCATTACATGACAGCTAAAGGGACTCACTTCACATAGCTTGAATCTTGATGTAGTTTTTTTAAGAATAGGTAAATTCATTAAGGAAAGGATGCACCATACATGCACACACTTAGATTCAAAGTTGTTTTTGATGCACATTTTGAGATTCCAGCTCAACCTTGTTTGTTATAACTGATCCTACTCAAGTTAAAGGTTCATAAACAAGAGGTTTTAGGTAACATAATTCTTCAGTATCTTGAAAATGGGTAAACCATTTTCCCATTCAAGTCACCAATTGTTATACCTTGCATAATCACCCCATCTTATTTTTGGTTAAAATGGGTCCCCCTTTATTGTTCTTGTCTTTGGTGTTTTTGTTTGAGCTCTATGAGTTGTCTTTTTCTCCTAATTCCTTGTTTTCTTTTATTTTTTGGGTTCGGGTTTCAGACTATCATTGAAACTTGTTACTTTCCAAAGTTAAGTTCCCATTTTTGGTCTGCTCCCAATCCCCATTTTTTGCCTCGTGTTTTCTTTGTTTTATCAAGTTCATGTTTCAGATCAGAACTATCACCTTACACTCTTAAAAGTGTAAGTTCCTATTTTTTATCTGGTCCCAATTTTTGATTTTCTTCCTTTTGTATTTTTTTCTTTTATCAGAATTAGACTTCGGACAAGAACCAGAACCAAGAAATTTTCCAAAGTTATTTTTCTTGTTTCCATCTTGATCCCAAATTTTTATTCTCTTTTTCTTTTTCAGAATCAGACTTCGAACCAATAACTTGAACCAATAACTTTTGCAAAGTTCTTATTCTATGTTTCATCCTGATCCTAGTTCCCATGTTTATCTTTTGTCTATCAGGATTCAGATTTCAGACCTTCACTTGAACTTTGCACTCATCAAATGTTTTGTGTCTTGTCATCACCCAATCTTGACTCCCACTTGCCTTCATTTATGCGATGGCACATTTATGACCTTTTCCTCGATCTCAAGGCCCAACCAACCCACATTTATGGACATCTGTTCACACACATGGAAAATCTTTTATTCCCCCCACTCCTCGATTTTTGTTCATTTTGACTTGTACGGTTTAATGGAATGAACCAGAGTAGCATCAAGAGTAAGGGTTTGAGGTAGCATTTGGATCTCTCGCCTTGCTACCATATTTTTGGTTGTGTTTGGAGGTAGATGTATTTTCTTATGGTTTTTGGTTTGTTTGTGCTTATTTTGTTCATTGTCTCATGTTTCTAGTCTTGCTTGTTACTTGTTCTTTCTTTCTTTTTTAAAAAAAAAATTTTGGTGCATTTTTCTTCATTTTTCTTCGAATCGTTTGGTTTATTTTCTTTTCTTGGATTCGGGTTTTCCTCATTTTTGTTTTCATGTGTTTTGTTCCTTTTTTGTGCATGGGATTTTCTATTTTACCATGCCCTAGTTTACCAAGGGTTTTCTATACTATTTGGTCGGGTTTGCAATTAAAGTGGATGAATTTTGAAATTCTGACCTTTGTGGGATGGGAGTCTAAACCCTCTCTTTTTTGAATCCCAAAGGCATGTTTAAGAATACTATTACATTTATTTTTCCTTCATATTCAATTTTGTTTTATCCTTGATTCCCACATCTGTTTCATAATTAGGGTTTGGAAGTGCATCTTGTGTTGTTACCATCATTTGGGTTATGTCTCCAACCATATCTTGATCCCGACTTCTTATTGTTCATCAAGGTCGAGGTTTGAGTTGTCACTCCAAAATGTTCAAAGCATTGATGATTTATCCACTTGTGTTCTGATTTTGATTCCCGCATTACTATCAGGATTGAATTTTAGATGGGAATCATACTTTTGACATTGCTTTAAGTTCCACTGCTTAGTGCCTTCTCAATTTTGACTTATGACACAACATGAAGATTAGAACTCAGAGCTCACTTATCCTAGCTACACATATCAAATATCAAGTTCTTAATTAAATCTTGATTGCAACCCTTGATATCTTATTAGTATCAAAACTCAGGATGCTACCAAAACTTGTTTACTCCTATGACGTCCAGTCTTGAACCATTTATCGATTTAGATTCCTGAAATATGATCAAGATTGGAACTCATGACATTACCCAAGATTATGCACTCTTTTGGGTCTAGTTCCAAATCATAGCATGATTTTGACTTCTGATGTTGCATCGAGATCAAAAGTCAGAGAGAACCTATTACCAATTCCATTTGTTAAATGTCACTATCGAGTCAAGATCCAATCCTAATTTATGAATGCATTGCGGGATCGGATCATGGAATGGAAAAAAGTTGAAACCTTCTCTTCATGGCAGGATAACGTGTTGAATCAAGACTAGATCTTGACTTCTAACATAGTTTAGTATTATGGTTATAATAGTCAATTTCTTGGTTCTGTCCCAAACCCAAAACCCAAAAATGCTGAGTTAAATTGTAAAATGAAAATATTTCCTGAATGAATGGGGATTAATATGAATGCTTGTGCTAATCTTCTCCTCACTTTTCTCCTCATTGTTTGATAATGATCAATATTGTAAGAATTAAAAAAATGTCTGATTTAGAGGAGGAAGTGCACACTGAAGCAACATCAAATGGGGCAAAGGCTAAAAGGATAAAACCATAGTAAGTTCTCATTACCATGAAGTATAAGTTCCAGGGAGCCCCAATCAGATGTTATGAACATTACAAATATGTTAGTGGGTCACATTGATTTGAATCAATTTTATGATGACACTTTTTTAGAAGATGCTTCCCTAAGGCCAAAGGGAATTGCAAACTTTGGGTTAGCCCATTTGGCTACTTTACCTATTGCTATGTAATTTTGTGAGTTCATTTTAACTATTGTACAAACTCATAATCCAACTCAAAGATAGTGTATTGATTCCCAAGGTAATGTGATCATTGATTTGATCCCAACAATGATTAGACGAGTTTTTGATCCTCCTCCTCACCCTAACCCCAAGATTATGTTTGAAGTTGAGGAACTTGAACGGTGGGAAAAATATGAGGATGGGAACAAAATAATTATTAATAAAAGGTGGCTCAAGACAAAGAAGAAATCAGTAAAGAAGATCCCACCTAAGAAAAAGAGGTCTGATTTTTTTTAAGATATTGGTGATATAATTACACTGTTGGCAAGAGTATTTGGAAAAGAAGAGTCTCGTACCTTTAAGCATTGGATGTTTCCATTTATTCAACTAATTATAGATGGAAAAAAATATTTCAATTGGGGACAAATAATTTTAGACAACATTCATGATCAACTATTATAGGTAACAAAAACCAAGACATTTTATATGTCCTCATACGTTATATATTATGTTGCAAGGATGGGATAGTTTCCTGGTTTAACTAGTGAATGATCAATGGATGAGGGCCTAGATCAGAAGAAGGTTTAGGAATATTATGAAAAATTTGAGCTGAAGACAATAGAGAAACATTTTAAAAGTGTTAATGGTGCATTTTATATGTTATCATTAATCAACTCACAAGTGATGTTTGTTGCAGACTTTCCTAAGAAGCAATGGATTTTTTTGAAGAGTGGGGATATTGGTTTATCCAATACCCCAAGTCCACTTGTTTTAGATTGTTTGGTTATGATGGGAACCCTTTCAAATTATGAAGGTTTGTGGTGATAGGTGGGTTTTGATGGAGTTTACTCATCAAGTAGCCGAGGTCAATGCCAAATTTTCTGCACAACACAAGGTTGGATGCCACTCATTCCCAATGGAATTGGGATTTTATTCTTGTTCCTCTTCCATGGAAGCTAAGAAAAAAATAAAGGAGTTTCATTCCTTGAATTTAAAACATCATACTTCCAAGAAATATTTTGATCCTAAGAAGAAAATGTATGGTATATATGCTTCACAATTTCCCTTTCATCGACTAGTTCTTGAAGACTTTTGGGCCAACTTGCAAGATCAGTTTGAAGTAAGGAAAAAGGGGATATGAAAGATTGATAATTCCCCAAATGAGGGACTTTGAGGTTGCAAAGGATATACTAGAAGGAACCACTGATGATAGTATTACTCTCGATCCCTAGTATGATATGGATAAAATAGCCACCAAGGATTTATAGGTAATCAATTGGATGGAGAAGGAAGAAATCAACATCTGTAAAGTTTCATAGGTTGTGGTTTATAGAAGTGCGAAATGGATCAATGTGCATTTAAAGAAACAAAGGGTTAAGGCCTCAAGGAAGAAATATCCTAGCAGTGAGCCCACTTCCTCTACTAAAATAAGGTAGAAAAAGAGGTGAAATAAAATTGTTGCATCTACAAAGGAAGCCATGGAAGAACCTCCTCAAGTTGAAAAAGGAGTATTGATGAAGGAAGTCACTGAAGCTTTGGAAAAAGATAAGCTTACTTATCAAGCAACTACTATAGGGATTATTTCAGGTCTTGGTGCTACACCCATAGCTATTGTGTACCCTAGAGAAGAAACTATTGAAAAATTCCCTTCTACAGTGCCTATGCAAACTAAGAATACTCATCCAACTGCACTATAAAATTTAGGAACAACAATTGGTGAAGAAGAGAGGCCTCCTATGATTAATGTGATAGATTCACCTATGTCTTTAGAGTATGAAGAAACTTCACTTTAGGATGAAAAATAAAAATGGGAAGAGTATCTCGAGAGGGCCAAAGAGGAGACCAGAGAAGAAGAGACTGAGTTTGAGAAAGGAAGCCTCTGGGGTGAAGCTGCAATGAATGATGTTTTGAAAGAAGATGATACAAAATAAATAATGGAAATTTCTCAAAAAATTTAGCTGTTGAGGAGTTAGCCAATGAGGAAGAAGAACGAATAAGGAAAGATGAAGAGCTAGCTCGGGAGAAGGAAGTTGTTGAAGCAAAAAACAAGGTTGAGGAGGAAGCCATTGCTCAAGAATTGGAACAAAAGGAGAAAGCTGAGCAAGACAAAGCTGTTGAAGAGGAGCCTCATGCAATGGAGTTAGCTCAACAAAGATTAAGAGATGAAGAGGAAGTTGCATAGAAAGAAGAGGAAATGAAAAAGATAGAAGAAATTGGAGCTCAAAATGAATAAATGGAATAGGAAAGATTGCAGAAAGAACAATAGCAAGATATAATTTCTTTTGAGCAAACAATGGGAATAGTTTCTTCCACACCTCTCTCATCCATGCTTCATAGTGCTCAATAGGTAGTAACCCAATAAACTGTCCCTACTTGGTTGAAATTGAATTTGGAGAAGAGACAATAGGTTCAGGCCTAGCCTGTAACATGGGATCAAATGGTAAAATAGGTAGATAGGGTGAAACTGAAGAAGAAGCCCCTTGTTGTTCACTATACAAGATTAACTGATGATGGAAACTTGATAGTAGATATTGCTACACCAGTGGTTGACAAGGATGATAGGGAACTATAGGTTTCATATTATTAGGTGAGCACTATCAATCTTGGCAAACAAACAAGAAATCAATAGATAAATTTGATTGACGTTGTGGCTACCACTACTAGGTCTAGACTGATCAAGGATAAACAAGCTAAGTATGCGCTTAAGGCTTAGGTTGGACAGATGAATTTTTTTTTGAAAGAACTGATTTCATAAAATCCTGAGCAACCATCACCATCAAAAATTCCTATTTTAATGAGTCATCAAATTGAAAATGAGCTAACCGAAATAAAAAGGATATCCCAAATGATGGAAAAGTGGATTGATCTTCTTAAGAAGGATACAGAGGAGCTCTTCACAACTGGTTCAATTTTTTTTATGGAGGTAGGTTATATAATCAAGTCCCAAGGGGAATTTATCAAGTTGCTTGGAAGAGAAGAGGATAAAAATGCCTTGCATATGAAGAAATTGAGAATATTGAAGAGGCTGCCTAAGGAAGTTGTGATTGAGTATGCCATTCTAGAAGATCAAGATTTTGGTTATCTTGCTAAATGTATGAATATTTTGATCTTTAAAACAAAATCCCTAATGGAACATAGAAGAATATTATAGGAAGCTCAACAATATTTGTTTGAGGAAAGAAGGATTGTAAAAGGGATTATTGTTGAACTGATTGGTAAAGAGGCTTCACCAAGTGTTGCTTTAATTTCCATACAAGAAATGAAGGATCAATGGAGTAATAGGCTGGAGGAAATGATCAAGAAAGGAGGTGATGATGAAGGGATTCTTCTAGATAAGCTTATGGACATAACCTTTTATGTACAAGATACTCCCTAGAATTTTTTCCAGTTGTAGGATATATACACAACCACTACCAAATAATATGAAAGAGAAATGTTTAGGGTAGAATGGGTAGATGTGCCTAAGGAAGAAAAATACAATAGATTTTTAGCAAGATGGATGGTTATCTCAAAAATAAGGCATACAAAATAGCTAAAAGTAGCTAAGTGGCAAGGGAATTTTTCATTTTTTGAAATGGAATCACGTCAGAAATGTCAACTATCTTCAGGTGACCTATGGATAGCAACAAGTTTAGATATTGATTTGAACAAGTGGATAGCTCCAGGTTAATCTTGAGGGACCAAGGATTAGGTGTGGTGATCATCAATGTACAAGGAAGTGACTCCTATTCAAATTTTGACTAGATTGTCATATGACGTACTTCCTAGATGCAATAATTTCATTAAAAGAAGACTCAAACTCAATTGGTCATTCCTCTATGGTTATGGATCTAAGCCTCGAATTTGTGGATCTTGATTTTTGATAGGAAAAAATGATGTTAATTCTTTCTATAAATAGAATTTACCCCTCATTATAAAGGTTGGCTAGTTGAAGTTAGATTGGCTACCTAAGGACTATATATTGTTTCTCTTTTCACAACTTTATGCAAAACACTTGAAAATTTTTACATTTTTTTAAATGCAAGTAGTTTATTTTCAAAAGCTAGTTAGTTTAATGATAATGTTGATAGACAATGGTTTTATGTATGCCAATTGATTTTTTTGTGCATAAATGTCTTTTATTTGATGAAAATCAATAGAAGATCGTGAGTTAAAACCATCTATTGTGTTATCTATGGATGATGTTTCCTTGTGTTTGTTGATATGATAATTTTGGTGATGAGATTATGGTGTTTTACTATTGAAAAGTTAAAAAAAGAGTGATGATGAATGGTTGCATGTTTTAAATCTGCACTAAGAATGGATACAATGGTATGAATTGTTTCATGAATTTCATTGCTTTTCAGTTTTAGTTAATTTTAAAATGATCACTATAAGAATTACATGTCCAGACTTTAAGGAATTTGTGTTCATGTTTTGTTTTCCTAAGCCTTGATCGATCTTTTTCTATTTATTTGAAACCCCCATGTTAAGTTATTTTGTATTATTGAGTTTGTACTCACTTAATTGCAAAGGCCCCTTGAATATTATAGTTACATAGGCCATTGAATGATGATAGCATAGTTGAGAACCAACTACAAAGACCTTGAAAGATAGGTGGTTTTAGATCAATTATATTTTTTAGGAGAAATAGAGTACAGATATTCTTTTTCAATGTTGCTATGTTACTTTGAACATTAATAGAACTGGCACTAGAATGAGTTCCCAGAAGAAAAAACTAGAGAAAATTGGGTCTTTTTCACCAAATAGGTTTGAAAGAGTTATGAGATCTGTTATGGATCCCAAACCATTAGTTAACCTCTGATCTCCTACTATATTGAGAACCCATGGGACTCAAATCCCGCCACCGTTAACACCACCACCCACTCCACCTGGATTCCTAGTGATACCATAGTTGGGATGGCCTAACCCACTGCTACCAATTTTGTTCTTTGCAAATAATCCCTCGCATCTAGAACCATTCGTGGTGGTATACATGAGATTCCTACGAATCCAAAGAAGTTTCATCCTAGGTATGCCCATGGAGAGTCATGAAGTGTTGAAGAGCACATCTAGGAATTCAAAGATGCCTACACTCGGGCTCAAATATCCCATCATGGAATTACATGTAGACTATACCCCTATTCACTAGGGGATATGGCCTAAGATGACTACCTAAACTTGCCTACTTGATCCATCTTGAGTTGGAAAAATTTATAGGATGCCTTTATTAACCAATTTTGGGTCTACATAGACCCAACCATCCTGTATCACCAATTTTACATGATTAGGAATGAACCAAATGTGTTAGAGTAAAGGTTTTAACTTAATTATGTTAATTAAGTTACCTTTATTCGTTTCTTAAGATTTCACTTTAAGTTGCATATTTGTGACATTTAATAATTATTTTAATTATTAAGTGTCTTGCTTATAGGTTTTGCATGATCTCCTTTTAAGGATTGATATTTGTAAATAATTAATTGTTGTTCTAATAATATATCTTTCATATTACAGAGCTTCAAACCCTTTCTTGTGTTTTTCTCCATTCTCTTCCCTGTGACAGGTATCTCTTTGCATGTAGGTGTTCTTGGACTTTGAAGTTGGTTTTGACAACTTCTACATGGTATCAGAGCATGGACCTGCTGCAACCTATTCTTGTTTTGAATAATTTGGAACTATGAGGGTTTGATCTAGCTTTCACAAGTTTTCAGTTTGATTTTTTGTGGATTCGGCATACTTCATTCTTTAGGTTCATTTTGGGCCCAGACGAACCTCGCTGTTGAGTTCACAACACATGAAAACCCCTATTTTCATATAAATCTTGTCAAATTTGACCAGAGAGGCAAAAAAAAAATTTCCCTAAGGCCGTACGACCTCTGGGCACAAATTTCAAGGTCAAAATTCAAAAAAAAATCAATTTTAAATTGAGTTTTTAAAGGTTTTTTATTAAAAACCTATGCTCCTAGTTAAAAAGTAGGGCACCACCGAGCAGCCACCCAAAGGCCACTGGGTAGCTACTTGGGAGCCATTGGGTCGAGCAGTGCCACCACTAAGGGCCACTAGCTACAGCCTAAGCCCCCTGCTAGCTTAACTTGCATCCCTGTGGTCACAAGGGTGACAAACACCCTACCGACAGCCCCTGAGGGCTTTAATCTGTAGCACCAAGGTCATATGAGGAACCAAGGGCCACACCCCAGCACCCTACCCACTAGCCCCTTGGTCATCACGTGACTAGGGGCGAAAGATGTTAGCCCCTGAGGGCTGAAAGACCATTGCATGTGCCTTTTTAAACCAACTTTCTGTAAAACGGGCATATCTCGGGCGTTTTAGCTCATAATTTTGAATGAAAATAGGCGTTGGAAATCTAGCTTTGAGCCTATCGTGATGGTGTAATATTTTTTCCAAAATTTTGTAGTTTTGTTTCCTTTTATCGCAATCAAAGTCAGATGATGCATTTTGCACTCCGGGGGGCATAATTTTGCCATTTTTGCTCTGTTTTTCGAAAACAAATAGGCATCAAAAATCTCTTCTCATGCTCTATTCAGATCTTCTATTATTTTTTCAGAAAAATTACCAGGTACACAAGATTCAATCTAAAGCCTTTTTTCTTTTTCCTGCTTTTTTGCTAAAAAATCACTATTGGGGTTTGGTTTCTTGCATTGTGTGTGGAGTTTTTTTCTTGCTTTTTGTCATTTACTTCACAAAACTAGAAACTCTTCACATTAAACATTCATTAAACCTCTCCAAACATGACCGAAAACTCTTCTTCTAATGAACTTCTCACACCTCATAACTATCACACATGGAAGGCATTCATGACACATCTTCTCAGATCAAAGGGGTTGTGGTCCTATTTAGATGTGGTTCAACTAGTTTTGACATGACCGTTTGAGGTTATGCAACATAGAAATAAGATGGATGAGGCTATGGGTTTGATTTCCTTACATGTTTCATACAACTTGGTGTTTCATCTTGATTGGTGTAACAGTCCTCTTGAAATGTGGACCAAGTTCAATGATTTATTTGGTACCATCAATCAGTTTTGTGCACTACAGATTGAGGTGGAGTTGACTTCACTTGTACCTGATTCTTTTCCCTCCATTGAGGACTTTATGATGAATTAAAACAATAAAGATCTCTTCTACAGGGTTGTGGTAAGGCTAATACTGATACATAGTGTATTTACCTGATTTGTCAAAGCTTCATGGGAACTTTCAAATATTCTCATCTACCTTCCATTCCACTATGGATGCCTTGGGGACTCGATTTACCATGCTTACTTTAGAGGTGTTCTTCAATCGATTGACTCAAGAGCAAGCCAAGCTCACATAGTTGGATTCTCTCATAGGATCAAAGAACAATGCATTGGTTGCTCAGCCATCAAAAGGAAAGAAGAAGCAAAAACTGAAGCCCAAGAAAGATTCAGTTGGCAGTGAGACTTCCTCCAAGCCACCTCCAAAGTCAGATTCAAACCGAATTACAATTTGAAACAAGGAAAATATTTGAACTCTGGTGAGTCTTCCTCCAAGACTAAGAGTTATTCAGGTGATCCTTATAGTTTTTGTGGGAAGGAAGGATATCCAATTTCCAAGTGTTGGAAATGATTAGAGGCTTTAGAGGAAGCCATGCAACAACATCATATCACTTCACCTCCTCCTCCTTCCTCTTCTACAAGGAAATGGCATGCTCTTTCTGCATGAGCTATACCTTTTGGATCTACTTGGATTGTTGAATCTAGTGCATCGTACCATATGACTCACTCATAGGAGATAGTCACTGCCCTTTCCCACAATGATACTTCACAAATTGCAGTTATTGACTCAGCACAACTTTTAGTTATAGGTTCTGGTACTATTTCTTTGGATGGTGGTTGTCTATAGGATGTTCTTTTGGTTCCTACCATTCTACAAACCTCCTTTTTATTTATCATATTTTCCATTCTGGAACTGGTAAGACAGTAGAGTTCTCACCACATGATGTGGTTATTTGAGATCTTCATGATCCTGATTTGGTTGTTGCTACTGGGAGTGTAGATCTTGAGACTCGCTTATATAGGTTTGATGGCTTTAAGAGTTTAGACAATTCAGGCTTCTCTCTTATAGCACATGCAGACATAGTGAGCAAGATTTGGCATGAGTGTTTTGGTGATTTCAATTATAGATATCTTCAACAGATGAGTACATAGGCACTTCTAATTGGGCTTCCACAGATATCATGTACTGATGGTGTTTGTCAAGGATGTGATCTTGGCAAGCATCACCGGGATCCTTTTCCTATAGGTAGAGCCTCATGCACTAAGGCACCTTTGGAGTTGGTTCATAGTGATCTTATGTCCTTTCCCACTCCTTTTTCTAGTGCTAGATATGTGCTCACATTTATAGATGACTTCTCTAGGTGTACATGGGTGTAATTTTTGAAGTACAATTATGATGTCTTTGATTCATTTTGGATCTTTAAGACATTTGTGGAGAAGTAGTCTAGAATTTATATCAAGAGGATACACACCGATAATGGGGGGAATATTTTAATCAGGATTTTAGAGATTTGTGCATCGAGCATGGTTTACAACATCAATTTATAGTACCATACACCCCTTAGCAGAACGGTGTTGCTAAGAGAAAGAATAAAACTTTACCAAAGATGGCCAATTGTATGATATAGTCTTGAGCTATGGATGATTTTTTTTGGGCTGAGGTATTCAATTGTGCCAATTACATTTAGAATCAGATGCCTCATAATAAATTGCAACACATGACTCCTAAGGAGGCTTGGACTCATGTCAAGCTTGATGTTTCTACATTCCGAGTTTTTGGTAGTGAGGCTTGGGAATTTATTTCGGATGCTTAGAGGAAAGCCATGGAGAGGACAAGCTGACCACTCATATTTGTTGGCTATTGTGAGGATGTTAAGGCATATAGGTTGTTTGATCCTGATTCCAGAGAGGTCTTGTTTCGGTGAGATGTCTAGTTTGATGAGCGCTACCCTCAAATGGATCCTCCATCACCAACTGCTCCCTTATTGCCTACTACTTCCTCTTCACCTCTTGAGGATTACATATCTTCTATGGATGATACAAATGATGAATGACCATCTCCACCACCACCAAATACTCAACATTTTCCCAAGTGAGCCTATGTTACTATTGAGGCATCTAGACATTTGGCAAGTGATCCTTCAAATACTCATCGTACTCATGCACAGATAGCTGGTACTATTATTTTGAGTCATGCCATTTCAGATGATCCTCAAAAGTTTTTAGAGGTGACAAGTCACCTTGGGTGGGATAGGGCCATGGATTAGGAGTATTCTTCTTTTATGAAGAATCACACTTGGGATCTTTGTCCTCTTTCGAAAGGGAGAAATTTGGTTTAGTGCAAGTGGGTGTACCGTACCAAATATGTTGGAGATGGTTCAATTGATAAGTACAAGGCATGTCTTGTTGCGAGGGGGTTTTCTTAGGTGGAGGGTATTGATTAATCCGAGACCTTTTCTCCTATCACCAAGATGAACTCTATTCGCCTTGTACTCTCCCTTGCAGCTTCACAGGGATGGAGGATTTTTCAGATGGATGTGAAGAGCACTTTCTTGCATGGGGACCTACATGAGGAGATCTATATTGAGCAGCTTAAGGGTTTTGTGCAGGCCTCTTCTTTGGTTTGCAAACTTTGGTATTCATTGTATGGTCTCAAACAAGCCCCTTGGGCTTGGTATGAGAAGATGGACTCCTTTCTACTTGCTTCTCACTTCACACACTATCATTCTGATCCCATAGTGTGTATTTAGCATCATGAGGGTGATCTTTTGATAATTGTGCTATATGTTGATGATCTCATTATTAAGGTAGCTCATCCTCCATGATTCAGAGTGTTCATTGAGCTTTGATAGAGCAGTTTGAGATGAAAGATCTTGGTCTTCTGCACTATTTTTTGGGCCTACAGGTTATTCATTCTTCAGATGGGATTTCCATACTTCAGTAAAAGTATGCTCTTGATATTATCCAATGATTTGGCATACTTGATTGCAAGCCTACCCCCACACCATTTCAGTCAGGTGTTGTTTTTGTCTACCACTTGCACTACAACTTTAGTAGACCCCACTTTATACAGGCAGTTGGTTGGCAACTTGTTGTACCTGACACACTCACATCCTGATCGTTACTTTGCAGTTGGACTTTTCTCTTTATTCTCACATGATCCTCATGAGATTCATTGGAAAGCTTCAAAATGTATCTTGAGGTACATTTGGGAAACCAATTTTTATAGCATTCACTATACATTAGGAGCTCCTCACATTATTGGCTTCACTGATTTAGATTGTGCTGGTGATGTCAATGATCGAAAGTCTACTTTTGGCTTTGTTTTTTGTCTTGGTTTTGGTCCTATCACATGGTCTTACAAGAAGTAGTCTTCTATTACATTATCATCTATAGAGGTCAAGTACCGAGAAACTTTGCTAGCTAGTCAAGAGATTTTATGGCTTCGGCAGTTGATGAATAAGTTTGGTTTTCTTCCTAATTGTCCCACTACTCTTTGGTGCAACAATTAGAGTGCTATTCACATTTCTTCCAACCCAGTGGAGCATCAACGGACTAAGCACATTGAGATCTACATGCACTTCATAAGACAGTTGATTTAGGATGGTTCTCTCATCTTGGAGTACATTCCTACCAAGGAAAAGGTTGCAAAAATCTTCACTAAACCTTTAGCATCACCATGCTATCTTTAGTTGCACTCCATGATCGGGGTGAAGGAATTTGTCCTTGGGGGGTCTCAGTGAGGCCTTCCTTCCTTCATGTTTTTTTTTTTTAGCATGATTTTTCCATCTCTTTTTGGAGAAGAGTTTTTCCCATGTGGTTTTCTCTTTTACTTTGCTTTATAGAGATTTGGTTGTATTCGGGTACCTGATTAGGCCTAGTTGTCGGGACCCTTGTTTGCTTTCATGCATTGTAGTTACCTTTTCTTTCTTGCATATGTTTGTAGCTGCACTCTTTTTCATCTTAAGAGGGGGTGTTAGAGTAATGGTTTTAACTTAATTATGTTAATTAAGTTACCTTTATTCCTTTCTTAAGATTTCACTTTAAGTTGCATATTTGTGACATTTAATAATTCTTTTAATTATTAAATATCTTTCTTTTAGGTTTTGCATGATCTCCTTTTAAGGATTGATCTTTGTAAATAATTCATTATTGTTCTGATAATATATCTTTCATATTATAGAGCTTCAAACCCTTTCTTTCATTTTTCTCCATTCTCTTCTCTATGATAGGTATCTCTTTGCATGCAGGTGTTCTTGGACTCTAAAGTTGGTTTTGAAAAATTCTACAAAATGAACCACTTCCTCTATTCAATACAAGGTTCCAAAGGATGTACATATGATTATAAGAACCATACATTGTGTCATAAATTGATTCCTTTTCTAAAGTATATCACCTCTTCCTCAAACTAAAATAGTAGATAAGTTCATAATCAGGTGGTTTGGGAGGGGTCTTCCCTCCCCTAAGATATCGTGGGATGCCTAATACAACCCATTTATTCAATGCAGTCCTAGGAATGTCCCACTCTACCTATAGATCTCTGGCTGAATTACAACCTCCGTCTACGTCAGCATGGGTCAATGGTGGGACTTGAGACTCCTCCCAACAACCTCAAAATTCCCAAAATCATGTTGGAGGGTCTAACATTATGACTCACCCATTAGCTGTAATAACTATACAAAGTGAGCGCACCACTCATTTGACAACAAAGTTGGAAACTCTAAAGAAACATTATCCCAGGTGACTAACGAGATGGCCCAATTCAAGATGAACTCCGCTGAGAACTAAAATCATAGTCAAAATTACTAGAATTAGGGAGGGTATTGTAACCAAAATAATTATTCCAACTAGAAAGCTAATTAGAATCAAAGAAATTTTTATAACCAGAATTACCAAGGTAAAAATTATCAGAATCAAAATATTGGATACAACCAAAGACCCAACAACCAACAATGGGACACTAGATGCAAAAATGGAGGAGATCCCCATAACTATCAAGCAACAAAGACAAACCACATACTACAAATTTTATAGATTTGAAATTAATGACTAATTGGTGTAGACTATGTGATACTGCCTTACATTCTAAAGTTAATTGCTTGGAGATGAAAAAAATGGTTTAGATCACACAAGTTGATTCCCAATAACCACAAGGTAATCCCAAAAAATATGGTGAATCTGTGGATACAACCATGGATTTTGAGACCTATGATGAAGAATATCAATTTCCTATGGAAGGAGAAAATGAACCAGAAGAAGATACATACGATGCTCAAGCTTTTTCAGACCAAGGGAGTCCATTTTTTGAGAAATTAGAGAAAGGGGACATTCACCACATCTGCCCCTCCCAACAATATGGTGTTGGAAGTGGATTCACTTTGAGAGGGGGGGGGGGTGAATCAGAGTGGAGTAATTTTAATTTTAACATTGAAAGCATAATGAAACTTTTACTCATTTAACCCAAAGTGACAGATTTGTTTAAGCAAGTGAACATTAACACTTTAGATCAGATTGACATGAGACTTGACTAACATTTACAACCCATATTAAAAGCATCATATGATATTGTTCAATTAAAGCTTTATGAAAATTCTTGCTGTGCTTTATCAACAGAACTATAAAACTTCATAATATGCAACTTTGACTTGCTTTTGATAAAATTTTGAGCATTCATATAATGAGCACAGAATGCAGAAGTTAATTCACTTTATGCAATACATTTTACATCAGATTTGCACAATCTAAATTTGCATGATAGACTTGAGAAAATTGACTTTAAACTTTTAAACAGCCTTAAAGTATTAGAGCATTGACCAACTGAAGGAGCACAATAACATAAATGACTGAAAGAAAGAGTATGCAAGATAAACATAAATCACACAAATGAGACACACAAAAATTGTCAAGTGGAAAACCCTCCCAAGGTAGAATAACCACTCCTAAACTACCTTACTAGCTTAATTTCAAAACCACTGCTTACAATGCCTTATAGGCTGATTTCTGAGCACCAACTCAAGGAGCAACAACCTTTCATTTAGAGACACCAATCTCAAGGAGCACCAACCCCTTTTCTGTTTTTAGTAAATCACACAATGATATAGAGGATCTCTCTATTTCTCTCTTATCTATCAAGTGCCTCTTGAAAAACAATATCTAAAATCTTCAAAGTTCCAAAATGAACTTTCATAATTTCAGCCATTGTCAAGCCTTAAGTCAGCTTGATTATCAACTCATATTTCAGATTTTCAATCTCAAAGCTCAACATTTTTCAAAATAATCATTGTGATGTACTCACACTAGTTTTTCCCTTTTTTTTTAATACTTTTCTCATTGTTCTTCTCTCCTTCTCAATTAACTCTCTCTTTCTATTTTTATACTCTTTCCATCGATCTTCACAGAAAACCAGTTAACCCCCATTTCTCTCTTTTTGTTTTCCCTTGATATTAAATCCCTAATCTCTCTGTTTTCTTCTGATTACAGCTTTCATCAATACATTCAAGGAAGGTTACAATAGTTGCTCATTTTTCTATTTCAGAGAATAAAACAAAGATGATTATCTGGTTACCAAACTTCAATTGACCAACAATGCCAAGTGTTGCAGTGGCCATGTGTGAAAGATTAATATGAAGAAGTTCTTCTAATAGGAATACCCAAGCATTATGCAAATAGAGAAGGTAGACTGAAACCTGTCCTCTCAAGCAGCCTACACAAGAAGTGCTAAAACCAAAATAGCATAAGATCTAAATAAACCATAAACCATAGCAACTGAAACTATTGCTATATTAAATTTACTGACATCTCAATATAGTGAAACCGAAATAAAAAAATGATGCATTCAAAAAAAATTACCAACGACTCCAAGTGTGAAATTGAGAAGATTCTTCAGGCTTCATGATTACCCACAACCCAAAAATACCATTCCTTAAATCTGATATGGTAACATTATTGAAATGTAATACTAAGCATGTGAAATCATTATAGTTATGACTGAGAAGAAACTAAACCAAATCTTCAACTTCCATTGAGAAGAAAACACTTATCCCTTATTAACCTTTCCAGTAAAGGTAACGGTTCTACAAAGATAAATAGATGAATACCTATGAAGACCAGAAAAGAATTTTCCATGAGAAATTTACCGAATCTACAGAGTAGCTAAGCAGCCCACCTTTCTTCCTCAAAAAGAGCTCTTACCTGATGGTAGGAGACTAACAGGTGAATTGACCATTGTCATAGTCTTCCAATATTTCCGATACGCTATCAAAGATCAATAAACCAACAACATGCACAATGAAACGACTGAGAGTATGATTCCATGTTGCCGGCCAGAATAGGGTTCTAGACCCTTTGTGCAAGAGAAGCAAAAATATGACCTAAACTTCCAAAACAATTAATCGAATTCCTTTACACAAAATGATAGTCATTTGGAGTCTAAAAGGATAGAGATTAATAAATCAAAAACTCATTATACCATTTGACATCTGCTTCCTTACCGCTCAACCATGGGCTCCCATCTGACTACCCATGGTATAGTGGTATTTTCCTTGCAAGCCGATAACCGCTTCCACTGCACTAATGTGGTTACCCTTCTGACTACCCATGGTATAGCAATAGTTGTCTTTTATGCCGCTAACCACTTTAATTGCACTACCGCGGTTACTCTTCTGACTACTCGTGGTATAGCGGTAGTTGTCTTGCATGCTGCTAATCGCTTTCACTAAACTACTGTGATCACTATCTTAACTTCTAGCAGTACCACATTAAGATCTTGATAATGTATGAACTCATAATTCCCATTGAAGTTCACGGCCTTACCAAAGTCAATCATGCCGACAAATATGATGCCATACATTATTTCTACCAAATGTCAATTTCCATTGATATTTTACATTTCCAAGAAAGTAAAAGCCAAGTCACTTCCAATGTGGCAATTAAAAAATAATCAAACCATATACTTGTTGTCAGCCTTGAGTCCAAATTAATTATCAATCATTAGACCCAATTCTAGTGCAAATAGGAGATCAATTTAAATACCTTTACCCGAGGTCGATTTTCCTCCTCATAAATATTCAATGCCATTTAATGTCCAATGTTAAATACTTTCCAAAGCCTTGTGAAGTGAAATGAAGGCTTAAAACATGCTAAGTTCACAATGCCATTCTCCCATGCCAATTACCATAAACCAAAATCCCATGACACAATATTTTCTGACATATGCCCAAACAATTATCAGTTGGTTAAGGAAACCCGATAGGGTTTTCTTAAAACTGAAAAGTAAATTGTATCTCATAAATCCAAGCATCAAGAACTAAAGATCATTACCTGAAAGAGGATGGAGCAAGATGATTATGAATATGATCAACAACCATTAACAATTTCATGAAGCTAGAAACTAATCAAGCCACTATATATCAACAATGAAGTAAGTATGCCAATGTGAAATGTATACCAAATATCAACTGTGCCAATCAAATGTCATAATAAGACCAAATTGAGAAATGCTTCCAAGGAACCAACCCAGGGTAGTTTTGACATCAAGGACAAATTCCATAGTCGAAGTCAACAAACTCCCCCTTTGTTCTTGATGGAAAAAATCTAAGCCATCTAAACGACCATTTTCTCCCCCTCTTTTGTCACAAGGACAAAGGAAGAAATCTTTGATATACAACAACCATTTTCTCCCCATTTTCTCCATTAAATACAATAGTAGACACATGAAATATACATGCACCTGATTTTGATCATATTAACATTATTTCATCTTGAATCATACTCTCAGCTTATCAACACCTTTCATCCCTTAATTAAATGAATCATTATTTATTTAATTAGGTCTTTCTCCTCTGTTGATTAAATTAATCAATTTAATTTAATTAATCATCAATCCTCCTTTTAATTAAATAAATCATTTTATTAGATTAAAATCCCTAAAGTCTTCTCATTAAATTAAATAAATTAAACTTTATTTTATTTAAATCTAACATTGTTCTCTTCAATCAAATAAATCAAATCATTTATTTAATTAAACCCTTCCTCTCAATTTTGATTTAAATCAATTTATAAATTTAAGTCTAAATTATCACATCTCCTAATTATTCATTAAATTAATTAATCTTTAATTAATTTAATCCTAATCTATGTCACATCCTCTAGAGAATGCAACTTGCACAATAAATCAATTACTTTGATTTATTAAATCTTTATTTTCCCTCACATGGCATCAAAAGGGAATATTCCCTCAAATTTGAATTCAAAAATGCAAGTGGATGGCTACTTCCAACAAGGCATTGAAGGCCTCTTACATGTCCGTGTGCATTGAGCCAAGTGACATTAACTTCATTCTTCTCTCCCCCCAACATGTCACATTCAAAATTTGAATTTTAATGCAATGGAATTTATCATGCACATTGACCAAAATGTGCTCATTCCTCAACCATTCACATCTTGACGAGTGGAACTTGGCCATTGGATGTTGAATGATCCCACATTGTTCAATTTCATTCATTCTTCCAATTTTAAATCTATAAATGAGAGACTCTTCCTCTCATTCTATCATCCACAATTTGAGTAAACTTACTATACTCAAATCCATCATCATCCAAAATCTTCATGCAAAGTTACTCTCTCCACATTGAGAGCCAATTTTTCCCATTTCATTCAACCTATCACTATTTTCACAAATTGTAACAAGGTTATGCTCAAATCTCTTTGGAGATTTGACCATTTCTCAATCACTCAACATTGCAACTTAGGAATTGGGAAAGGGCCAATTGCAACATCTCATTGGAACCAATTCCCTCATGGGATCACTAATATATTTGCTTAATTAGGATTTAGTTTGATTTCTTCTTTGTGTTCTTCATCATTTTTCCAAATTTTAGTTTGAATGGATGGATTTCATGGGGAATCTCTCATGCTTGTTTGCATGCACATGATCTAACAACCTAATATGTTTTGTTGCTCTTGTGCATTTGCAGGTTTAGGGGTTCACAACAACAACTAATCAATATCTAGCTATAGATATAACAAGAATGTAGCAAAAATTGCAGACCCAATACCGTAAGCCATTATGATCACAACAACAATGAATACAAAAAAATGAACCAATTCTTTCAAGCACCTCTGTTTTGATGTGAATGTAGAGGAATCCTCTTTTTAAGAACTAATACCGTGGTCACTTTTTATACCAATTCATACCTGAAACAAATAATGCCCATGCAAAACTGTGACTTGTAACATAAACTGAATTCATGACCCTGAACAAATTGTAGCATAATTCTCACTGTTGGTCCAACAAAAAACATAAGCATCTACAAAGGAGAAATATGAATAGGAAGCATGAATATCTTGAGAAATAAGATTTGTAAGTTGCCACACCATGAATGCCAATGGATATCAACCTAATGTCATGAATCTAAACAAATGTATAAAATTTAGGTTTGACATCAAGAGAAAACCAAAATGAATGAAAAACCAACAACATCATAAGGCTGCAATATTGAACATCATAGTACAACCACTATCCAAGCAACCTATCAAAGATTCATAACCAAAACTGCACACCAAGGCTAACTGTTCCACCTTTTGGTCATATTAAACACCATCCTCCATTGTCACCTGTAGACACACTATTATCAGTATGAATAACCATGCACAAATGCACATCTTTCTGTAATGAACATATGGAAAACATCAGTACCAACATATAAAAATTAAGTGCATGCCATGAAACATGTGAACCAAGAGCCAACTGTTCACAGTATATACCACCCACATTATGTAAATGTGTCATCAAAGCTAGTATAGTTACCAAAGATAAGCAACCATGATAAACTTATGAAATCCAAACTACCAATGAAACCAACTGGTTCTTCAGAATAACATCTTTTACCAGAATAGCACAAAGCATCCAAATCTATAGCATACAATCCACTACATAAGTCTCAAGTCACCAAACTATCAATATCATGTAAAATTCAATTGTCAAATGAAAATATTGATCATTAGATGCATATTGAAATCTTTATCATCTAGGAATACTCAAACTTCTATCAATGTTGTTTGTCTATTCTGAATTATACATATACTATATACCAACATAATCAATGTCAAAAATGCCACACCAGCAACCACAACTCCAGAAAACTGATTTTAGCAACTACTTAGTATGATGTTCATGTTTTCCAAGCACAACACTACAAAACTCATCATTTACTATTAATTTTTTTCAACTACCTGCCTCTATCATTCTTTCAATTAAGACCTCAAACAATTCACTATCTTAACATGCTCTATTGCTGAAATATCATTCATATAAATCAAGGCACTAAATTTTATCAAGTTTCTATTGGATATGGTTTCAAAGTATCGAACAAAGATGAGACAATATAACAAGATTTGATGATAAAGACAAAATGAGCATTGCTTCATTGTTCAAGCATCTTAACCTCAAGTATCTCTTGAGTAACGTAGACCATCACCTATTATGTTATGTACAAATAAAATATTGATCCTTTTGGCATAGGTAATACATTACATCAAACCAAGATTAATGATAATTTTTCCATAAATGGTGGACAACGTAACTGTGTCACAAGTATCTTTTACTATGGATACTCCCAAAGAAACATAAAGCAATTTTTCCACAAATGGTGGACAAAATAATTGTGTCACAAGTATATTTTACTATGGATACTCCCAAAGAAACATAAAGCATCAACTACTAAACCACCAATAGTCATATGAGAAATCATCTTCAAATAGAATGATGAAATTAATGAACCATAGCATTAAGATAGTTATCATCAACTCATTGTCACTGTTATTACCAACATAGACAATAAAACACATCTCTTTCATGCATTTTGATGATAAATAGGTTATGAAACAACAAGATTCTACTACCTATCATTTTATATCAAAGGGGTTTATTCAAAATGCATTAATCATCTCCCCCTATCTTCATACTTTCTTTCAAATGCTTAGTGATGATTCTTGTGTAGCATGCACATGATTTAGTTTTTCATTTTTCTTTTCTTTCTTTCTTCTCCATACTTGTATAGGCTTTGTCTTTTCCTTACTCATGGTGTTCCTTTCCTTTTGTTTGAACATGTAGTCCCTAGATGGCTTTATCAAACTATTCTTACACCACTATGCTTTGTGTCCAAACCCATTATACCTATTACATATAATAGAGTTGTCTAGATAAAAAAGAGAAGAATTTATTTTAGGCACATTGTATGAACCTCTCTTGACATATCTCTCATGATTATGAGTTTTATTCATCCAATAATTTATTGCTCTATGTCCATAAGCATTACAACAATAACAATAGCCATGAAATTGAGAGTGGTTGTACCTGATAAATGAATATTTTGATTTTCTTTTTGTCCTAACCCATTTTTCTTCTATCTAAGTAGCAACAATATGGTGACCAAGATCAACCTTCAATCTTGGTGTTTTCTTGGCTGTAAATGACTTTCCATCTGAAGTAGAAAAAACTATTTCATGTTTAGATTCTTTTGTACAGCCTTGTCGAACCTCATATCCCACTCCTGTAGGATCTTTAAATCACTTGTATCTACCAATCATCTCATTCAATAAATTAGTACTGCAATCAAATTTATGATTTTTATCCATTTGAACCTTAACAGTTTCAATCTCTTTTCTTAATGCAACTACTTCTCCTTCAAGTTTTAGACATTCAGTCTTTTTAACTTCCAAATCAGACCTTACAACATCTGCTATCCTTTTACATTCTTCAATTTCAATTTTCTGACTGATAATCAAATCATCTTTAAGAGTTAGTTCTTTTAACACAAAATCATTATCTAAACATCTCTTAAATGAGGCAACCTCATTTTCCAGTTTATTGCATAATTCATTGTTGTCTTTTAACTTGGCTTCTAATGCCTCTTTAGTCTTTTTCTTATCAACCATTTGGACTTTCAAAAAAAATTTAGTCTTTTTATCATCATTATGATCTTGTATTATAACTTTATTGACACTGACACTTTCCTGTAAGCATACCTTAAGATCCTAATTTTCTTTTCTAACCTGCTTAAGATCATCTAAGGTAGCAAGTAGATCTGCCTCCAAATCAACTTCAAACTCATCACCTTCACAATCCTTTTCGCCAAATTCTTGTTCAAAGTCACTTACTAAGTGATCTTTTTCACTAACTACAGGATCACTTTTAGTATTAACTAACAGGGGCAATTCTTGAGACAAAACTTCACTGGACTTGGGAGAGGTTGATTTATCAATTGTTTGCTCGACATAAGTAGCTTTCTTTTGACCTTTGTTCCTTATGCCCTTAGCCATGATGAATACTCCATGACACACCAAAAACAGACTTCCAAGACCAGAATAAATCCTAGGTATGAAACCTAATGCAGGACCCTACGCTCTGATACCACTTTTTGGAAGTGGACTCACTCTGAGAGGGGGGGTGAATCAGAGTGGAGTAATTTTAACTTTTAACTTTGAAATCATAATGAAAAATTTACTCATTTAACCCAAAGTGACAAATTTGTTTAAGCAAGTGAACATTAACACTTTAGATCAGATTGACATGAGACTTGACTAACATTTACAACCCCTATTAAAAGCATCATATGATATTGCTCAATTAAAGCTTTATGAACAATCTTGTTGTGCTTTAACAATAGAACTATAAGACATCATAATATGCAACTTTGAATTTCTTTTGACAAACTTTTGAGCATTCATATAATGAGCATAGAATGCAAAAGTTAATTCACTTTATGAAATACATTTTGCATCAGATTTGCACAATCTAAATTTGCATGACAGACTTGAGAAAATCGACTTTAAACTTTTAAACAACCTTAAAGTATCAGATCATTTACCAACTAAATAAGAACAATAAAATAAATGACTGAAATAAAGAGTATGCAAGATAAACATAAATCACACAAATGAGAGACACATAAATTGTCAAGTGGAAAACCCTCCTGGGGTAGAAAAACCACTCCTAAACTACCTTACTAGATTAATTTCAAAACTATTGCTTACAATGCCTTATAGGCTGATTTCTGAGCACCAACTCAAGGAGCACCAACCCCTCATTTAGAGACACCAATTTCAAGGAGCACCAACCCCTTTTCTATTTTTAGTAAATCACAAAATGATACAAAGGATCTCTCTATTTCTCTCTTATCTATCAAGTGCCTCTTGACAAACAATATCTAAAATCCTCAAAATTCCAAAATGAACTTTTAGAATTTCAGCCATTGTCAAGCTTTAAGTCAGCTTGATTATCAACTCATATTTTAGATTTTCAATCTCAGAGCTCAAAATTTTTTAATACAATCACTTTGATGTAATCACACTAGTTTTTCCCTTTTTGTTTCATACTTTTATCATTGTTCTTCTCTCCTTCTCAATTACCTCTCTCTTTTTGTTTTTATACTCTTTTCATCGATCTTCACCTAAAACTAGTTAACCCCCATTTCTCTCTTTTTGTTTTTCCTTGATATTAAAGCTCTAATCTCTCTATTTTCTTTTGATCACAACTTTCATCAATAAATTCAAGGAAGGTTACAACAGTTGCTCATTTTTCTATTTCAGAGAATAAAACAAAGATGATTATTAGGTTACCAAAATTCAATCGACCAAAAATGCTAGGTGTTGCAGTGTCCATGTGTGAAAGATAAATATGAAGAAGTTCTTCTGATAGGAATACCCAAGAATTATGCAAATAGAGAAGGCAGATTGAAACTTGTCCTCTCAAGCAACCTGCACAAGCAATGCTAAAACCAAAACAGCATAAGATCTAAATAAACCATAAACCATAGCAACTAAAATTGCTATTATATTAAAGTAATTGACATCTCAATGTAGTGAAACCAAAATAAAAAAATGATGCATTCCAAAATAGTTACCAACGAGTCCAAGTGTGAAATTGAGAAGATTCTTCAGGCTTCATGATTACCCACAACCCAAAAATACCATTCCTTAAATTTGCTATGGTAGCACTATTGAAATATAATACTAAGCATGCAAAATCATTATAGTTCTGACTGAGAAGAAACTAAACCAAATATTCAAATTCCATGTAGAAAGAAACACTTATCCCTTATTAGCCTTACCAGTAAAGGTAACAATTCTACAAAGATAAATAGATGAATACCTGTGAAGACCATAAAAGAATTTTCCATGAGCAATTTACTAGATTTGCAGAGTAGTTGAGAAACCCACGTTTCTTCCTTAATATGAGCTCTTACCCAATGGTAGGAGACCGATAGGTGAATCAACCATTGTCATGGTCTTCCAATATTTCCTATACACTGTCAAAGATCAGTAAACCAACAACATGCACAGTGAAATGACTGAGAGTGTGATTCCATGTTGGCGGCCAGAATAGGGTTCTAGACCCTTCGTGCAAGAGAAGCGAAAATATGACCTAAAATTCCAAAACAATAAATCAAATTCCTTTACACAAAATGATAATCACTTGGAGTGCATAAGGAAAGAGATTATTAAATCAAAAACTCATTATACCATTTGACATCTGCTTCCTTACCGCTCAACCACGGGCTCCCATCTGACTACTTGCGGTATAGCGGTAGCTGCCTTGCAAGTTGCTAACTGCTTCCACCGCACTACTGTGGTTACCCTTCTGACTACCCATAGTATAGTGGTAGTTGTCTTGCATGCTGCTAACTGCTTTCACTGCACTACCATGGTTACTCTTCTGACTACCCGCGGTATAGCGGTAGTTGTCTTGCATGCTACTAACCGCTTTCACCGCACTACCATGGTCATTGGCTTAACTGACAGTGGTACCGCAGTAAAACCTTGATAATGTATGAACTCATAACTCCCTTTGATGTTCGCGGCCTTACCAAAGTCAATCATGCTGACAAATATGATGCCATACATTATTGCTACCAAATGTCGATTGCCATTGACATTTTATGTTTCCAAGAAAGTAAAAGCCAAGTCACTTCCAATGTGGCAATTAAAAAATAATCAGACCATATACCTGTTGTCGTCCTTGAGGCCAGATTAATTATCAATCATTAGACCCAATTCTAGTGCATATAGGAGATCAATTTAAATACTTTTACCCAAGGTCAATTTTCCTCCTCATAAATATTCAATGCCATTTAATGTCCAATGTCAAATACTTTCCAAAGCCTTGTGAAATTAAATGAAGGCTAAAAACATGCTAAGTTCACAATTCCATTCTCCCATGCCAATTACGATAAACCAAATGCCCATGAAACAATATTTTATGACATATGCCCAAACAATTATCAGTTGGTTAAGGAAACCCGATAGGGTTTTCTTAAAACTGAAAAGTAAACTGTATCTCACAAATCCAAGCATCAAGAACCAAAGATCATTACTTGAAAGAGGATGGAGCAAGATGACTCTAAATATGATCAACAACCATTAACAATTTCATGAAGCTAGAAACTAATCAAGCCACTATATATCAACAATGAAGTATGCCAATGTCAAATGAATACCAAATATCAACCATGCCAATCAAATGCCATAATAAGACCAAACTGAGAAATGCTTCCAAGGCACCAACCCAAGGCAATTTTGACATCAAGGACAAATGCCACAGATGAAGTCAACATATGCCCCCCCCTAATCAGAATGCTAACAAGCATCTGCCCCCACCAAAGGGCCCACCTGGGTTTCCAAACAAGGGTAACTCTACTTTTGTTCCTAAACAACAGATTGATAATAACATGGAATTTGAATTCATTTTACAAATGTAGAAACAAATGACCTCTTTTTCATTCTTTGAAATTCTGAAGTGGTGTCCTTCTCAACAAAAAATTGTGTTGAAGAAATTGGATGAAGCAAATCAATTGAAAGGGAAGACTAAGGTGACTTTAGCTACTAAAATGAGTGCAACCCTGTATAGAGGTAAGATGGGGACACCACCATTCCTTTTGAGTCTAAGAATTTTTGGCAAGAATCTACATAACTACCTTTTGGATTCTAGAGCCTTCGGTAATGTTATGCCTTTCTCTATTTGTAAAATTTTGGGCTTACCCCTAGTTCAAACTCATAAGAAAGTTATATAGTTGGATAAATATGAGGTTAATGCCATAGGAGAATTGAAAAATGTGCATGTACAGATTGGGTCAGACCCACAGATTCAAAGCTATATGGATATTCAGGTTATTGATATCCCTGAAACATATGGCATGTTGTTCAACTGAGACCTGATGAAGGCTATAGGAGGTTATCTCTCCCTATACTTATCACACATGTGGCTACCATGGAGGGGGGTAGCAACTCAAATTAGGATTGAAAGTGAACCTTGCTTGAAGCATATGATCACAGAATATGACCACCCCAATGAGGTAGCCTATTTCAAAATTGAGATAGGTGTTTATTGGAGGGAAGAAATTATGACCCTTTTGATGTTTAATCTCGATTGATCACAACCTTTAGAGAACAGTGACCTTGTGACCACTATCAACCAAAAAGCTTTAATTAAGAAATTGCAACAAGATAAGTTGGTCCTTGGATAAGAGGTTGACTTATGGAGTTTTTTACTCTAGAATTGGTGCTGAGCCCATTACTAGAACCATCTGAGTTGACATGTCAACCCTATTTAGAGATTTTGAGTCATGGTTGTTAGTTAGGAGAAACTTGTAGCTACAATCTCAAAGAACCTTTGAGTCAATTTCCCTCTGAAGCTAAAGATGTGATTGTTTTGACATGGAAAAATAATACCCAAGAGGAATTCTTATCTCTAGTAGTTCAAACTTACATCCTATTTTTTGATTCATGAAACAAGGTTGAGTAACTTCAAAAATCATCTAATACCCCTACCCCTACTACCCTTCCAATTCCCAAGGTATTGCTAAAAAAAATGAGTTGTAGAACTGTTGATCATGATGAGGTGCAAGAAATATTCTCTACACACTTTTTAAACCTTGATGAAATACCTATCAATGATCATTTACAACAATCTCCTGATCTTAATATCTCAAACCAGTCTGAGCCACCACCTATTTTTCTTAAGAAATCACTCGTAGCTAAACTGAAGAAAGAAACCCCAGCCCAAGACCAATTGTGGACCCTCAAATTTGATTGTTCCAAATCCAAAAGCATTAGTGGAGCTGGAGTAGAACTAACCAACCTGAATGGGAAAACTTACTTTGCTTCTTATAGGTTACAATTCGACTATACTAACAATGTTGCAAAGTATGAGGCACTTGTTAGAGGAGTGCTGTTTGCACTTCAGAAGAAAGTGACAAATCTAAAAGTGATGGGAGATTCTGAGGTAATAGTCAAACAAGTTCATAGTTAGTACACATGCCACCAAAAAAGGTTGGTTGCATATAGAAATAGGGTATGGAACCTGATCAAATATTTCAACGATCAAATATTTCAACACTTTTAGTATTATGTTGATTCCTAGAGAAGAAAACCAGATCACAGATGGACTTTCCATTACTGCTAGTACCTTGGAATGTATGTGAGATTCCAAGCTAAAGAGATTCTCTATGGAATTAGTTTTGATTCCATCCATTCCTAACAACATAAAAAATTTCTAGGTTTTCAAAGATGATCAACATATTCTTGCCTTCTTGGCAAGTTCATATGTCTTCGAGGGAAAAATAATTGATGAGACCAATAGGGATCAGGGGGACTAGGATCTAGAGGATTGTGATGCAGAGAATATAATGAATATAAAAACTAACAACATTCCTAAGGGAATGGTAGCACTAGAGAGGATATTTGATTCAAACCCTTAGGCTCATGAGAAACTACCTACCGATACTAATGGATGAAAGTATGAATCATACAACTTGGTAGATTAAGGCCCAAAGAGAAATATATTCATTGGAAAAACTTGCCCGAAGGATAGTCGAGAAAAATTCTTATGAGTATTGAAAGCATATATCGCAGCAATTTCTTGGGGGTACAAGGATTTGAAAACCTTTTATACTTTGGTGATAATGTACACTATCGCTTTGAAACCTGAAACCAAGCCATTCTTTCAAAAGAAACATCTAGTGAATTCCTTAATCGAACATCTAATCCTTAAAGAGATACAAAAGCTATTTTCAACAAGAATAATTTTTCCAATGAGGCATTCAACTTGGGCTACAAATTTGGTGTCTGTTCATAAAAAGAATGGGGAAATCAGATTGTTTGTCAACTTCATAAACCTTAATAAAGATTCAGAAAAGGATAACTACCCACTTCCTTCTCCTGATGAGGTGCTATAGATAATAGTTCATAGATGATGTCGTTCTTGGATGGCTATTTAGGATACAATTAGGTGTTGGTTAACTATGGAGACACAATAAAGACTACTTTCACTACTAAGTGGGGGACATTTTCCCACTGAAGGATGCCATTTGGTCTCATGAATGCTAGAGCTATCTTTTAGCATGGGATGGACATTGAATTTAAGGATCTTGTAGGTAAATGTATCATCATTTACATGGATGATCTGACTATATTTTCTAAAAATAGGGAAGACCATGTTGCAAAATTGTCAAAGGTCCTTCAAAAATGTATAAGTTACGGTGTATCCCTCAACCCGAAGAAATGTGTGTTTGGGGTTTCAGAGGGAAATATCTTGTGTCATATAATATTAGAAATATGGATTTCAATCGGCCCTAATAGAGTGGAATCCATCTTGAAGTTGACCATGGTAGGCAACAAAAAGGATATGAGATCTTTCTTCAGAAATAAATTTTATAAGGAAATTCATAACCAAATTCGTGGAATTCATGAAACCGCTCAATTAGATGATGAAGAAAGATGTGAAGATTGAATGGAGTAATGAGGCTAAGGCTGCCTTCACACAAATCTAACAGTCTATCTCAAAGGCACCTATTTTAACCAATCCTGACTATCTAATGCATTTTTACATTTATTCTTTTGCATCTAATCATTCGTGTGCTATTGTTTTGAAAAAGTAGAAAGGAAAAGGGGATGAATTACCCATAGATTTTATTAGTTCTCCCTTCAAGAATGTGGAGATTAGATAGCCCTTTGGAAAAGTAGGCCTTTGGACTGGTAAGAGAGGTTAATAAGTTCTACCATTACATTTTACGTAGTTAGATCATAGCCATAGTTCCTCACCTTGGAGTAAAGTACCTTCTAATGCACAACAAACTGGGAGAAAGAAGGAAGAATATATGGAAATTCTATAGGAGTTCAACCTTGAAATTCACTTGATGAAGCTGGTCTAAGGAAAAGGTCTGTCGAAAGCTATGGGGGATGTTGATCCCAAAATCACATGTCAATAATACACAATACAATCATTTATAGGTGGCCTATGGTATGCTAATTTGATCTTCTTGTTAAAAAATAAGTTTCTTAATGGGATGAATCCCACTCAAAGAAGGACACTAAGACTAAAGAATCCTCACTATATGGTCAAAGGAGGACCCTTTTATAAGAAGAATTTTTAAGGCGTTTATTTATGTTCCCTAGATCAACAATAGGCAAAATAGGCCATAATTGAGTTTCATGGTAGGCATAGTACTAGGCCCAATTCAGCTAACACCATGGCACATCAAATTTTGAGATTAGGCTATTATTGGCCTCATATGTTATGAGATTCTCACCAAAATTTTAGAACATTCCATACATGTGAAACTTCAGCATCTAGAGAATGCAATCTGGTGATGCCCTTGCAACCCATATACGAGGTAAGAACATTTACCCAATGGGCACTAGACTTTGTTACCATAATTAATCCAAATTATTCTGCATGTCACATGTTTATTTTGACTATGACGGATTATTTCACACAATGGACTAAAGTTCAACATCGTAAGAATACCACCACCGATGTCATTGTCAAATTCCTCAATAAATGTGTTTTTACTAGGTTTGAGATACCGTTCGCTTTGGTATATGATAACAATCCTATCTTTTCTTCTGCACAATTTTTTCAATGGGTGTGAAAATAAAATTATTTTGAAGTATTTATCTAATTACTACCCACAAGGAAATGGAGTAGCCAAGTCTACCAATTAGAATTTGTTGGAGGTAATTAAGAAGTTGCTAGAAAGTAATCCTAGGGACTTGAACACACAACTGGGATTTTCCTTATGGGAAGATAGGACTAGAATAAAAGCTTCCTTAGGAAACTCACCATTTAAGTTAGTCTATGGCCAAGACCCAGTCTTCCCTATTCATTTATAGATACTCATTCTATGGTTTATTCAAGAATTATATTCCAACAATGATAGGATAGGTATACGTGTTGAATCAAGACCCGATCTCGACTTCTGGCATAGTTCAATATTATGGTTATAACAGTCAAGTTCTTGGTTCTATCCCCAACCCAAAACTTGAAAATGTTGAGTTAACTTGTAAAATAAAAAAATTTCTTGAATGAATGGGGATTAATATGAATGCTTATGCTAATGTAATCCTCACTTTTTTCCTTGTTGTTTGACAATGATCAGTATTGTAGGAACTAAACAAATGTCTGATTTGGAGGAGGAATTTCCCATTGAAGGAACATCAAAGGGGGCAAATGCTAAAAGGATAAAACCAGAGCAGATTCTTGTTACCATGAAGTATAAGTTCTAGGGATCCCCAATACCATCCAAATTTGGCTTAGATGTTATGAACATTACAGATACATTGGTGGGTCACGTTTATTTGAAGTAGTTTTATGATACTTATTTAGAAGATGCTTCCCCAAGAGTAGAGAGAATTGTAGACTTTGGGTTAGCCCATGTGGCTACTTTCCCTATTGATGTGAAATGTCTTGAGTTCATTTTAACTATTTAAAAAACTTATAATCCAACTAAGAGACAGTGCATTGATTCACAAGGCAATGTGATCATTGATTTGACCCCAACAATGATTAGACTAGTTTTTTATCATCCTCCTCACCCTAACCCCAAGATTATGTCTGAAGCTAAGACACTTGAATAGTGGGAAAAAAATGAGGATGGCAACAAAAGAATTATTAATAAAAGGTAGCTTAAGACAGAGAAGAAATCAATGAAGAAGATGGCCTAAGCCAAAAATATCTTATTTTTCTGAAGACATTGGTGATATGATTACACTGTTGGAAATAGTATTTGGAAAAGAAGAGTCTCGTACCTTTGAGAATTTATGTTTCCATTTATTCAACTAATTCTAGATGGAAAACAATATCTAGATTGGGGATAGATCATTTCAGACAAAATTTGTGATCAACTATTAAAGGTAACATAAACCAAGACATTTTATATGTCCTCATACATGATATATTATGCTACAAGGATGGGACAATTTCCTAGTTTAACTACTCAAGGATCAATGGATGAGAGCCTAAATCAGAAGAAGGTTTTGGACTATTACAAACAAATGGAGCTGAAGATAGCAGTGAAACATTTTAAATGATTTAATGATGCATTTTTATATGTTATCATTAATCAACTCACAAGTGATGTTGGTTTCAAACTGTCTTGGGAAGCAATGGAGTTTATTGAAGAGTGGGGATATTAGTTTATCCAATACCCCAAGTCCACTTATTTCAAATCATTTGGATATGATGGGAACCCTTTCAAATTACCAAGGTGTTGTGGTGACAGGTGGGTTTTAATGGACTTTTCTTGTCAAGTAGCCGAGGTCAATGCCAATTTTTGTACACAACACAAGGCTGGTTGCGAATCATTCCCAATGCAATTGTGATTTTATTCTTGTTCCTCTTCCATAGTTGCTAAGAAAACAATAGAGGAGTTTCAATCCCTGAATTTCAAACATCATACTTATAGGAAAGATTTTGATCCTAAGAAGAAAATGTATGGTATATATGCTTCATAATTTCCCCTTCATCGACCACTTCTTGAAGACTTTTGGGCCAACTTGCAAGATCAGTTTGAAGTAAGAAAAGGGGATATGAAAGATTTGAAATTCCCAAAATGAGGGACTTTGAGGTTAAAAGGATATACCAAAATGCACCATTGATGATGGGGTTATTCTTGATCCTCGTTATGATATGGATAAAATAGCCACCAAGGATTTACAACCGGTCAATTGGATGGAGAAGGAAGAAACCAACATTTGTAAATTTTCACAGGTTGTGGTTTATAGAAGTGTTAAATGGCTCAATGTCTATTTATATCAACCAAGGGTTAAGGCCTCAAGAAAGAAAGATCCTAGCAGTGAACCCACTTCCTCTACTAAAATGGGGTAGTTCAAGAGGTTAAATAAAACTATTGTAGCTATAGAGGAAGCCACAGAGGAACCTGGTCAAGGAGAAAAAGGAGTATTGATGAAGGAAGTCACCAAAGCTTTAGAACAATCTAAGATAACTTATCACACAAATACTACAAGGGTTATTTCAAGTCCTGGTTCTACACTCATAGCTATTGTGTACCCTAGAGAAGAAACTAGTGATTAAGGCCCCTCTACAGTGCCTATGTAGACTAAGGATACTCCTCCAAATGCGCCATGAACTATAGGATCAACATTTGGTGAAGAAGAGAGACCTCTTATGATTAATGTGATATATTTACCTGTGTCTTTGGACTCTAACGAAACTCCACTTCAAGAAGAAAACATAGAATGAGAATAGTATCTCTAGAGGGCCGAAGAAGAGTTTGTAGAAGAGACTAGGTTTGAGCAAGGAAAAGCTACAATGAATGATGTTTTGATAGAAGATGACCAAAAATAAATAATGGAAAGTGCTCAAAGATTAGTTTTTGAGGAGTTAGCCAATGAGGAAGAAGAACGAAGAAGGAAAGATGAAAAGCTAGCTCGAGAGAAGGAAGCTTTTGAAGCACAAAAGAAGGCCATAGAGGAAGCCATTGCATGAGAGTTGGAACAAAAGGAGAAAGTGAAGCAAGAAAAATTTGTTGAAGAGGAGCTTCATGCAATGGAGTTAGTGCAACAAATATTAAGAGATGAAGAGGAAGTTGCATAGAAAGAAGAGGAAATAAAAAAGATAGAAGATATTAGAGCTCAAAATGGAAAAATGGACATGAAAGATTCCAGAAAGAATAAGAAGAGTAGGATATAATTTATTTTGAGAAAAAAATATGAACAATTTCTTCTATACCTCTCTCATCCAAACTTCATAGTGCTCAATAGGTAGTAACTAAGCCAGCTACCCCTACTTGGTTAAAATCGAATTTGGAGAATGGACAATAGGTTCATACCTAGCCTATAAGATGGGATGAAATGGTAAAAGAAGTACATAGGGTGAAACCTAAGAAGAAGCCCCATGTTGTTCACTATTCAAGGTTAATTGATGATGGAGACTTGATAGCAAATATTACCACACCAGTGGTTGAAAAGGATGAAAGGGAGCTACAAGTTTCAGATTATCAAGTGAGCACTATCAATCTTGGAAAACAAACAAGAAATCAACAAATAAATCTGATTGACATTGTGGCTACCACTACCAAGTCTAGACTGATCAAGGATAAACAAACTAAGGATGAGCTTAAGGCTTAGGTTGGCCAAATGAAAGGTTTTTTGAAAGAACTGATTGCATCCACTTCCAAGCAGCCAAGACCAACATAAATTCCTATTTTAATGAGTCATCAAATGGTAGATGAGCTGACTGAAATAAAAAGGAAATCCCAAATTATGGAAGTGGAATTGATCTTCTTAAGAAGGATACAAAGGAGCTCTTCACTATCGGTTCAAAAATTTATAAGGAGTTAGGTGATCTAATTAAGTCCTTGGGGAAATATATCAAGTTTCTTGGAAGAGAAGAGGATAAATATGCTGAGCATATGAAGAATTTGAGAATATTGAAGAGGTTTCCTAAGGAAGATGTGATTGAGTATGCCATTCTAGAAGATCAATATTTTGATTATCTTGATAAATGTATGAATATTTTGATTTTTAAAACTAAATTCGTCATGGAACATAGAAGAATATTGTAGCAGGCTCAACAAGACTTGTTTGAGGAAGGAAGTAAAAGGGATTATTGCTGAACTGATTGGTAAAGAGGCTTCATCAAGTGT
This sequence comes from Sequoiadendron giganteum, assembly GCA_007115665.2. Taxonomy (NCBI): domain Eukaryota; kingdom Viridiplantae; phylum Streptophyta; class Pinopsida; order Cupressales; family Cupressaceae; genus Sequoiadendron; species Sequoiadendron giganteum. The sequence continues at coordinate 801,952,856 of CM021100.1, forward strand.
TTCTTTAATTTCTTTATAGGAAATGAAGGATCAATGGAGTAATAGGTTGAAGGAAATGATCAAGAAAAGAGACGATGATGAAGGGATTCTTCTAGATAAGCTTATGGACATCGGGTTTTATGTACAAGACATTGCCTAGAATGTTGTCTAGCTATAAGATATATACACAACCACTACCAAAGAATATGAAAGTGCAATGTTCATTATAGAATGGGTAGATGTGCCTAAGGAAGAATAAATATAGTAGATTTTTAGCAATATAGATGGTTTTCTCAGAAATAAGGCATCCAAAATAGCTAAGAGTAGCAAAGTGGCAAGGGAATATTCTATTTTTTGAAAAGGAATCAGGTCATAAATGTCAACCATCTTCAAGTGACCTATGGATAGTAGCATATTCAGACTTGTTTTTGAACAAGTGGACAACTCTATGTTAATTTTGATAGACCAAGGATTTAGCATGGTGATCAATAGTGTACAAGACAGTGACTCCCAATCAGATTTTGACTAGATTGACATATGACATGCTTCCCAAGTGTAAGAATTTTAGTAAAAAAAGACTCAAACTCAACTAGAGGCACCCCTATGATTATGGATATGAGCCCCAAATTCGTGGATCTTGATTTTTGATAGGAAAAATTAATGTTAACTTTTTCTATAACTTAGAATTTTCCCCTCATTGTAAAGGTCAACTAATTGTTGGCTACCTAAGGACTATATACAGTTTCTCTCTTTAAAAATTTATGCAAAACACTTGAAGAATGGTTGTATGTTTTAAATCTGCACTATGAATGGATGCAATGGTATGAATTATTTCATGAATAGTGTTTTTCTATAGTTTTGGTTAATTGGAAAATTCTCATTATAAGAATTACATTTCTAAACTTAAAGGAATTTGTGTTCATGTTTTATTGTTCTAAGCCTTGATCGATCTTTTTCTATTTATTTGAAACTCCCATGTTAAGTTATTTTGCACTATCCAGTTTCTTCTAACTTACCAACAAAGACCCCTTGAATATTATAGTTGAATAGGCCACTAAATGATGACATAATAGTTGAGAACCAACTACAAAGACCTTGGAAGATAGGTGGTTTTAGATCAGTTATCTTTTTTAGGAGAAATAGAGTAGAGATATTATGTTTTAATGTTACTGTGTTATTTTGACCATAAATAGTTCTAAAATTCTAAGAGGTGGAGTAAAGAATAAGAATATAATGAATAATTACTTAATAGGTCTGTAACATGGATTTAGAATTGGATTCATTTGAATCATCTTGTAATCAAGAGTTTTTGCTCCATAATTTTCATTGTAAATATGATTGGTTGGTGCCTCAAAGAGCTGAGTTGGTGCTCAATTAGGTAGTAGGTGCTTTCTTAGAGTTGGTTTTCTTAAATCGAGTGATTGGTGTCTCCTTAGGGTTCATTCCCTTAAACATTGTAACTAGTGAGGTTCTTATTATGAGGTTGGATTAGGATAGTAGATCCTAGTAGATATTCTTACCATGGTTTTTCCCATATTGGGTTTTCCACATAGATCTAGTGTTATGTCTATTTGTGTATATGTGATCTATGCATGTATTTATAATCTACATTAAAATTATTAAAGGATTGGCTTTAATTAATCTAATTATTCACCCCATTCTCAGTAGATATTTGTCTTCCAACAATTGGTATCAAAGCCCTAGTTCCTTTGAAGAAGCTTAATCAACTCAAGTAGATCTTGGATAGTGAACACAAATGAAAAGTCAAGAAGGTTCTTCCTTAAACAAAGAATCTCTCTTTAATGGATCAAATTATGATTTTTGGAGTGTGAGGATGGAAGCATATATGTCATCCCTAGGGTTTGATGTATGGATGTCTATGGTAAATTCTTATTTTATTCCTCTTACACCTCCCACTAATTAGGCTAATAAGAAAGTGTAAGTATCAAATGCAAAAGATAAGAATACACTTCTCTATGGATTAGAAAACTCAAATTTTTTCAAATTCATGCACTATCAAACAACCCATGAGATTTGAGATAAATTTAAGAGAATCTATGAAGGTGACGATAAGGTAAAACAAGAAAAGCTACAAACTTACAAAGAAAAAAATGATTCTTAAGATGAATGGTAAAGAGAAAATTGTAGACTACCTCCTCAAGGTCAATGAGATAGTGAGTGCAGTTATAGGCCTTGGAGAAGAGATGAAAGAATTTTTCATTGTCAATAAGGTCATAAGATTGCTGCCATCTAGGTATGACTAAAATATTTGTAATAGAGGAGGCAAGAGATTTGGATAAACTCATTGTTAATGAGTTGCATGGTGCCTTCATTGCCTATGAGATGAGAATGGGAGATGAAAATACCTACAAGAGAGAAGTTGCATACAAAGAAACCAAAATGGAAAAGGTAGAATTATCTACATATGAATATAAGAAGAGTGATGAAGAAGAAGCTAACTATGTTAGAATATTAAGAAGAGGCTCTGGAAAGTACAAAGGTAAGTTACCCTTTAAATTATTTAACTGTGGTAAGATAGGAAATTTTTCTACTAAATTCCCTTATAGAAAAAAGGATAACATTGAACAAGAAAAGGATTACAAAAATAAGAAACCCTACTTCTTCAATAAGAAGAAATTCTTTAAAAATAAGAGCCTATACACAAAAGAAGAAATGTATTCATATGATGTTAGTCATAGCCTAGATGATGACCAAGATTGTTCCTTTGTGGTTGAGGGAGATGAATCCATTTTCATGGCATTAGGATTAGCTTTTGAGGATCGATAGAAAGAAGATGTTGAATATTCTAATGAAGAATAGGAAGGAAAATTTGATCTAGAGGGTGAACTCATCTATTCCCTAGATGAAATTGAAGGGATAAGAAAGAAGAAAACCAAGTAGAAGAAGCATGCACAAAAGTAAATTGAAAATATGTCTAAAGGCTTAAAGAATTTGATCAGATGATAGTTAGCCTAAAATTAGAAGTTGAAGAGGCTAAACGAATAGAATATGTAGTCAAGTCTGAACTACAATCTAAATCTAATGAATGTATGAAGCTAGAAGTAGAAATAGTGGCTCTAAGATAAGACCTTGAAAAGGAAAGAAGTGATGCAGAAAAGAAAAACAAGTTTGATAAGAGTTGTAATGCCCCGCCAAGTAACTCTAAAGGAAGCTGTAATTAACGTCTTAAGTGAACCAATTTTTTTTTATAAAGTGCATTTAACATACACATTCAATTACTAATTAACAACAACCTCTAAGGCTACAAGGTTAGGATTACTTAAACCCACACAACACAAATTACATATAACCATAGCGTTATAAACTTAATGAAATAAACATCATACATCATAAAAATACCACATAATATAATAAGATAAACATCCAAGATACAATCTCATAAACATTAAATTAATCCAATAGTTACATCAATCATCCCCAGAATGAGGCAATAGTACAAATGTATTACAACTACATAATCTCACCTCATAAACATAAGAGGGATAAAATTACTTATACAATTTGAAATATTACAATGCAAGAAAATACAAGAACTCGAGCCGTCCATCTGGATGTCTCGCCACCAAGTATTGAAGATAGATGGGGACCCAACGGTTTTGGTGCATGTTCCACCCAACCAATGTGGTACCCGAAGGCCCACCCCCCATGCTAGGAGATAGTAACCAAGTAACATGGACAAATATTTACAACCACTAACCAAAGGCAGACTCATACTGACCCATGCTGATATAACCAAACAAATGAACTAAACAAGTACATCTCAAATACAATACAAGTACAAATCAAGTACAACATTCACATCATCGACATAGGTCACATTGCTTCCAAACTTAAAATAGATCAAGTATGTTCACAGGACCATACATATAAAATAATTAACAACAGTTGTCCTAGATAGAGTGTCATCGCAAGGTTTGTCATGAGATCTCCTCTGGGCATTCTTCATAGGCTCTGGCACAACTAATCCTAGTGGCCTCAACCGAATCCTGGCCCTCATACTCACTCATGCGGAATCAACTATCTCTCGTATGGACAAGATAGTTGATCTTGCCATTCTAAACCTTCCCACTCATCCCAAGTCTAAACAAGCCCTTGTGTCTATGAGTGAGGTAAAATTATCTTGATTAGTGAGAAGTTAGTCCTAATCTTCTAAGTACATTACTTTAATTATCACTTGTTTAAATCACTCCTGAAGGTTATCTAGTTTACCTCTTTGGGCTCTGGCGCCTAACAGAAGCCACTCTTCTATTCGACAACACACACCCAAACAATCCACCAAAGGAAACACAAGTGCATACCAACTAGGCATCATAATCCACTCCAACACAAGGAGGATACAAATAATAGAACTCACTCCAAACATCTTGGAGGCAACAAACACATAGTCCACTCCTTTTACAGGAGGCAACAAGATGAAACCACATAACAAGGTCACTCCATACAAGGAGACATGGATCCCATAATCCGCTCCTAAACCAAGGAGGTGCAAACATCCCCATTCATGAAAAACGAGTAAAATTGAAAAGACGCCATGCACTACCCAAGGGAAAACAACTGGATGGCATAAAGATTCAACAACCTTTATCCTCTAAGTTCTTCTGGAAGACTTATAATTTAGGACTAACATTAAATCCCAAAACCAACAATGTAACTTGATGACATAGCAACAAAAGCATTCAAGTCATTAATCAAATCTAATATTTGGATTTCCTAAATCCATACTCATTCAATAGGTAGTGTTGACAAAGTCAAAGAAACGATAACAAGATCATCTAAAATAATCATAACCCCTATTTCCCCTTTCATTATTAGAAATCTAAAACAATTAAACTTACTTCCCTTTACTGAATATAGAGAATTAAATCCTTTAAGATAATCATGAGGAAGATACTAATTTTGGATATACTAAATCCATATCTCTTTCATAATCCAATCACAATGATTCAATTAATCTAAATAAAAATTAATAAATAACTTAATTGATTGCCTCATCAATAAAACAACTTCTTAATTTACTTTTAAATCAACACAAATCCATGCAAGTAAACTCTTTCCATTTCCTAACCAAATCTTACATCTCATTCAATTTTCTATTTAAAACATTCAATCACTTTAATATAATAACATATTGTTTCTCTATCCATTTTCCATATATACTAATCAATCCATTTTTAAATCTCTATTCAATAATATATTGCATGCATCTCATTAAAATAAAATACGATAATGAATTTTACACTCAATATATATATATATATATATATATATATATGTTCCATATTATATAGACACCAAATATATATATTAATAAATTTAATTACATATATTCTTTAATATTTCATTCACAATGACAAGATTACTCTACGGAACTAAATAAAACATAATAACTATTTGCCTTTTTCAATATAGTTAGATCCTAAATTTACTTCTAATGCAACCTAACACTATTGCAAACAATCGTTTCAATTTTCTATCTGAAGTCTATGTCTCTTCAACTATCCATTTAAAAACATGCAAGTTCATCAATGTATAAAAATATCTTTTGGCTTATCTATTTGACCACGCATTCATATTGTTTCTAATTAAATCTCATTAATTAAAACAAACATTTAAATATAAATATTTCTATAATTCTTCAATATATTTAAATATCTTTTTTCCTTATCAATTTTGACCATACATTCAAAACTTATCTTTTAAATTCTTCATGCAAAGCTAAATTACACGCACTTAAATAAAACAAGGTAAATACTGATTGAAAATACTCATGGATATATATATACATTTCAATATATTTTCTTCAATCATATTAACAAAATAAATATTTCTTTTTAAATCAAGTAATTACTTCTATTAAAAAAATATCTTTCTCTATACATTTTCTACACATACTAATCATTTCTTTTAGAACACTAATAATACCCAATTTGCAAACAACAGAATAAAATAAGATAAAATATTATTTATTCTCTCAAATGGATATATACCTTCAATATATATATACTAAATATAAATTAATATATTTAAATATATTTAATCATTAACATATCTTCTATTCTTTACATAATATCAAATTGTTTAATTCAAAATAAAATATCCCTTATCATCAATTTTCCAAAATATATATATATTTTTCCAATTAAATCAAATTAATAATTGGACCTTTTACACATGAATTTAAATTCCACAATTAAATTTTAAATTATGCATTCTTTAAATCAAATATTTAACTCCTTCAAATAAACTTTAACATGCCATTTTAAAATAAACAATAATTTCTCCATGCGTTTATAATTTTAATTCCACTAATCTAATATACAAATTTTATTTAAAATAATATAAATAAATATAATACTTTAATATTATAAATTATAATATAAAATATTATTAAATAATATTTTGATATTATAATAACAATACATAAAATATTAATATTTATAAATATCAATTTATTATTATTTCATTATCAAAGCAGCCATGGGAAAATAACTTAACAACAGTCTCATGTTTCAAGCATAACTCAAAAACTATGATCTAGGTATTTGCGATTTTTTGACAGGGATAAGAAAATTTCAAAATGCAAAAACCCTTTAAATTTCTTGACAACCCAGTTTGTGTAAGTGAAGTTATAGGCGACGCAACCAGACCATTTTATCATGAAAATATAATTATCCTGCAGATTTTAAAATCCGTTTTTTAATAACAAACAGAGGGTTTCATTTTCTAAAAACATTCTAAATGCATTGTTCAATCTCTATGTTTGATTTCTATAACAATATAATCGATTTTCCCAAATAATTTAAATTCAACTGAGGTTTTCACAATTTTCACTCAAGAATTTTCACAAGCAAAGGCTGTAAATTTATTTAATTCTTTTCTTCTAATATCAAATTTATTTTCTAAAACAGATTTAACAAATAAATCTTTAATCACTACTATTTTAAAAAAAATAATCAAGAACAATAAAACACAAAGAGGAAAACTTGGTACAAGAAGCTACAAGAAAAGATGAATTTCTGATGCAAGCCTCCTCCAAAGATTTCATGAATTTTCTTCAATCCTCCAATGAATCCAATCCAAAACCCAACAAATGCAAACAATCTTTCCTTCAATCAATTCTACAATCAAGACTTTCTTCAAACCCTTGTGCAAATTTTCCAAAATTTCTTCCCTATTGTAAAAATGTATTTTTTTCTAAATCCCTTTCTTCTGCCCTAAAATTAAAACATATATTCTTTATAAATCAAAAATACCTAATACAACCCTAATTCACATTACATGCAAATTAGATATTTCAATTTCAATTTCAATTTTAATTTCAATTTCAATATTTACAACCCTAATTCATATTACATGCAAATTAGATATTTCAATTTCAATTTCAATTTCAATTTCACTTTTTGAAAACCACTTTCAATTTAAAATACAATTTCAAATAATAAATTAATTTCCAAAGTTGCATCTAATTTCCCAAATAAACATTTAATTACAATTTCTAATTTAATTCCCACATGTTGAAATTAAATTCAAAAATTAATTTTAATTCTTTTATTTCCTTTCATTCTCTTGCATCACGTTTAATTAATTAATTTAATTATTTAATAACTAAATTCAACCCCCGTGGATCAAATTTAATTAATTAAATAAACTAAATATAATTAATTAATTTAAATATAAAATTTTATCCACATTGCATTATTTAAATTAAATAACCATCAACATGATTTAAATGCAATTATTCTAAATATCTATTTCCAAATCAAGAATCCTTTAGAATTAAATAACATTAAAGCAAGACAGACAATGAATCGACACACACAACTGACGACAGACTAAGGCTAGGGTGTAAACTTGACACATGTTACCTAGCTACTATCTCTCGTTCAACTTAACCGTTGGATCGACACGCTTGAACCTGTGAAACTAGGTGGAGTCGATGTCATATACCTGCAATCCTACAACCAAGTAAACAACATCATACAATATATCCAACATATAATACACACCGTGAAGGAGAAATTATGGATTTGCAGGGTGCTCGGAAGCAAGTGATGCGAACTTATCTTCTTCACCAATACACTCATTGAAACTGACACTTCCATCATAATCCAATAATCTCATAATAACATCTCATGTTAATTTTACAACATCATTAATCCATTAAAGCATGAGAAACATTAATTAGATCAACACATCACACAATAATAGTTGTCGCTCAATAGTAGCGATCAAAACATCATAATAAAATATATCCAGAAGCAAGGTAACTACAACCAAACATAGCATAAAGCAAACCGAACAAGAAGCAAAACGGAGGGGTATTACAAGAGTACCAACATACTTGATGAAATGTTGAGCAAGAAAAAGGTAATAGAGATATGTTTTTTTAGGGCTTGACAATGTTCAAAGCTCAAAATCCAATGGCTCTTCACAAAAGAAGCCAAAGCTAAAGAAATTAGGCACAAGCACTGCTAATATGAAGAAATATGACAAAGAAAAGAACCTTGTAGAAGATAAGAAGAGTAATGAGTGAATCTATGGAAACTTGAAGAAGAAGATGAACAAAAATGGAGCTGATGCAAAAGGTTTCATAAGGGTGAGAGACTTGAAGAAGCCAATGCCAATAATACCTCCTCATCTTACACAAAAAAATGCTATGACTAGGTATTCCTTATTTTTTCTGTGGTTACTACTATACATGTAATCAGTGAAGGACCTTAAAAATTTTGACATCTTTTGGTGGGTTCCTTGACATTTTTCATAATCTTTCACCTTGATGTTCATGGTTTGCCCTAGAGTTTTTGGGTCTAATACCTTGGCTTCACATTTTTCAAATTTTATTGGGCCCCAGAACCCCTGCATTATGTTTCTTTGTTGACCCTCTCACCAAGTTGTTGGTTGTTTTAGTGATGGCTTATGTAATTTGGCCCATTTTCATTACTGGCCCCTTTGCCTAAGCCCACCAGTTGGGTTTTTTTTCAAATTTTAATATTTCATTGGTCAGCTTGAAATTTTTCATCTTTTTAGAGACTTATGTCCCAAGTCTATATTTTTTTTTTGTTGAAGGGTCATTGCCCATTGCCTAGCTCATGGCCCTTTTCCTTTTAAAACAAGAAATACACACATGTGCATAAAATCCAAGCCATCAGATCTAATCTTGGGTTGTGTTATGTGCACGATTGCACCACACGTTCCCCAACTCAAGTGGGACCCAATCTCCACTATCGATAGGGTATTAGCTAGAGGTAAATCAACGGTTCCAAATGTGTAGTTTGATCAAATATGAGCCGTAGACCACCTGCCACATAGGTTATTAAATAATGGCACCTAACGTTGTGTGTGGTCTATGTGATGGCACCACGTGGATTTGACTAGTGGCATATGAAAGCTGGATGGGGCTCACATGTGATAGATGTGTTGTCTAACTAGGAATGACACATTTGGTTGATGGACTAGCCATGTGACGACATGGAATTTTCAAATATCTTTGACTCGATTCGAGTCGTCTGAAGTGCCATCTCGGCGATTGATCGATGGCGCATATTCAAAATGCAGAATTGGCCATATGATGGACATTTGGATGTTGCAAATAGTGAGCATTAATGGAATATGCTCTTTAGAGGATATCAGCCTGATCTCCATGTGTGTGAAGAACTAATTCTTGGCAATTATGATGAAGGATATACCGATTTCCATGTACCTAGGAATTAATGGTGATGAAACAGACGCCGGTGAATAATCATTGATTTTCTTATGTTCTTTGGGAGCATCGATGGTCAAAATCATCAATTGGCTCATAAATATGGATGACGACTCATCTTTTCCATCAAAACAATTGGGAGTCTAAATTTTATATGGTTTGCAATTTCTCTTGTGAGATTTTTGTTTACCAGTGCAAGATGAGTCGGTCGAGCACATCTCCATCAACTATATATAGGTCAGCCAGAGTTAATGTTTGAAAATTTGGTGATGACATGCTATCACATGAGCAAGGTAGTATTCAAGTCTCTCTTAGCCTGAAGATGAAATGCATGAAGCTCATCCCAGGAGTTACTAGGTGTAGGTCTCAGTTGAAAATCTTGGTTGCAATTACAAAAGAGGTGGTCTATGGCCAAGAGGAAGGGTCTACAAGGTTCAAATGAAGATTGAGGGCTAGAGTAAGGTATGGTTGAGGCTCTTTGGGTAGGAAAAATTCACCCATTGAAATTTTTGATAGCTTTGGTGATAGCAACATTGAGACTGACTCTGACTACAAAAAATTCTTGGTGGCACTGATTGAGATGGCAGGAGTGAATGAAGAGGTCCTTGTGGTTTCTCTAATTCATGTAGTGCCACCATGTGTTGTTACTAGTTTTGGTACTGAGAAGCGTGCGTATGATGGGGTAGGATCTGTGGTTTTTCCTCCTACAGTGGAAAATAGATGAAGCGGGCAAAAGTACCATGGTCCTCGTGTTGGTTTGGTTTGATGGTGATGGTTCCATACCTTTTTTTTCATGATGTGTGCGAGGTCTCCTTTTGGTTCAACTTGAATATGAATGGTGAGTCTTAACAACATTTTGAAATGGGTGGGGTAACATCGTCTGTTTGTTACGAGTTATGATTCCCCTACATGGTACATGATTGCATCTAATCGTCTAGGATTTTAAATGAGAATGAAATTTTTCTTTGAAATGAAGCTATGTTGAAATGTGTCTATAATGAGCCTAATGCTTATTGCTCTCTTGTGTTATAAAAGAGATTTCAAGGCTCATTACAGAAGTTGGATTTTTGAATCCAGTAAGGTCTAGGTAGGGTATAGTGAATGCATCGAATGGAGAATTCTTGATCAATCTGCCACAAATTGTCTTGAGTAGGTTTTATGTATAAAATACTCTTAAATGGTTCTATACAATTACAGATATCGAAACAAATCTGAAAAATAAAATTAAAGTATGTGCTCTCCTGCATGTTGTTGTGAAAAACTATAAATGGAAGTATCAAGTGTGGTTTTGTTTATCTTTCAATGGTTCATTTGAATGTATGATTCTATTTCTTTCTTCAACTCAATGAGTTAATCAAATGCTTGTGAAAGAGTTGTAGGTTTGTGATAATGTACTAAGGATTTGATAAGAAGTGATACTTTAAGTACTATGAAGTTTTATGATATAATGCACTATGAAAACCATGCACTCATATCAGGATAGAATATTATGTATGACTGAATATTTCATGCTTGACTCATACCCAACTTGATGAGGCACTAGCTTATTCATTTAGAATTCTTAGATTTAAAAAAAATAAGAACTTACCCATCTATCGATTCAAGGTTGGAACACTACTTAATTCAAATCTTATCTAAGCTGAGATGTGAATCTCATAAATACCAAATGTTCCTAGCAATTTAGAGGTCATTTTTTTGAAGGTTAGCCAAACCTTTGATGATTAATGTCTAAGTTGCATTCAGTAGGGACAAATTTGTGTGTGGAAGTGTTCTTGAGGTTTTGAATATCATATGAACATAATAAGGGACACCCTCCTTGGTTTCATAGAGCCTAAAGAGTAGGAGTAAAGGCTTTAGAATATTTACTCGTTGTGTTGGTCTTCTAACCTAGGAATGTCTCAAAAATAAGGCATGGCATACCTTTAGAGAAGTATGAGGCTTAGGAGGGAAAAACACCAATAGAAATGGCGACTCTACTAGGGACAACTTCTAAGAAATTTATAAAAGAAAGAGTCTTGGGTGTAGATGGTAGTACCATAGAGTCAAGAATTTGGTAGGTCTGAATATTTTGTTCAGATATTGAAGGTTTGGGAACCTGGAAAGGTTTGGTTGTAGTAAGACTTTGAAAATTTGAGAATGACTCCACTGGTGGAGGCAACCCAAAATGAAATTTACTTATGAAAGGGATTCATTTTTATTTGAAGTTCAATCCTCTATAAGAGAGGTTGTGAATCTATCTACAGAACCTGTTGAAGAAGTGAAGAAAATTCCCAAAGCTGCAAAATTTTCTATTGGGATGAGAAGTTGACAGCTGCTACAAAATTTTCTATTGGGATGAGAAGTTGACAACTGCTGCAAATTTCTAGGTATTCCTATAAATTTAAAGAAAGCATTATTACATTTGAGAATAATTTGTGTGATGCCCCGACATGTGAACCCCAAAGGACAACAGAAACAACAAATTACCACACAATTTTATTTTATTTTTTGAAAGTAGAAAAATACATAAGATGAACATGAACATACATTACATGTAAGGAAATTATATGATTACAACTACCATTGCATCCTCTGGGGTACATGAGATGGCATCAAGAAACCCTAAAATAATGCCATGATGATAACAAATGGATCAAGATAATATACAACCATCCATGATAAAAAAAAGATACCAATAACATTTTATTAATAGTTCAATATGAAATTGTGGAGTATATTTCCACAGATGCAACACATAAGATAACAACTACCTCATAAGGTTTAAAAAGGTAAAATTATACATTACAGCTATTTCAAGACTTCATTACATCACTTCAGGAGTACATACACATCCTATCACATGGAGGAAAGGATACATCAAATATAAGAATGTTACATAATTGAACATGGTACAAAAGAATTGAGGTAGAGTCTTGGGTCAACAACATTAACATGAACTCAGATTGGGGACCCAATGGGGTGCATAGCACATTCCACCCGACCACATGGACCCGAAAGACCACCCCTTGTGCTAGGAGTTGACAAGAAAGATCCCCATTCCTCAACCAAAATAGTCAAATGAACCAATTGCAAACCAGACTCCACAACAAGGATAACAACAATATAAGATAACAACCGATAACATTGCCATCACATAGCCACAACAAAATAATGAAAATTATAGATCAACACTAAATACCCATAAGAGGTGCCAACAACAATAGGATCCAAAGCCTTCAAAGAAATCACAATATCAACCAACAATAAATATCAAGGGAACCTTTCATTAACATCAATCAAGTTGTCATGAGGCATGTGTGCAACACTAAAAGATAGAACTTGGAGGCTTCAACAACATCAACAATTCAAATAATACTCCTAGAGGCACCCTAACAAGGGAAAATAAACAGGTATTGTGGGAGAGTGTCATTGCATGGCCTTACATGGATTATCTAGATAACCTATCACAAGGTTCTGCCTCCATCTATGGTTATCTTGACTACCTATCCCAAGGCACCGCTCCATAGGGTGACTCATGCGGGACCACTTGCCTTTCGTGAGGACAAGGCAATGATCTTACTGACCAGGTCTTCTCATCCCATCCTTAGCCCGTGAAAGCGCTAATGATATGGGTGAGGCACATAATTAATCTTGTTTAATGTTTAACTACCCAAACCCCACTAGCTCATTAATTACATTATCACTTGTTTAGGAAACTCTTCCATGGGTTACCCTAACAGCCCCTTTGTACATTGGCCCTCATGAAGAGCCACCCTCCCCAATAGTTCTGAAACAAGACTACAACAAGGGGTGTACCAAACATAAAATCCATAAAATGAATGCATGTGTGAGGCATGAACCATCTGACTCAAAGCCACATCAAATTCAACACCCACAAGAAATCAAAATTAGAAATAAGATCAATGAATTACAAAGGTCCAACCATGGAAAATCAATACAATTCAAGTTTCTCCATTTCCTCTGGAAGCCTAAAATACCAAAAATCCACAAACTCCCACTAAGGGTAATTCAAACACTTCAGGTTCCCAACCATCATGAAATAAGACTACAAGAAATTCATTGCAACATGTCTCCTTAATCAAACTTAACAGAAAAAGAAGACTCACATCATAGAACCGCAAAATGACTATATATCTTCCATTAAGTAGTATAAATTCTTAAGAACTAGGTTTTCTCAATAGCTTCTAGGATAGTATAATAGTTTGACTAAGGGTCATAATCTAACATTATTCAATGTTTACCATCTAGTGATTAATCAATACCACCTTTGTATATATATATATATATTTATCTTTTATCAATACAAATAGAAGATCACTTAGATAACAACTTAAGAATTAGTGAATAAGTAATCGATAAACTTTTCCAACTTAAATATATCCTTATTCATTTTATTAACTTCCAAATATTGAAAACAATCACCTAAGCAAGGTTCTCTTCAATGCTATTATTAATTAAAAAATATTAAATATTACCCCTTGACTTCTAAAATCACTTCAACAACATAATTTCATAACCTAATATACAATTCAATAAACCATCTATATGTTCATGTATCTCTTTCTTGGATTAATAAAATAATCATCAAATAAATTTAAATATACAAAAGAATACCATAACATTTTGCATAGTCCTAATGTACCCTTCATCTAAGTGAGAAACACAACACTAAGATCTATTTTTTTTTAGCTTCTTAAAGTAAATTAATATTTCCAAATTAAACTTTACAAATTTAAATGAAATGTAATAAACATTGATATCTTTATATTTATTTATTTCTATATACTTATTTTACTACTTTTCTTGGAGGTAATAGCTTTCTCTAAAATGATATCATTTTGACTTCTTTTGAATAATTTAACTTCTTAAAGTACACTAGTGTTCCCAAATTTACCTATTCATTTTAACTTAATAAAATAAATTAATATTTACAAATTCAACTTTTGAATTTTAAGTAAAAAGAAATGAATATTGATTTCTTTAAATTTTCTTTTATTTATTTATTTCTTAACTACTTCTTTTCTCGGGATATTAACTTTCTTCAAATAAATATCCTTTTTACTACTTAAAATAAATTTACTTCTTAAAGTAAATTAATACTTCCAAATTAAACTTTTCAAATTTAAGTAAAAAGTGATAAATATTTTATTTTATTTATTTATTTCTTGACATTTTAAATTTACTATAATTGCTTTTCCCCACACTTAAACATATAATCAAATAGCCCTCTTTTTAAGCCTTTAATTCACTTTTGTTAATTTAATTGAATGCACAAGTACTTATTATTATTTATTTGGGCAATGACTTTATGGATTTCATATTTTTCTGGCATGAAGTTCGGTAGCTATGTTCCCATTCATGACTTGGACAATGAATGAGATCAAGTGGTTGTATTCTAAATTTTAAGGAAAGACTATTTATTTTCTCATCAATGTTTATATCTAGCAACTGTAAAGTCTAATATCATGATTATACCCAATATCACCTTACTATGCTAATTAATTAAATCATATATATAAATCTAATAATTGAAAATGTATGATTAGCTTTCTTAACAAAATCAAGCTACATTATTTAAGAAACCATATACTAATTATTTTCTAACTTAGAAATATTATAAATTATTAATAATATAAAAATAAATATACACATATTCATTCTATTCACACAACCTCCACTTTTATTTATTTATGCATTAATATTTTATATTAATCTATTCCAAGATTATTTTATTTATTTTACGATATTTATTTACTTACTCATTTTAAAATAAAATAACTAAAAATATTTCCTTATAAATTCTAAATCAACCAATTTCCATATCTCCCTAATTTATTTAATATACCCAAAATATCTAAAAAGTAACTTGAAGAAACTTTATATCTTTTTGAATTATTTTAAAATATCTAAAGACATCTTTAAACCTACACATCTATTTTTTATAAAGAAAATAATACGGAGCTATTCGAATTCTCATTTTAAGACTAAAGTATAGTATGTTTAAATAACTAAAAATAAAAATAAAAATTACTTAACCATTTAGTTGTTTTCTTTATGGCGGTGGAAGGATGTAGAGGGAAAGTATGGACTTTAAACAACTTTTATTTTATTTTATTTTGTTTCCCTTTTTTTCCCATCCGCGTAGCATCTAAACTAGTATTTTTACATTTACTAAAGAGTTAAGGTTTCTACCAAAGCTATAATCATGAATTTTTTTGTTGATTTGAGCAAAAGCCAAGCTGAGTTCTATGGCTGGTGAAATAACTTAAACTATCGATGGAAAGCAAATTCAATAATAGGCAGTCAAAATCCACAACTATCGGTGGCTTAGTGGAGAAAAAACATAAGAAAAGGGAACTCCATAGCTAGTTTTCTTAGTTTTATTTGATAGAGGAACAACCAGCAGACCCGATAAAATAGAGGCATTCACAAAAAGGGCTTTTAATAAACAATATTCTTATGTGTAAATAAATAAATAAATATATATATATATATATATACCCAAAAGAAAATGAATTGATGTGGAGAAGGAAATAGGATTTCCTAAGCCAAGTTTGAAAACATATTTTAACTAACTTCCTAAACCAATAGTTATTCACCCAAATATAATGCAATTTACCGAGACATGTTTATATATTTTGGTTCACCCAAATCAACACGTTCAAATTTCAGCAAATGGAAGGGAGGTGATTAATTACAACATCATTAAACAAAATAAACAAGAGAAAAGTAAATCTAACCTGGATTTGATAATTCCAATTGGAGAGGGAGAGTTGAGTTATTATCCTCTCGGCTGCAAAACTTCTACCTTTTACCAACTCACAATTCACTGTTAAAAAGAATATTTGTTTCCTTCTTTTTTTACCTGGGTTTTCTTTTCCGCTGTTCTCCATTCTCTTCCCCTCCAAAATTCTCTCCCCCCCTATTTCACTCCACCAAAATAAATTAAATAACACTTTTGAGTTAATGAGATGAGTGGCAAGTTAATGAGACGGGTGGCAATTTCACAATTTCCAATTTAACACCCGACAAATACCTTTTACCCCATTTAACCACCTAGAGGAAAATTTGTCATTTTAGAAACCTACCCCATTTATCATTTTATCCGGTAACATTAAATCAATCATTTCATCCCGAGATTCCTAAAAATTTATATTTTTGAATAAATTCTTGACAACAATTAAATGAATAATATTATTAATTAAATAAATAACATTATTGAATTAACTTAACAATATTATTTAATAGCTAATTGGGAATTTACATAGCTGAAATTAAAATATTATTATTTATAATTAATAAAATTAAATACCGACAATTCAAATAATATTCTTTTAATTTTACAAACATCATTTAAAATTTTCAAGTTAATGTAATATTTAATTAAATCTTAAGTAATTTCACAAATCACCTTACTAATTAAGTTTGATGCTTAATTAAATTAATAACCATCACTAAATAATGATAACACATTAGAATCGAACAATTAGCATATTAAGATTAATGCATAAAATGAATGACATAAGACAAAATGAAACACAATGAATCACAAAATCATGAATAAATACTTACACAAATTTCCAGAATGATCGATATGGAGGGGTGCTACATCCTCCCCCCCTTAGCATCAACTTACTCCTGGAAGTCACACAATCACATAAACACATGCAATCATATGCACAATGACATAACAAACTAAGAACTGAACCAAATAATTAAAACAACATCAATTAAACCATTAAGATTAATCAACTCAAAACAAAATGTTACCAAAACAGAAACAGAGTCACAAACAGATGGCATCATCAGACGTAAAGACGGGGTGATAGACTAGGATGGGGAGCTTTCTTGTCAAATATGGTTTCCACATCATACCCATTGGGATTGTAGGGTACGCTCAAACCTGATAATGTAGGTGGAGTCGATGCCCGATACCTGCATCCTGCATCAACCAAACATCGAGCAACATATATATCTAAAAACAAACACATCATGAGAGGAAGTCATAGCGTAGCAGGGCACTCGCGAATGAGTGATACTACACCATCCCTCTCAAAAAGTCTTTAAACAATGACCACCTCAATCAGAACAATCCTAAAATCAATCAACTCGTAATCAATTCACTACTTAACAGTTAGATTAATAATCACATAATGATCATAACAATGAATCTATATCATGTATTGTGTTGAAATGGATCACTACTTAGCATTATAAACATCTACCTCTAAATATTCCAATTACTTTACCTTCATCACCACGTTTATGAAGCCAACTCCTTAGAATCACAAACTAGGGTGGAAACATAACACATTAGTACCAATCATTCAAGCTAATTCATTACTTTGAAATACTACACTTCCATAAAAACACAACATACTCACACACACAGAGCACACATTTTTTGTTAAAGATCATAATTTATACACAAGCTTTCCACTTAATTCATTATTCAACACAAAATTTCACCACATAAGCAGTAAAAGACCATCAAATAAGACCTCTTCAAAATCCACAAAACACGATGTATCACTTCCCAAGCACAAAATCCCAAGTTCAACACACACTCTCTACATTCACACACAAATTCACATCACTGGGAAACACATCACAAGATGAAAAAAAGGTCCATAATGCATCCCTAGTAGGAAGAATATCGGTGCATTGAGCACTACACCGAGGGTCCTATCCTTTCCACCGAATTATGCACCATTGGACAGACACCACCTCCAGAACAAACTCAGATTGCTAAGTGAGGTTGGCACAAAAGAAAGATGTACCCTCCAAAGTTTGAGCAACTAGGTCAACGTAATGGGCTCATAGTGCCTAGTGTATGAACCTATGCTCTGATACCAATGATGTGATGCCCTGATGTGTGAACCCCAAAGGACAACAAAACAACAAATTATCGCACAATTTTATTTTAATTTTTGAAAGTAGAACAATACATAAGATGAACATGAACATATATTACATATAAGGAAATTATATGATTACAACTACCATTACATCCTCTAGGGTACATGAAATGGCATCAAGAAACCCTAAACTAATGTCATGATGATAACGAATGAATCAAGATAATATACAACCATCCATGATAAAAAAAAAAGATGCCAATAACATTTTATTAATAGTTCAATATGAAAATTGTGGAGTTTATTTCCATAGATACAACACATCAAATAACAACTACCTCATAAGGTTTACAAAGGTAAAATAATATAGTACAACCATTTTAGGAGTACATATGCATCCTATCACATGGAGGAAAGGATACATAATATATAAGAATGTTACATAATTGAACATGGTACAAAAGAATTGAGGTAGAGTCCTGGATCAACAACATCAACACGAACTCAGATGGGGGACCCAATGGGGTGCATAGCACATTCCACCCAACCACGTGGACCCGAAAGATCACCCCCCGTGCTAGGAGTTGACAAGAAAGATCCCCATTCCTCAACCAAAACTATCAAATGAACCAATTGCAAACTAGACTCCACAACAAGGATAACAACAATATAAGATAACAACCCATAACATTGCCATCACATAAGCACAAAAAAATAATGAAAAGTCCAACAAAACCAAATGCCAAAATTATAGATCAACACTAAATAACCATAAGAGGTGCCAACAACAATAGGATCCAAAGCCTACAAAGAAATCACAATATCAACCAACAATAAATATCAAGGGAACCTTTCATTAACATCAATCAAGTTGTCATGAGGTATGTGTGCAACACTAAAAGATAGAAATTGGAGGCTTCAACAATAAACACCAAGGACCAATTACCTCAACAACATCAACAATTCAAACAATACTCCCAGAGGCAACCTAACAAGGGAAAATAAATAGGTACTGTGGGAGAGTTTCATTGCATGGCCTTACATGGATTATCCAGACAACCTATCACAAGGTGCCGCCTCCATCTATGGTTATCCTGACTGCCTATCCCAAGGCACCACTCCATAGGGTGACTCATGCAGGACCACTTTCCTTTCATGAGGACAAGGCAATGATCTTACTAACCAGGTCTTCTCATCCCATCCTTAGCCTGTGAAAGCGCTAACGATATGGGTGAGGCACATAATTAATATCTTTTAATGTTTAACTACCCAAACCCCACTAGCTCATTAATTACATTATCACTTGTTTAGGAAACTCTTCCATGGGTTACCCTAACAGCCCCTTCATGCGCTGCCACCCATGAAGATCCACCCTCCCCAATAGTTCTGAAACAAGACTACAACAAGGGGTGTACCAAACATAAAATCCATAAAATCAATGCATGTGCGAGGCATGAACCATATCGCTCAAAGCCACATCAAATTCAACACCATGGTACAAGGTAACACCCACAAGAACTCAAAATCAGAAATAAGATCAATGAATTACAAATGTCCAACCATGGAAAATCAATACAATTCAAGTTTCTCCATTGCCTCTGGAAGCCTAAAATACCAAAAATCCACAAACTCCCACTAAGGGTAATTCAAACACTTCAGGTTCCCAACCATCATGAAATAAGACTACAAGAAATTCATTGCAACATGTCTCCTTAATCAAACTTAACAGAAAAAGAAGACTCACATCGTAGAACCGCAAAATGACTATATATCTTCCATTAAGTAGTATAAATTCTTAAGAACTAGGTTTTCTCAATAGCTTCTAGGATAGTATAATAGTTTGACTAAGGGTCATAATCTAACATTATTCAATGTTTACCATCTAGTGATTAATCAATACCACCTTTGTATATATATATATATATATATTTATCTTTTATCAATACAAACAGAAGATCACTTAGATAACAACTTAAGAATTAGTGAATAAGTAATCGATAAACTTTTCCAACTTAAATATATCCTTATTCATTTTATTAACTTCCAAATATTGAAAACAATCACCTAAGCAAGGTTCTCTTCAATGCTATTATTAATTAGAAAATATTAAATATTACCCCTTGACTTCTAAAAACACTTCAACATAATTTCATAACCTAATATACAATTCAATAAACCATCTATATGTTCATGTATCTCTTTCTTGGATTAATAAAATAATCATCAAATAAATTTAAATATACAAAAGAATACCATAACATTTTGCATAGTCCTATGTACCCTTCCTCTAAGTGAGAAACACAACACTAAGATCTCTTTTTTTTTAGCTTCTTAAAGTAAATTTACTTCTTAAAGTAAATTAATATTTGCAAATTAAACTTTTCAAATTTAAGTAAAAAGTGATAAATATTTTATTTTATTTATTTATTTCTTGACATTTTCAATTTACTATAATCTTTTTTCCCCACACTTAAACATATAATTAGATAGCCCTCTTTTTAAGCCTTTAGTTCACTTTTGTTAATTTAATTGAATGCACAAGTACTTATTATTATTATTTATTTGGGCAATTACTTTATGGATTTCATATTTTTCTGGCATGAAGCTCGATAGCTATGTTCCCATTCATGACTTGGACAATGAATGAGATCAAGCGGTTGTATTCTAAATTTTAAGGAAAGGCTATTTATTTTCTCATCAATGTTTATATCTAGCAACTGTAAAATCTAATATCATGATTATTCCCAGTATCACCTTACTATGCTAATTAATTAAATCATATATATAAATCTAATTATTGCCAATGTATGATTAGCTTTCTTAACACAATCAAGCTAGATTATTTAAGAAACCATATACTAATTATTTTCTAACTTAGAAACATTATAAATTATTAATAATATAAAATAAATATACACATATTCATTCTATCCACACAACCTCCACTTTTATATATTTATGCATTAATATTTTATATTAATCTATTCCAAGATTATTTTATTTATTTTACGATATTTATTTATTTACTCATTTTAAAATAAAATAACTAGAAATAATTCCTTATAAATTCTAAATCAACCAATTTCCATATCTCCCTAATTTATTTAATATACCCAAAATATCTAAAAAGTAACCTGAAGAAACTTTATATCTTTTTGAATTATTTTAAAATATCTAAAGACATCTTTAAACCTACACATCTATCTTTTATAAAGAAAAGAATATGGAGCCATTCGAATTCTCATTTTAAGACTAAAGTACAATATGTTTAAATAAGTAAAAAAATTAATAAAAATACTTAACCATTTAGTTTTTTTCTTTATGATGGTGGAAGGATGCAGAGGGCAAGTATGGATTTTAAACAACTATACTTTTATTTTGTTTTGTTTCCCTTTTTTTCCCATCCATGTAGCATCTAAGCTGGCCTTTTTACATTTACTAAAGACTTAAGGTTTCTACCAAAGCTATAATCATGAATTTTGTTGTTGATTTGAGAAAAAGCCAAGCTGAGTTCTATGGCTGGTAAAATAACTTAAACTATCAGTGGCAAGAAAATTCAATAATAGGTAATCAAAATCCACGGCTACCAATGGCTTTGTGGAGAAAACACATAAGAAAAGGGAACTCCATAGCTAGTTTTCTTAGTTTGATTTGATAGAGGAACAACCAGTAGACCTGATAAAATAGAGGCATTCACAAAATAAATTAAATAACACTTTTGAGTTAATGAGACGGGTGGGAATTTCACAATTTCCAATTTAACACCCGACAAACACCTTTTACCCCATTTAACCACCTAGAGGAAAATTCGTCATTTTAGAAACCTACCTCTACTAAATTTGATTTCATCTAAGAAAAAAAATTTCATTCTTAGATTAATATTTTATAGCTAACAATGCATTATTAAATTAAATTAAATTAAACTTAAACTTAAACATACCCCATTTATCATTTTATCCAGTAACATTAAATCAACCATTTCATCTTGAGATTCCTAAAAATTTATATTTTTGAATAAATTCTTAACAACAATTAAATAAATAATATTATTAATTAAATAAATAACATTATTGAATTAACTTAACAATATTATTTAATAGCTAATTGGGAATTTACATAGCTGAAATTAAAATATTATTATTTATAATTAATAAAATTAAATACCGACAATTCAAATAATATTCTTTTAATTTTACAAACTTCATTTAAAATTTTCAAGTTAATCTATTATTTAATTAAATCTCAGGTAATTTTGCAAATCACCTTACTAATTAAGTTTGATACTTAATTAAATTAATAACCATCACTAAATAATGATAACACATTAGAATTGAACAATTAGCATGTTAAGATTAACGCATAAAATGAATGACATAAGACAAAACGAAACACAATGAATCATGAATAAATACTTACACAAATTTCCAAAATGATCGATATGGAGGGGCGCTACAATTTGTGAATTCTGAAAGACTTGAGATGATAAATGGTTCCCAATGGATGAAATTGCATCAAGAAAGGGAATGGTATTTAGTTATTTTCATACCTCTAATGGTGTAATATGTAATATTAGTAATGATATGAGGAGTATGTGAATTTTACCCTTGAATGTTTTTTCCCTATGAAATATCAAGTAGAAGTATGCAAGGAAAATGGTTTTTATCATGCCCTCCAATGGATTTTGTTGTTGAAAGGTATATGCCACTACATTTTAGTGGTATTAAAGGTTTTCCAAATCTGATTCCTAAAAATGTTAGGAAATATTTGCCCAAGTTCATAGGGCAGAGTTCTGAATCAACTTCTAGGCATTTGCTGACATTTATGGATTTGATGGGAGATTATGAGGTAAATCATGAATATGTTGCCATGAATTTTTTTTTTCAATCTCTGAATGATGATGCTAGAGATTGTTTTTCATATTTACCAACATGTTCTATAGTTTCATGGAATCAATTTAAGAATTCTTTTGCAGAACAGTTTGGTGAAAGGATAAATCCGAGTATGGTATGGAAAAGCTTTATGGAAATCTATAGAAATGAAGATGAATTGGTCCCTGCTTTCAATCTTATATTTACTAAGGCAATAAGGGATATTCCAGAAAGCATAAGACCAAATGATGTAGAATGTTTGATTGTATATCTAGGTGCTTTTGATAAAAAGATAGGCTATTTATTGAGAGATAAAGAGCCTACAACATTATGCCAAGCATACCAGAATCTTATGGACATTGAAAACAACCTCAAGTATTCAATAATGAAGGGAAGTCTAGAAACTAATGTTGTTCATTATGATGCAGCTTGTGCAACTGTGGTTGATGAAGCAACCATTGAAGAATCATGCCAATAAGATATAGCTCTTGTTGTCTCAACTGATCCATTACCACAGTGTGTTGATCTTAGTGAGCTCCAAGAGAGGGACATTCAAGTGTTAAGAAGTGTTGATCATGTTTATCATGCAGAAGATTATGTGATATAAGGAGAGGTCAAGGTAAGTTTCCCCATGACCTATTCCCAAGGTTTATGGATGTGTTGTTGGAAATACTAGAGAGTGTTAGGCCTAAAGAGTCAATGTGTATCAACTTGTTTTGTAAAATATACCAGTCAAGAGCAAGTATGTTGTTGTTGATGGTGTTTTTATGCACTTCACAACACAGGTAATGCGTAGGTGCATTACCTCTCTTGAAAGACAATCTTCCACAATCAAATTGCATAACACTATCCCAAGGTCTCTCGGATGTTAGGTCATGACGATGCTTGGAATATATTAATTGATTTATGTGATTTATTGGGATCACAAGATAGCCTTACCTGAGTTAAAGTTGTAGGAGAATCGAGTCTGCGAACAAAGTTCTTTGAATAGGAAATTACTACACTTTATTGCAGGTTCAAACAATAGTCTTGAACTCCATTGTTTCGTTGTATTTGGCTTTACAATGTGCAATGAACCTTAGCATAGGCTGCTTCTCAAAAAAAGGAAAAAAGGGCAGGGAAGAGGGAAGGTTCCTGGACCTGCAACTATCGATGAATAGTGCTCATGGAGGTTCCTATTGTTGACAGTTTCCTTAAAATAGGATTTCACTTAATCTGAATCCTCACAATGTCATGAAATCTATGCTATCTTATAAGGACTGCAGATATTCATCATTCATTCACCATGTAAATGTGAACAAAGACAAAGGTTAAAGAGCAACTATGAAATTATAGTCTAGACTACCTTTGCACAATCACCTACCATCAGTAAATGACTAAAATTATGGACAAGGAAAGCATACACACAATAGAAAAATTCATAACCAAAGACAACATCACTAAATCTACCAAGAACAACTAAAAGGACAATAGAACAACAAACTAACTTAAACTATAATTTTAACTAATGGGAGAAGAATCATGAAACATGTGAATAAATCCAAAATACACCAATAAATCACTGTATTTTCTATTGCAATTTCTACAACATGCCTTTACAACAACTCAACTCTCTTAAAATGAGAGGAGGGGACCTCTATTTATAGTTTTCAAAAAGAAAAATTAGTGGCCAAGATGAACTTTATAGCAAGGTCTCACCTACCCCCAAATATGTTACATTTTTAAAACATCTTTTGTCTTTTCCCTATTTTGTCTTCTAGTGGTAGCACTACAGCAATTTTGTCCTTTTTCTATTCGCCCTTTCCTATAGCTACTCTTTCAGAAGTTCTTCGTCAATAATAGGGTTACCTTCACGCTTCTTCAAAGCTACATATTCTACGAATCTCAAGATTACCGACCAAAGCTTATCGACCTCAATGATATTGGACCTTAGCACTTGGTAACTCCATTCCTTGGAGTTGTTAACGAGCTTCTCCTAGTCTTCATCATATTTGGCAGCATTGTCCCTAAAAATCTTAGACTGGATGAAAGCTCGAGCAACAAAACACATAAAGTCTGTGGTAATCTCGGCTGTCATTTCCTTCTCAATCCTTCTCCGAAAGTGAGGCTTTATGCTTTCCGAGTTGATCTTATCGACAGGAATTTTGTACCCTATCATCAACTTGAGATGTCTAATACTATCTCCTCTAGCTTCTTTGGCCCATTCTATATCTAGAATTATTCTTTCCAGGATTTGTTCTAGCCTCCCCTTTTGGTGATCAAAATCACACTTCCATACATCCATCAACCAATGGTCGTCATCCTTGAAGGTGAGGTCCTTTTCCCAAACTTCACTCGACAATATGAGGATTGCTTGAATCTTCAGATAAGCAGCCCTATACTTCTTTGGAAACTCCTCATAGACCTGCCTTGTGCCTTCAAGAGATGTTTGTACCTCCAAGAACTTGTTCATTGTTTGGACAACCAAGTTGATGCCCATGTTCCTGATGTCCAAGACCTACCGGAACCAAGTTTTCATAGTCTTGTCCAAATTTCTTCTCTTTTCCAACTTATGGATCTGTTCCTGGGACAACAACTACGGTGAGGCCAATGACATGGTAGGTTGCTCATTCGGAGATGACCATTGCTGAATGTAGGTGGTCAAATCAGCCACCTATGCTTTAAGTTCTTCCTTTGAAACCTTATCTTGTTGGATAAGGTGCACCACTGTGGTGACCGATTCCTGGAGGTGGTCAACCTTTTTTTCCCATGTGGCTACTCCCAAGTCGATGGTAGAGACGTTATAAATTACTCCCTGTTCTCCAACCACCGGTGTAGCTATCTACATTTCCCTAGATCCGGAGGCATTCATTGTTATCCTAGACCTGACCCTTTGCTTCTTCTCCTTCTTTGTTGTAATTTGAGTTCTAGCAAGTATCGCCTCTAGCCTTCCTTTTGGATCCTTCAGGGTGGGAGTTCTCTTTTCGAGTTGCTTTTGTAGCTAGTTGGGCATTTGAGGCCCTACCTTGGGTGATTCTTGTTGACCTTTGCTATCCTCCACCCTAAGCTCAATAGCCTTGACATTAATGGTCTTCTACTTAGCCCCTGCATCTTCTTTCTCCTCATCATAATCTTGTGTGAGCGTTATGCGCTTGATAGGGGACTTGGTGAGTAGCTACTCTTTAGGTTCGTCTTCCTTCTCAGCACCCTTTTCTTCTTCTTCTTCATGCTCACTTCCCTCGGGCTTATCTTCTTGTTCATCCTCATGCTCTAGGGTTTGATTATGTCTTTCCGCAGGAGACCTACTACCTTCATTCCGTGGAACAAGAACTCTTTCTTCAACTGTAAGTTGTTCTTTAGCCTCTTTATCCTTAATTTCCTTGAGTTGCTTGTTCCACTCTGTGTTGAGCTATGGATCAACCATCTCTTGGAGAATTTTTGTTCCCCGATCCTCGTTGCTCTCACTGGAAGATTCATATGCCACCTCATTGATCACCCAATGCTCATAGATGGGATGCTCATGATATACAAATTCTTCATCTTCCAGTTTCGTGACTGCTTCTTGTTCTCACCACTCGAGCTCATCTGAGATTTACATTATGGCCTCCATCCCAGGTGGTTCTGTAGGACGAGGGAGAGTTGGGGAATTAACCATTTCCTTGGCTATTGTAACTTGTACCATTGGATTTGCAAGCATTCCTGAAAGCTCGAAAGACAAGTTTTGCATGTATTTAACAAAGGACTCTAGGAGAGTGAGGGTAGGCACTACAATAGCAGATGAAGTAGGTGGCAGGGAAGGGGACATGGAGGATGATGATATTGGTGAGGTCATGGTGGAGGATGAATCCACCGATATGACCTGCATGATCAGAGAAGTGGAGGCAAGGTGGACAGAGATGTCCACCGTAGGCAGAGAGGAAGCAGTCATTGCAAGTGGAGTGGATGGAATGGTGGCAATGGTAGTAGTTGTTGTAGCAGTTGATGAAGTGGTTGGGGACCTTGGTGGATCAACTTCCAACTCCTCATCCTCATGGAGTGGATCTTCAGGTATCACAGGCATCTCCGTGATGCTACCTATTTTTCTATGTTTCTTAGGAGGCTCGCCCTCTGAGGCCATTCTGGCATATACCTTTGGATTAGATTGCTTCTCATCAACCTCCTTCCTCTTATTTGACTTAACAAATGATGGAGACCTAGAGGTTTCTCCAATTGCAGTAGCAGCAGTCCCACTGTCAGAGCCACTTGGCTCATTTTCGAGTCCCTTGAATGTCAAGGTGGCTCCCTATTACTTTAACCAAGCGACTTGCCCACTGATCCATGCCTTTGTACAAGCCTCAATAGGCTTGGTGAGAATATTAAGGTCATCCACCTCTTGCTTGACCCAATCAATCAAAGGAAATGGAAGATTTGTGATAGCATTGTACCTAGGGTCTATCATCGTGCACCCATCTTCTTCTAGCTGATCTGGAACTGTTCACAATTTTACTCTCTTCACGAAGTACGCGGTCATATGCATGTAATGCCGTATCCACACTTCAAAATCATCCTTGTAATTTTCCCAGAAGTCCTCAACGTGGTGGAGGTGGGCATACTCCAGTCCAAGTTCTTTTCTAATGTGACCGTATGGGTCCATCCATGGCCTAGTTATATACTGCCTGAACTGGTACTCGGCCAACTCCTTCTCTGAATTACCTGCACACTGGGAAGTATGAATTTGATACAATCCCTGGCCCAAGTCTGAGGGGATAAGGAGTACCTACCAGATGTTCACTGTTGAGGATATGGTGTATATGTCTCAACTACCATGTCAGCTCCAATAGTATAATCCATTCATTGGGGTACCGGGCAACTTGTTCGGTCTCTCTGTGAATCTTTGAGCATGAATGTAGGTGAACTTCGGGAATTGTATGAATAGGAAGGCATAGTGCTTGAGGAGGGCCCTAGAACTATGAGAGACTCTTCTCTCAAAGTCACCTCCCAAAGACTGAATGATATATGTGGTGAACTCATCATTCACTTGACAGTATTCTCGCTTGAAATTTCTATATTGTAGTTGTGGGTATATGTCATATGGCTTGAGATCTCTTCTGGGTGCCCCATTGGGAACTACTGACAATCCGTGATACTGCTGCTGATTGGAAAGCAAGTAGACTAGGTAGGATGTCCTGTAGAACTTTGAAGTTTTCCTGACATTGATGAATTTCTCGTGAAAGCAATTACTAATTATTTCCCCCTAATAGAATGTAGCGTCGCTCCCGGGGAGGATTTGTTCAACAAAGTACAACATCCATTCTTGGAAGAAGGCCACAATAGGAAGGCCCATTACCCTGCTTAGTAGGGTGACTAGGTCATGATAATCTTTGAAGAAATCACTATGGAAGAGCTCTTGGGGAACTTTAGCAGTGCTAGCCCACCTGTCCTTCAACCAATATTGATTGATCAACTTCTTACATCTCATGGGATCTTGATCCCATATTGCTTTACATTCCTCCATTTTTGGGGTCTGCATGCTCTTGAAGGCGGGGATGTGAAATGTGTTTGTTATCCCGACAAGGGACATATTGGCCAAGATGTTGCCATCCCTATCCACAATGGTTCTTGTTTCAACCTAGCATGCCTCCTGACATGCCATCACTAGCTTGGGGGCTACCAATGCGGGCAGGAAACCTACAACTTTCGCAAGTCCACTACTTATGATTAGCTTTAAACTACCTATCTTTGGGTCCACCTTGACCCTTTGAGTAAAGTCATCAATATTGACTTGCCCAATATTGGTGTCTATTATGTTCTGCCAGCTAGTCGTGATCTTTGAATGCAAAGGTGCCCCTTGGAATTGATACCTCATTTGATCCTTGTCTTCCTTGCCTTAGGGGGCCTTGGTGGTTCTTTTTCCTTTGTCTTTGACCATCCCAGAAGCCTCTGCACCAGATTCCATAAATCCTACATAGAGGGACGGGAATTAGCAACATTATCATGGAAAAGTAGCCTCAGAAAAATCCCTGCATATCAAGGTTAGATCCATAACATTCACATTTGATAACGTCTAAAACTTGATAAAAACATCATTTTAGAAAGAAAAACAAGTAACTTGGGTTCCCAAGGCTAGACTTCCCCTGGTAGACTATCGTTTGGAAGGGCAAATGAGGCATGGAATTCTCGATGACCTTTCCCCCATGTTGGATGTGTTAATTGAAGGGTTGGCATGAAAGAAGATCAAATTTTAGGAAGTGGGTCGAAGTTCGTTTTGGATTTGGAGGTCATTTGAGCCCTCATTCTTGCATTCGAGTTTCAGCTGTCGGAGAGCCATCTAGGGTTGGTTGTTCAAAATAGCACATGGAAAACAACATTCTGGGAGTCGGATTCTGGCATCCGGGAAGTTGTTGTAGGACAGCCATTTGAAATGGAGAAATGCGGATGGAAGCCCATAGACGAAAGTCCAAGGGAAGATCTATTAATTGATGAAAATCCAATGGCAAATGGATGTTTGGGGCCTGCGAGTCGAAAAGACAGACCGGTTTGGCCATTTAGGATGGTGAAGGCAACATAGAATTCTAAAGGTCGAGGTCTGGAAGGAGCTTGGACGTCATGTTTCAGTTTGAACCAGTGCGCGGCCAAAGCATGACCGATGCCCGGGGGTCAGAAAGATGGAGCACAACTACCATTTGGAACGGTGGATCCGTAATGGAATCCTGAAGGTGGAAATCCAGAGACCAGGACATGGGGGCGATTTTGCACACTGTCATTTCTCCAAGTTTACATTTACGCACAGACGACCATGAAGAGGTTTGGGCCTGAGAGGCATCATCAACTATTCTGAAGAATAGCAACGGAGAGGTGGAGTTTCAGTCTTCGATTTCATCCATCAAATGATTGATTTTTTAATTTTGATTTTGTGGGTTTTTAGGCTGAGGTACTACCCTACCAGGTTTCAAGTTTCTTTTAAGTTTTTTACTTGATTTAGACCATGATTTTGAGGGAAAGAAGACAAGGCATGCGAACGGCAGACATGCCTGGAAATCTCAAAGTAGACTTTAGTTGAATTCATGAGGAACGGTGAAGAAAAGGTTTGGACACGGTGGCAAAAACTGTTGGGGAAACGCTGGGCTTTTCAATCACTTATGACATGTGAAAATGACAATTGAAAACTTGTTTATATAGCCCCCAATTCTATTAATATCCAATTAAATTCTTGGTATGGCAGTAGTTGTGGTAGCTCAGTTCAAATTTCCCGGACGGCGATGGGTGATCCGGGGCTCGGTGGCTGGGAAGTTGTCAAGCCATGACCATTTTAAAATATACGAAGTGTTAAGTCAAAAAAAAATCAAGGACCTAGGGTCTGAGTCCTGGAAGGATGTCAAGCCACGGCTGTGCGGAACGACGAAAGATGGAAGGAATTTCGAAGAAGGAAATCCGACATCCAAGGTCCAGGGACTGGGAAGATGCCAGGCGCCAGCTGCACAGAACGACATAGCCGACAAGGAAACCCACAAAGGGAAAGCCGAGAGGGGAAACCTAAGGGTCCCAGCCTGGAAGGTGCCAGGGACATCAAAAAGGCCGATAGATAGGGAAAATGCAAAATGGCTTAAGATTTAGCATTTTTCCAAGGGGAAAAATTAGGCCAACCCTAATTTGAGACTTTTTGAGAATGTGTTAACCTTTAAGGATGCAAAAATGGGCATGCAAAACAAGGCGAAGCAAAAAGACCCATCAAACAAAAGAGGAAAGAGAGGGTCCCTATTCCGAATGGGGTGTGTGTGCGATAGGCACAATAGTTTCCAAATGAATTAAATCTGGAAAGTCTAGGCCAAGTGGCTAATTGGATACAATTGGAAAAAGGAATTGTGAGAAACCATGCACAACATCAAATTCTCTTAATAAATAGTGATCTTAATCCTGGTAGGGAGAGACAACAAGTAGTACAAAATGGTGAAGAAAACAAATTGGAATAGGATGATTGCAACCAATTCACTGATGTTATATGGACAAATTATCATTATAGTGATGGGGATGATGACCCTTGTTGTGATGAAGGGTGTGATCTGTCTGAATTAGGATCTTGGGGGTAATAAAGGATGGAGAGCTAGATGAGGTTTGAATGGTTGCACCATCAAATAATCTAACCAATAGCTATGATATTAATGTTGATAGTAATCGATCTTTTCCTCGTGATCAAGATATCAACTGTATATACTATGATATCCAGTTTGAGGGATCTGAATGCAACCTCACTATTGATGAATTATCATGTTGTGGTGGTTATGATGATACATAGTCATGTCTCTCTTTTAATGACTATGAATATCCCTACCAAATGAATGGAGACCCTCTTTCAAAAGTTTGCAAGAATTCTATGGGTGATGATAAGTTACAAAGGCTACACTCTCATATAAAAGGGACATAGGTTTCTTGGAAAGAAATGAGTATAATAGAAAACCCTCTCTTTCATGAACATTCATTTGTTCCAATTGATAAAGATGAATCCCCTGGTTGGTGCAGGGATAATCCACTTTTTGAGGATTCTGTTGACACTTTGGATGTATGGTTAGGATATGGTTGTGAGTAGTGCACTAGAAAGTTTATTGATGATAATTCTTATGAAACTTTCACATTTGGCACTAGTGTGGAAGATGAATTTGAAGACCAAGAGGAAACTAGAGTCCCTAATTTTTTCTCCCATAAACATAATTTGTTTTGTGAAAATCGCTTGCAAGGGGAGAAACACTTTGAAGTTAGAGATGATGAAGTATGTGAGAACATTGGTGTCACTTTTTTAGGGCATAAATTTTGAAACTAAATGGAAATTCTTCATTAGTGATGTGTGCACTAATGAAGAAATATCTACATAAATTAGTGCTAGAGCTATGTACTTTGATGCACACAAAGATTTTTCATTAGCTGCGGGGTTCATCTCTGATGAGTGAAAATTTACCTCACCTTTTGGGAAGCTAAAGAATGTTGGGTATGATTACAACCAACATATATTTGTGGTTGATTTTTTTGCTGATACTCCTCACCTTTTGGGCGTTATTATGAATTTGTTTCCATTAAATAGGAATGGCACTCATGTAGGATAGGGAGAAGAAGTTCATAAATTTGTATCTCTCTTGTCTAATGTTTTAGAAATTTTTGGTCTTGTCTTGATGCATAATTTCCTTGAAGGTTTTAAGTTTAATATGTAGGGTTAAAATGGAATATGGATGTTTCCTCTTTCCACTTCAACTTAACAAGCCTGAGATTGGTAAACAGGGTAGTATTCAGCCATGGGGGATCATTGGTATCCATCATAGTAATATAGATTGTTTGGAGTTGTTTACTATGAGTGTTCATCCAATGTAGGTATGTGTAAAGATGGCTCTGGATAGAAGAAATTTTTGGTTCCAAAGCTTGGAAACTATTGATGCACCAGGTTTACAAATTGAAGCTACTGGAATTGGATGATTGTCCCTAGCATTCTTGCCATGTTGGTTTGCTTCTACCTGAGATATAGATTCTTTCCATACCCACTAGGGGTATGCATTCCCGAGTTGCAACCACTGACGGACCTTCAAAATTTTGACATATTTTGGTGGTTTCCTTGACATTTTTCATAATCTTTCACCTTGATGTTCATGGTTTTCCCTAGGGTTTTTGGGTCTAATACCCTAGCTTCACATTTTTCAAACTTTTATTGGGCCCCAAAACCCTTGCATTATGTTTCTTCATTGACCATCTCACTAGGTTGTTGGTTGTTTTAGTGATGACTTATGTCATTTGGTGCATTGTCATTACCAGCCCCTTCATTTCAGCCCACTGGTTGTCAGGCTTTTTTATCAAATTTTAATATTTCATTGGTTGGCTTGAAATTTTTCATCTTTTTAAAGACTTATATCCTAAGTCTTTATTTATTTTTGTTGAAGGGTTGTTTCTTGTTGCCTAGCTCATGGCCCCTTTCCTTTTAAAACAAGCAATACACACATGTGTGTAAAATCTGAGCCGTCAGATCTAATCTTGGTCCTTGCACACACGTCGTATAGTTTTTAAAACTTGTATTTTGGTTGGGCCGCACAATGTGCATGATTGTGCCACATGTTCCCCAGCTCAAGGGGAACCCAATCTCCACCATCGACAGGGTATTATTTGGAGGTAAATCAACAGCTCCAAATGTGTCATCTGATCAAATATGAGCCATAGAGAGCGTGCCATACAGGCTATTAAATAATGGAAACTAACGCCATGTGCAGGGTGCCACGTGGATTCAGCTGGCAGCGTATGAAAGTTGGATAAGGCATGTAGGTGATAGATGTGTTGTTTGACTGGGAATGAATCCATTGGTTGATGGAATGGCCATGCGATAAAATGGAATTTTCAAATATATTTAACTCAAACTGAGTCATCTGAAGTGCCATCTCGGCAATTGATCGATGGCTCATATTCAAAATGGATAATTCACCATGTGATGGTTGTTTGGATGCTACAAATAGTGAGAATTAATGGCATATGCTCTTTAGAGGATATCAGCCTGATCTCCATGCATGTGAAGAGCTACTTCTTGGCAATTATGATGAATGGTATGCCAATTTCCATGTACTTGGGAATTAACAGTGATGAAATAGATGCCAACAAATAATCACTCGCATAGTAATATGTGATAAGACCTTTAGTGAGTGTTTTGTAACACCTTTAAGAAAAAAAAATTGGGTTTTCTAGCAAATTTTTTTTGGGCATGACAAAGAGAGGGGGGAGTATGACCATGCGTTCTCACACATGTGTGAGAACACATGGGGAAGCCAAATGAATCAAATAGGAAAGGTCACATGCATGGTGTGAAATCCCACACAAGGGTGAGTGGGGATGAGTTGTAAGGTGATAGTGACTTTTTCATGCAAGTCACATGTGAGAGAGATTAGAATAAATTTTAAATTTGAGAAAATGATAATGAATATTAATTAATCAATTAATCTAGGATTAATTGATTAATTGATTATGGAGGATAGTGACATCTTCCTAATCCTGATTAATTAGATAAAATGATGTATTATATTAATTTATTTGAATTAGGAAAGTGACTAATTTATTAATAAAGTATAATGATACATTGTGCTAATTAATAATGCTTAGGATAGGATGGGGACACTTTTCACATAATGACTTAATTTTATTCCTTATTTTTCCATTTCTCCAACACCATGTACTGCAATTATTAATGAAACACTTATTTATTAATATTGTTAGCTTTTATTTGTTCCTTTTTAGGAGTGTTTATTTAATAATTTAATAATTTTTATTCTTTATTTAGTCTCTACCTTCTTCACACATAGATTATTTGTATAAAACTACTTACATAATATTACCACACCGAATTATAATATGTCTAAAGTTTAACAAAAAGAGGGTCATGAAATCCTCCCCCCCTTAATTTATGCATTGTCCTAATGCACACACTAACAAGATAAGAAGTTTCATGTTAAAAGTTTCAAAACAAGAAAATAAATAACTATTGCATTTCATTTGTATCTTCCCATGTAGCATTCCCCTCATCATATTGATCCCATTGTACTTTGCATTGATTAATTTCTCTGTTGTGCAATCGGTACTGGCGCCTCTCCAAGATTTTGTATGGCTCTATCATTATTCCCCTATTTCCTAGACCTGTAAGGCATTCCAATCCAAAATATGATTTTCATCAGGTATGTACTTTTTAAGAAGAGAGACATGGAATACATCATGGATTTAGCTCAGTTGGGGAGGCAAGGCCAATCATTAAGCAACTAGATTTATCTTTTCCAAGATTTCAAAAGGCCCAATGTAGCGAGGTGCTAGTTTTTTATTCTTCCCAAATCTTACAAAAATTTTGTGAGGTTTAACCCTTAGGAAAACACTTTCCCCCACTTCAAATTCCCTTAGAGATCTATTTTTATATGCATAGCTCTTTTGTCTATCAGAAGCCTCCTTTAACCTTTACCTTATTTCCTTAGTTTTTCTTTCCATTTTCTTTAACATGTCTGAACCAATTATTATTTTGTATTCAAGACTATCCCAACTCAAAGGTGTACGACAAGGTCTACCATAAAGTGCTTCTAAAGGAGTCATTCCAAAAGAAGTTTGGAAGGTGTTGTTGTAAGAAAACTCTACAAGCGGTAGGTACTCTTCCCATTTCCTTTGCTAGTCCATACAATACATCCTAAGTAAGTCCTCTATGATTTGATTTGTCCTTTATGTTTGCCCATCAGTTTTATAATGATATGTTGAACTAAAGTTTAATTGAGTTCCCAAAGCTGACTGGAGAGTTTTCCAAAACTTGAAGTGAATCTTGCATCTCTATATGATATTATCTTCTCAGGTATTCCATGTAGCCTAAAGAATTCTTTCACAAAGCATCTTGCTAAGGTAGGACCATCATCAGTTAAATTCCCTGGTATAATGTGGGCCACCTTGGTGAGTTTTTCAATTACCACCATTATTGCATCATGTCTGTAAGGTGTCATCGATAGCCCTTGTATAAAATCCATGCTAGTAACTTGCCATTTATGGTGGGGTATATCATGTGGGTACAATAGACCTGCTGGATGGTTATGTTTTTCTTTTACCCTTTGACATTCTAAACATTCAGCCACAAAATGAACAATTTCATTTTTCATCCCTTGCCAAAAATAGAACTTCTTTAGATCTGAATAAATTTTATTAACTCTAGGGTGTCCTAAATATGGAGTGTGTGAGCCTCAACTAGAACTATATTTCTTAAATCTCTTAGGTTGGGAACATAGATTCTTTTATTATACCACAATAGCCCTTCTTGATCAAGAGTGTACCCTTCAATGTAAGGATTTGTTGGATCATTTTCCA
Source organism: Sequoiadendron giganteum (assembly GCA_007115665.2). Lineage (NCBI taxonomy): Eukaryota > Viridiplantae > Streptophyta > Pinopsida > Cupressales > Cupressaceae > Sequoiadendron > Sequoiadendron giganteum. Next base: position 801,989,083 of record CM021100.1, read on the forward strand.
AGATTAGCTTGAGTTGTTCATATCATGGGTCATGTTTTTTATCTTCCTTTACTTTCTCCTTGAATGAAGTCTTGAAAGTAGTCATGGTTAGAAAGTGTCTCATTCTACTTAAAGAATTTGCTACCCTATTTTCCTTTCCCTTAATATATTATATTTCAAAGTAATATTCACTTATAAATTCTATCTATCTCCTTTGCCTTTCATTCAAGTGAGGTTGGGTAAAAATATATTTAAGTCCTTGATTATCTGTTTTTAGCTCAAAGGGCTTGCCAAGCAAAAAGTGCCCCCATTTTTGTAAGGCATGAACAACAAATGCTAACTCTAAATCATGGGGGGAATAGTTTACTTCATGGGTTTTCAAATTTCTAGATTCATAAGCCACTACTCTTTCATCTTGAATAATAACTCCCCCTAATCCTTCGATAGTTACATCTGTTACCACTGTGAAATTTCCATTTGGATTTGGAATCCTTAAGATAGGTATTGTAGTTAAATTTTCCTTTAAAATTTGAAATTCCTTATCACTTTGTTCCATCCACATAAACCTTTTATTCTTCCTTTGTAATGATGTGATAGTATTTGCAATCTTAGAGAATCCCTTTACAAACCTTCTATAGTACCCTACTAAACCCATAAAAATTCTCACTTCTAACACATTTTTAGGAATCGACCATTCCACTATTGCCTTAATCTTTTCAAGATCAACTGCTATTCCTTCTTTAGATATAATGTGACCAAGGTAATGGATTTTCCTTTCAAAGAAGGAAAATTTTAACAATTTCCCATATAGTTTATGTTCCTTCAATCTTTACAAGACTAGTTGTAGGTGAGCCAAATGTTCTTCATTTCTAGAATAAATTAATATGTCATCCAAAAAGACCAAGATAAATTTTTCCAAGAAATCATGGAACACACTATTCATTAGGTTCATGAAAGCAACTGGGGCATTAGTCACACCAAACGACACAACCACGAATTCGTAATGCCCATATCTTGTTCTAAAGGTTGTTTTTGGGATATCCTCCTCCTTAATTCTTAATTGATGATAGCCTAATTGTAAATTTATCTTGGAGAATACTATTGATCCCTTCATTTGTTCAAAAAGGTCTTCAATTCAGGGTAATGGATACCTATTCTTTATTTTGACCTTGTTTAGCATTCTATAATCAATATAAAGCCTTTGAATTCCATCCTTCTTCTTAACAAACAAGAATGGTGCTCCCCAAGGGGACACACTTTTCCTAATTAATCCCTTCTCCAAAATTTCTTCCTTCATTTTAAGTTCCTTTAATTCTGTAGTGTTCATTCTATAAGGTGCCCTTGACACTATTTCATCCCGAGGTAAAATGTCAATGGAGAAATCAAATTTCCTTTTTGGGGGTAATCTTGGTAATTCTTCTGGAAACGCATCCTTATATTATTGTAAAAAGGGGGAGTTTTCAAAGGTTGGAGTATTTTCCTTTTCATTCTCATCAAAACTTACTAAGTATATTTGAGCTCCTCCTCTTCTTTCCTTCTTTAATTAAATTTTTGAGATGGTTTCTACATTTATAGGTTTAAATTTTCCTTGTATTTTGACCCTTTTTCCCTTATCATCATAAAACTCAACCACTTTATTGTAACAATCTACATTAGCTTGGTGATGTGTTAGCCAACTCATCCCAATAATTACATCATATACTCCTAGGGAGCCACATAAAGATATACCCTTGTTTCAAATTCAGGAAATTGCACCCTTGCCTTTGATAAATATTTGGTTACTTCCCTAGTTGCCTTATCCCCATACTGAACCATCCATGATGATTCCATATGGTTAACTCTTAGTGTTAACTTCCTACCAATTCTGGTGAAATGAAACATTCAGATGATCCAATGTCAACTAGAATTGAAATTGGTTGATTGAAGAGGGTACCTGTGGTTTCTATGGGAACATTTTGGAATCTTGTCCTTCAATTTCTAACTACTACATGCATCCTTTGTTGTGGTCCTTGTTGGGGTTGGTTGTTTCTGATTTGACCTTGCATCCTTGGGAAATCTCTAGCATAACGATTTCCTCCACACATAAAACACCCACCTGATGGTCCTCACTTAACTTGATTCCTAGGAGGATTATTCCTTGCTTCATTGTTCCTTGGTGGATAACCTACCTTGTTAAAATTTGGTTGATTATTCCTATTATAGTTGTCCTTGTTATTATTGTATCCATTATTTTGATTCTGATTTGGTGGTGGTCTCCTTTCCGATGCATTATTCCTTTAGTTTTTTTTTACATCGAGGTTTCCCTTGAACTCATGTTTCCTCTTATTGTTAGAGTTTTGTCTTGTTGCTGCTAGGGCTTGCAACTTCCTTTCTTGTTTAAGAGACTTTTCTAATACCTCATTCATGTTCTTAGGTCCATGCATATAAATCTCTCCCCCTATGTTGGTATTTAGTCCCAATATGAACTTCCTTTTTTGGCTCTTTTCATCTTTTTGATACATTGGCACATATTTCAATAATTTGGAAAACCTATCCCAATATTGTTGAACTGTTAGGGTCCCTTGTTGGAGGTTGTGGAATTCTGCTATTTTATCATCAAAGAATAATTGTGGTAACCACCTTTTACGAAAAAGATGAACAAATTTTTCCCATGTGATTGTGTCCTTATTGTATCCATTTTTGTTCCTTAGCATTGGTCCAGCAACTAGCTCCCTCCCCAATGAGTTGATAAGATCCCCATAAATCCTTAGTGGTTTCACTAAAATATCTTAACTCAAAGTATTTTTCCATTTCATTCAACCAATTTTCTGCCCCTTCACCTATTTGTTTCCCATCAAACTTTGGTGGAGTGATTTTCTTTATATCCTCTGATAATTCCATTATGTCATTCCCCTTTCTTACTTCAACTTCATTTTCTTGATTGCTCCCAAGATTCTCCCTTTCTTGTTCACCCCTCTTTTCAATATTGTTTTGCCTTGTCCTAAGGTCTTCTATGGATTGTTCCAAGTTTTTGATCTTATCCCTTTGTTCAGCTAGCAAATTTATTATGGAATCCACCCCTATTTCATTATTTCTTTCCTCCTGCTCTTGGAAAACACTAGCTCAGGTTACCCTTCTTCTTGCCATCTAGAATTTCCTAGAAAATTCAAATTCCTAACATCAAAATTGGATTAAAATATTTATTGTAGATTTTCTATCTCAATACTCTCCAATTTACACAAAATATTTTTATTTTAATCAAGTTGTAGTGAGCTCAAGGCCTAGTCTTTGAACCTTGGCTCTAATACCACATATAAGAGACCCACACTTCCTTAATCCAAAAATTCACTAGTTTTTTTTTTTAACAAAGTAAATATCTTAATGTCTTGCTCAATTAGTTGTATACTCACGAACTTCTATCCATATGGGATAGGCATCTATCCATCCATGATATTCATATAACCATACAAGTTAGCCTAATGTCCATATAGGACCAAGACTCATATATCCATCCAGGATAGGAATCTAACCATTTGGGGTAGGTTAATGTCCATACGAGACAAATATTTATCTATCCAAATAAGGTAGACATCTAACAACATGGGTTAGAAAATTCTTTGACTAGAGACTTAGACTCATCGAGACCATCCAAGTCTTGAGTCACTCTCTAAAGACTACACTCCCCTATAAGGAGTGCACCGAGGTCAACGTCCTTAGGAGTATGCGAGATAATAATAAAATCTTGTGTCCCACCTCATAATTTGGCCTAAAGCCTCTGAGAATCATGTGAATCCATCCAAGATTCCTTCTGAGTATAACAAGTAATTTCCAATTTTAATTTTAATATTAATTTATCTTTCTTTAACACAAGGTATCTTAGCAAGACCAACAAGGAAAACACCCTTGACCAATCCTAAATCCCCATCCCGAGTGCCTGCAAACTAGGCACAACTCCGTCCCTAGACAGCCTACATACACCATTTTAGCACGGGATCAAGGCGTATAATATGTAGTTTTTTTTCTAATGTATTGTTTGATGTTAACTATTTTGTGGGTACGTCAACCTTTCTAGGGCCATTTCCACAAACAGTCTCTCTTCAGTTGCTACTCACATAAGGGAGAATATATAGCATAAAGATTCATGGTGATCTTTTACTTGTTTCCTAATTCATCTATGTCCTAAATTCCTATTCTAACTTAGATTTTCAGAATTGGATATGGATGCTAAAGCTGCACAAGATTAAACATCAATTCTAATCTAAATAAAACAACAAAGAATGATAAGTAAGCATGATTAATCTAAACTAATAAAACTAGAATGATCTCACCGAATATGCAAATACTTCCTCGATTTATCTCAATTGCCCTTCTCCATCTTGCTGTATTGTTATTCTTGCCCTCAGATATTTGTGTGTTTGAATGCAAGCATAACTTTGTCGAGTGTCTCAGCAAAATATCAAAGATTGTTTCTTCTCAAAAGTGTATAATAATTTCGGGAGATGGAATAATGATTATGATAGGCCATTTTATAGATTTTGTATTTTTGAACGATCGGCTCACATTGAAAGAGAGATCGATGGACAAGATTGATGAATGTCATGCGATGAGTTATGTGATAGATAGAATGCGAGTTAGAATGTGAGTTCAACTGCAGGATAAAGACTAATTTTAGAACATGAGTTCCAATGTTCATCTTCAAAAATAGAAGAAATAGACTTTGTATGCAAAAGCCAAAGTTAGAAGTTGAAGAATAAATGCATTCGAATGCAAACGTGACTTAGAACTAGTTAATCGACTAGTTGTGACAGAGAGTTCTCTCACAAAGATAAAGTAGTGTTTAACTCAAGAGATAACTGGAGAACTAAAAATAGAACTCGAGTCTGACGGTGAGTGAATGAGTTAGATAACTGATTGATAGAAGAATGTGACATAAATGATAAAATATGAATTAAATGTTAATTTAATTCAACATTCGAAAATAAGAGACTTTAATTAAATAAATAAAGTAATTTATTTAATTTGACTATTGAAAAGGATAGAATTGAATAATTAAATAATAAATATTTAATTATAGTTGGAAAAGGGGTAATTAAATAATAAATTATTTAATTGATAGATAAAGGGGGAAGAATTAATTAGTTCACAACATAATCAAATAAATATGATTTATTTAATTAATTAACTTGAATAAAGATTTATAATGAAGTAATGAATTAATTAAAAAGGAGTATTTAATTAATAGAGGAAATATGTGTTAGCAAGGGTAATTAAATAATAAACATTATTTAATCAAGACCATAGACTATAGAAAATTATGTCAAAATGTGTACTTGCAGGCCTAGACCAATTTTCGGTATCTATAGTTTGCCCCTCTTTGATACAATGTTGGTACAATGTTGTGTCAAAGAAAATATGCCCCGATTGTGCCCCAGCATGAAACAGGTTAAGGTATGCCCCCTTGGGAAAATGATGAGGAGGTAGTGGTATGCCCCCTCGAGAGGATAGGTGGGTTTGAAGAACATGAGTGTGCTCTAGAAATGGATAGATAATAGTGGTGAAGATGTAGAAAAGAAGAAATGTTAGCATGGATGATTTCAGAAAGTTAGTAAGAAACAATTAAGGTTGACTGATTGAGAAAAAGATATAATCTTTGATATATTGCCAAATACGCTATACTTGCTTGTTATCATCATTGGGTGGGACATGAAACAGATGGATAGTACACACTATGATATGAGATAGACCATAGTGTACAAAGTCATCCATCTATGAAAAATAGACAGTTGTAGAAAAGGAGTGTCTTAACTCAGACTAAGGACGAGATGCCCTAGTTGTTTTGTCGAGACAAACCACAGACATCAGACAAATAAAAGTTGGGTCATGAGACGTCATTGCTCCTCTAAATCCTTGATCGGACATCCTTGAGGAAACTCAGTAACATGACTCCAAAAACCAATGTTAAAAAGGCAGTTGACAGACAGCAGCCAAAGAAAAAGAGTCATGAGATATCGTTGCTTCTCTAAATCCTTCAAGGGACATCCATGAGAAAGCTAGTAATAGGATCTTGCACAAATTGATAAAAAGATAAGATAAAATAAGATATAAAGTCATAAATCCAAATAAATATATTTTCCAAAACTTGATCTTGTGAGATTGTTTGATGTTGATGTTTGACATAGTGTGATGTGAGAGAATGACATATACCGCATAAGACGTTGAGTCTAGTTTCGACTAAGTGACTTCTGTATAAGGCATGGCAAAGCCTGGTTTCAGAAAAGACATGTGCCGTATAAGACGTTGGAGCCTGATGACGTTGATGCGACAAGCCACATGAGGCTATGACAATTTGATGACGCCTATTGACAAGAAAGACATATCTTGTGTAAGACATAGGTTGATCGTTTTGACAATATGTATGATATTGAATCGATGACAATTTGAGATGTTGCCTTGTTGATGCATGACTTGTTTTGATTCCTTGACTAATTAAAAAGTGTGTGCATGTAGATAGTGTATGACATGAGATGATACCCTAAACTATGATATGCAACTTGTGTGATAATGATTGTGAATGAACCCTATTGGACTGACCTAGTGTGGTCTCGGGAGCTCATCAATTGATTAGCCTTTCCTATGTTGTACACGTAGAGACCTCGTAGTTCAACACGACCAATGACTTTGAATATACAAAGCGTCACTAATTTAAATGTGTGTGACACATGAAAAACCTAATGCCTCGGGGGCACATCGATTGATGGCCTTGCCTACGTCCCAGTCGTAGAGGCAATGTAGTTCGACTATGACTGTGACTGACTAAACATGACCAACTTGACATGATTGACTTGACATGATGACCTGATATGATGACTTGACAGGATGACTTGACATGATGACTTGACTCTATTTTTGGGATTTTCTGACATTTTTTTTTTTAAATTTTTTTTTATAATGTTTTTATTTTTATTTTTCAGGACATTTTCTAATTTTTTTACTCTCGTGACAAATGCATGTGAATGATGCCGACACACATGAATCCAAGGACAACCATGATTTTGCTGTTGGCCAAGCTAAATACCAATTGACAGGTGATGATGACAACAACGTTGTTTGACGTGGGAAGGACACATCCCGAAACAATGTGAAGATGACAATGATATGACAAGAGGATAAAAGTTTGTAGCAGGGCTAGGGTCAAAGTCAAGGAATGTTTTGGATAATGCATTAGGTTGCCATATTGTTGCATTTGGAATGACTTGATGAGGATTGGATGGGATGATGAGGGATATTTAGAGCATAGACAAGGAAAACCAAGATGGATGATAGGTATAAAAGGACAATGGATGGCTTGCACTAGAGAATTATCATATGGTCTCCAAGGATGATGTCGCATAGCAGAAAGGAGTCTATGAAGGTAATGACATGATTTTTAATGAATAAGGTTCGACCAAAAGATAGACATGTCAAAAAAAATTCCAAAGCATGACCTTTTGTTGTATTGTAGTCCTTATCAAGATCAAAGTCAGTGGGAAAATGGATGGAAAGTGATAGGGTTTAGATGGATAGATGGAAATTTCATAGGAAATGTCATGTGAAGGACATGAGAGATGAGACAACTTGCCCCCAAGTGTCATGATCCACATAGGTAGTTTATTTTACACATGATGCCTATTTGCTAGGTTTTCATCATGGTACTTACCCAAAGCGCCTATTTACCAGGTTTTCACCGTTGGATGAATTATTTCTCTTTACTATTTTTGTCAATTTTTTTATTTTTGTGGTGTCACCATGACGCCTCTTTTCCAAGTTTTCATCAAGGTAACAATTTTTTCAAGATTGTCTCGATACTTTAGATGATCACTGATTGTGTTGAATCCATTGATGGTGCTGATGTAGAGACTGGAGCCATGATATGCCAATAATGACCTTTATGAAGTAGTTGTCTTGTTAGGATCATAGCACTTGCAGATAACTGATCGATATCATTGTGACCCTTTTTTATACTAGAGTTGGCCTTATTAGAATACGCACATCATGATAGAGTGCCATTAGTGTCCTTACAATAAAGAGTTGCTGCCAAGATGCGATGGATTTGTGACATGGTATTTTTGGACTTTAGATGAGATGTTGGATTATGATGGATGATGGTAGATGTGGGGGGATTGTTCAGAAGTTTAGATGAATCACTTTTTATTTTCCAAACTTGGGATGTTTGATGGCAGAGTTTGGAATTTTTATTGGGATAGCGTTTGGAACCAACACTTTTATATGCCTTTCTTGATGACCATTGTGAAGGAGGTGGACATTTATTATATGTGGGAGTCCTCTTTTCTTGTGGCTCCACATTTTGATTGATTCTTGGATTTGAAATATTTTCTTTGCTTGATCCATTTTTCTTTGGGATCCATTTTAACTTCATTTGTCCACTCATATTTTTGATTGCTTTGATGGTCATTGACATTTGATTTTGAACTTTGGATTTGTAATAATTTTTTTCTTTTTGTTGGTTCCAAACGGAAGGTTTATTCATGTTGGAATGATGGTTTATAGTGTGGATGGAAGGAGTTTTGGCAGAAATCTTATGGTAAGAACTACTCATGGCCCCCATTTTGATGTTTATATCAAATAAATTTTCCCCCAATATCGAGGAGGTATCACTAACATCATTAGACTCTCTGACTGATGAATAACCAAGATCCTGATGTCTAGGATTTTCTTGAAGTTGTACTGGTTCTCAAATTCCTTGCTCGTGTAGGCCTAGTCTTTTTCCTTGATACTGCATGTTCTGACAGATTTTGTTTACAATGGGGTATTTTTTGTTTTGAAAACAATATGTTAGCCCATCATTGTGTATGTAGACACTGTTACTTGGAATCTTCTCTTCTACAAGAAATCCTGCTCTAACAAATATAGATGATCTTATCTGATAAGATATTGTAGCTTCGTTAACATGTTGGATATATTTTTGATTAACATCTTTGGTTTGATTTTGTGAAACATTAGATTCTGATTATTCTTCAAAAGGATCTTCCATGTCGATGTAGAAACTGTCCTTATGGTCATTATCATGGAGTCCAGTGAATTTAGCTATAGCTTGATCATTTGAAAATATGTCTAGTGCAAAAGACTCTCATTCTAGAGGAAGATCATCTATGTTTCCAAAGGAGGCAAGTTTCTCATTTTGGGAAATGGCGGTGTTCAAAGTTTGGGTAGGATCAACCTCAAATGTTTGATCATGAATGGCATAAAGGTTGATGAGCGGATCATTTTGGATTTCTTGATCAATGGTAGTGTCTTGGTCAAAGATAGGTTTGTCTTGGATGACTTGATTGGGAATGAAATCTTGATCAAGGATAAATGTATTTTGGCTGCCATGATTATCTAGAAGGACTTCTTGGATATACCTAAATATAGGGTCATGGGATGGACTTTGTTGATCTTGACATGAAGGTGAAGCCATGATGTCATGCTTTGGACTTTCTCGACATGTATCCTCAAGTGTAGGCAATGTAATGTGATTTCGGAGACCATGAATAGTTGTGCTTGCATGACTAAATGTATGTTGAGATGGAGTGTCGTGGAATGGATTGGTGTATAATGGACTATGATATGGCATGGAGGTTTGGACTTGGTTGAGGGATGATGGGCTAGGATAGGACATGAATGCATGACTAGGATATGACGTGGATGGAGGACTAAGATATGATGTGAATGGAGGATTAGGATGAGATGAAGGACTAGAATAGGACATGGATAAAGGACTAGGATATGATGTTGAGACTTGGACTATTTTGATGGATGGTTGATTTCCTTTGTCAAGGTTAGAGTGGGTATGACTAATGAAAGTTTCATGGATGGTGTTAGGGGACTCTTGATAATGAGGGTAGGTGGATGGAATACTAGAGTTTATGGGTTGTTGATAAGAGGGATATGTGAGTAGTTGACCATGGGTTGAGGTTGATTGGCATTTGGATTGGATAAATTTTCTTTTGAAGTCTATGGCTTGTTGGTATTGACCCATGCGGAGTAATTGGTATTCAACTTGACTAGCAAGAATATCAAGGTCAATAAAAGACATGGTGATGGATGGTAATGCAAATGATATGGAATTATGTCTCTAAATTATATGATTTTTAGTCTATATTTTTTTGGATTTTTTGAATATGACAGATGTTACGACAATGACGTATACTAGAATGACATGCTCTAGGATGTACGATATGCAATATGTCGAGCAAACTAAGACGATAAATGAGTCTAAGACAGGTATAACCTACCACCTATGGATTAAATGCATGCAAGGATTTGTGTTTAACCAAGGAACCTGATTGTAGGACAAGGATAGTTGACAAGGTGAATTTCCCAAACTAGACTATTGAGCTAGAAAGATTCACAAAAGGACTAAAGTGACTAGGTTCAATGATTGTGACAAACCGGAACATGAATGTATCCAATGACGAGGAAAGTTACCTATTCAATGATATGCAGTTTCCTAGGAAGTATCTATATGCATGCAACTTAGGATGACTGTGACTAAGACGTAAATGACACCTAATGATGCAAGGTTTTCGAGCAAAATTTTCAGTTTCTAATCCAAGGTTGATCGTAAGAACGTAAATCAAATATTGACAATGATGTTTCAGACTCAGCTCGTAGTTTTTGATGTTTTCTATTGATAGGAAAATGCGGTTCACTAAACAGTTGCAGTTCAAATTCTGACAGATGCAGTTTTTTGACAGTGCATGCGGTGTTTCTAACAGTTATGGTTTTTCCTATGACAAATGCGGTTCGAAAACTGACAGATGCGGTTTTGTATGCACACATGCGACTCAGAATGTGACAGTTGTGACTTGTAATATATAAACTAAATAATGAAATTTTTGATAGACACATGCGGTCTTTCCCCTAACAGATGCGACTCTCTATGACAGATGTGGCGTTTAAACTGACAATTGCGACTTTATTTTCTGATAGTTGAAATTTTCCTGAAAGTTGTTGATTGACTTTATTTTTTTGATCAAAATTTTGATGAATACAACAAACAACAAACACAACAATCAATGTATTTTCAGTTTTGTGATGGGAGGACTGTTTAAGACTCGAAAACATTGACAACCTAGGCTTTTAGGACAATACTTGTTGAATTCTTATTTGGATTTCTCTAGCTATGCATATTTATGGTGAATGACTAGTAGCTTGACCGCACTGGCTCCCCTCCATGACACTCACTTATACAGGGCAGCCAAGCTACTGTATCCATGAAACTCCCATGGCATACATTTCATTTCCACACATAAACCGTAAGAATATAAGATGACATCATAGGGCCGACCTTGCTGTGCCAACAAGTAGGTAGGATTTTGGAAACTCTACAACAAGATTTTTAATAAGGGCATTCCATTCATGGGACACTATCCAACATTAGTGAGAGTCCATTTATGTCCATCTCGTCGAAATAGTACACGTGATTCTTGGGCTTTCCCCAAGAATCCTCTTTTATATACTGGCTGGAAGTCGCTTGGCTTTAGCGTGCTACTGGTCTGAGTCGTCTTGGGGTGAGTAATTTTTCCCACCAAGATAAGCCCAAGTTCTAGAGTCAGCAATTGTTTCTCTTACACCCAGGATCGCATGACTGCGCAAGGGGAGACGATACTTCGGTGTACTGAATCATAAGGGTTACAGATACGTGCAAAGCACCAAGCAAAAAAGACAGTGATTCTTTTTAATCCAAACGATAATTTGCTATCTATCAATCAGAAAAATCATTTTAATCCCACATGACGATTATCTATCTACCAAACAAAAGCTTGCTTAAATAAATAAATCAACACAAAGGCATTAGGTCTTGCATGCAAATTTATCAGTAGTTCATTGTTCTTCAACTTTCATCCTGCAAAAGATATTGTCTTTGGTTTTTATTGTCTTTTGTGCTTCATCCTGCAAACACTATGTTATTCCCCCTAAACACAACTGAAACAAACATTAGCAAAAATCCCAAACAACCCAAAAAATGAAAACTTAAAATATGGATATACGGAAATGACTAAAAAAATGAAAAAGTTTTACCAAGCAAATGCGGCTTTTGGAGCCATAGATGCGGCTCGATGTTGACAGTCGGATGCGGTGCAGGAATTCTTTATAGGCGGATGCGGTATGTGATGGCAGATGCGGTGTATAGTTTAGCAAATGTGGTTCACCAACACAGATGCGTCACAGAAAGCCACAAATGCAGCTCACGAAAATGGATGCATCGTAGGAAGTCAAATGCATAACAAAATTTCAAAAACCAGGAAAAATTTTTTTACCAGTCAAATGCGGTGCAGAAAGCCACAAATGCGTCACACAAAGTCACATGTGTCACAGGAAGTCAGATGCATAACCTCAGAATTTCAAAAATGAAAAAAAATATTTTTTTACTAGTCAAATGCAGTGCAGAAAGCCGCAAATGCGTCACACAAAGTCACATGCAGTGCACAATGCCACAAATGCATCACTTCTGCTCAGCCAAAAAAACAATCATGTTTTTCTAGTAAAAAATGCCACCCTTAACAAAAATATGTAGTATAATATATGAAAATTCATCTCTCGACCCTTCTGGATGCAACCATGCTATCTATTTGATCTCAAAATTCCTCCAAAAGTGTGATTTGGAAGATTCTTCAAAAGTGTGATTTTTTTTTTAACATGCGGATGCGTTGCAAGGTACCACAGATGCGGTGCAGAATATAGCAAATGTGGTGCGGAATATAGCAAATGCAGTGCGCCGTACGATTCTTGCAAAAAAGAACAAAAAACGGAAAAACAAAAAGACAAAAATATGTGTGAATTTTGAAGTGTGTTCATGTCGGGTTCACCAAATGTATCTCAGATTTTTAGAATTGGATATGGATGCTAAAGCTGCACAAGATTAAACATCAATTCTAATCTAAATAAAACAACAAAGAACGATAAGTAAGCATGATTAATCTAAACTAATAAAACTAGAATGATCTCACCGAATATGCAAATACTTCCTCGATTTATCTCAATTGCCCTTCTCCATCTTGTTGTATTGTTATTCTTACCCTCATATATTTGCGTGTTTGAATGCAAGCATAACTTCGTCGAGTGTCTCAGCAAAATATCGAAGATTGTTTCTTCTCAAAAGTGTATAATAATTTTGGGACGAGGAATAATGATTATGACAGGCCATTTTATAGATTTTGTGTTTTTGAACGATCAGCTCAGATTGAAAGAGAGATCGACAGATGAGATTGATGAATGCCATGCGATGAGTTATGTGACAGATAGAACACGAGTTAGAACGTGAGTTCAACTGTAGGATAAAGACTAATTTTAGAACGTGAGTTAGAACATGAGTTTCAATCTTCATCTTCAAAAATAGAAGAAATAGACTTTGTATGCAAAAGCCAAAGTTAGAAGTTGAAGAATAAATGCATTCGAATGCAAACGTGAGTTAGAACTAGTTAATTGACTAGTTGTGATGAAGAGTTCTCTCACAGAGATAAACTGGTGTTTAACTCAAGAGATAACTGGAGAACTAAAAATAGAACTCGAGTCTGATGGTGAGTGAATGAGTTAGGTAACTGATTGACAAAAGAATGTGACATAAATAATAAAATATGAATTAAATGTTAATTTAATTCAACATTCGAAAATAAGAGACTTCAATTAAATAAATAAAGTAATTTATTTAATTTGACTATTGAAAAGGATAGAATTGAATAATTAAATAATAAATATTTAATTATAGTTGGAAAAGGGGTAATTAAATAATAAATTATTTAATTGATAGATAAAGGGGGAAGAATTAATTAGTTCACAACATAATCAAATAAATATGATTTATTTAATTAATTAAGTTGAATAAAGATTTATAATGAAGTAATGAATTAATTAAAAAGGAGTATTTAATTAAAAGGGGAAATATTTGTTAGAAAGGGTAATTAAATAATAAACATTATTTAATCAAGACCATGGACTATAGAAAATTATGTCGAAATGTGTACTCGCAGGCCTAGACCAATTTTTGGTATCTTCACCTATAAGTCATGTCACCCTTGCTTGTTAAATAATAAATCATCAAAGATAAAAGAATTAAAAAGTCAATTCACATGCCCAAACCCTAGTGGGGTTTTCTATGATTTTCACTAGCGGATGTAAGTCCATTATAGTATTCTCTTTTTAGATTATCGATCTAAGAGGGATTTACTTCCACTTGTATTTTAACTCCAAAAATGCTCCTTATTACTCGCAATAATTTATATGGACAATGCCACAAACATCGTTGTTGTAGATTTATTAGGATATAAGTGTAGTAACTCAAGCATGATGAAATTACCTAGAAATGTTAGTTAGCGGCACCATTAATATCGAACGCTGCTTGTTTTTTCTTTTCCTCCTCTTATTTAAGTTTTCTATTGAAGAAGGAAATTAAATGCATTATCAACTATAAGAAAATTATCTTGTGCACATAAAATAAATGGTAATATAAAAACTTTATACCTTCTTGCTAAGGAAGTAAAATTAAATTAACTTACTAAAAAGAAAAACTATTTATTCAAAGTACATTTGCTAAAAAGAAGTACTACATCTACTTACATCCTATGAAAGTAAAACTTTTTGTAACAATGAATTGAATCATGAAAATAGTCAAATCCATTTGTGAAATAAAAACACTTATACATAATGTTAGATTCTTCAAGATGGGTGATCTAATTTAGAGATGGTATGAATCTAATTGTATTTAGTATTTCCTAGAAAATAAACTTGAATCTATTTGCATAATCTATGTCAAAGAGTAATATGATTTAAGTAGTTTTGATTTAAATCACATAGCACTAATATTCTCAAGATAAATATCCATCGAAGAAAGCATAAATTATTCCAACTCAAGGAGACTTCATGGCATAATCTATTGTTTCAAGACAAAAGGCTTATTAATTTTGATTGAATTCAAATTGCATGAATAAATAATCCAACTGAAGAAGACTTGATTTTAATTGCATAAGTTATTTCACTAATGTCTTAAGATAGATAAACCAATACAATGTATTAATCTAATAAGAGCCTTGATTTTAATGAATATAAGTTATACTACTAATGCCTCAAGATTGATGATCTATCTAAAGTAGGTTTGAATTAATTTTCTTAAGTTTATTCCTGATAATATGCTAATTATTACATAATGATTTATACACTATGCCCTTGTTGCAATTAAATCAATCGACCTTGTTTTAAAAAAAGAATTGAATCTACTTGCATATTAAGGGAGAACATTAATTTAAAGAATAACCATGATGTTGAAGGATTAAGTTTATTGAAAATTAATTAAATGATAACTATGATGTTATGTTATAAACCTTGAATCCCAAGGAAATAAATTTATTTCATGGAGAGAAGGTTTATTTGAAGAATAACAATAAATCCAAGAGTTAAGTTTGTGGCATAACAAGAAAGCAGTTTTATTAAAGAGATATTATTAATACCTTAAGTTAGATGGTATTTTTTTTGCATGAATTTGATTTTACTACTTACCATTCGGTAAACCAAGGAACTTCTCATTTAATGAAACATAAATTTAAGATTAAAATTTAATGTCTAATAATCATAATTGTTATCATAGAATTATAATTATTGTTATAATGTTATAGTGTTGTCATAAGATATAAATGTTGTCATTCTTCTTGTAAGTGTGAATAAGTAGAAAGGAAAAAAAAACACTTCTTAATGAAACATTGTATCAAAGATCAAGCTAATAATCTACTAAAAGCATCTCATTGTCTCCTATCTTCAAAGATTTATTAAGTTATTGTGTTCTCAGATTTAAATAACACTATAACTATTAAAATGAAAATCTAAAGAATGGAATGATGTTGATGCAATGATTTGAAGCTATATGATAATGTTGGATAATAAAATAAACTAATATAGCATGGATTGACATGAAAACCGATGGATGAAGCTACAAGAGGCAGCCATGATATGAAAACTAGAATGATGGATGCTTGGATGCTTGAGACTTGATGCTTGATGCTTGAATTCCTGCAGAGTAAGAGTGCATAAGTTAGATAATCTGGGATCTGGATCCTTTTCTTGGTTGAATGAAGCTTTATTTATAGATTTTCTAGCTGTAGAAATGCATAGGGATGAAAAAAAGAGGCTTGGATTCAATCTGGAGGATTGAATGGTGAGAGATGGAGGAGATTGAGAAGATTTTGGAGATTGTCTCTACCCATGAAAACACTAGGCAAGAGAAGAGGAAAGATTGATGGAAGAGGATTGAGAGAAGAATTTGCAATTTGTCTCCAAAACTTCCCATGAAGTTTGAAAGCATTAATTTTGACATATTTTGACATAAATTAGACATAGGATATCTAATTTGATTTTGAGGAAATATAGTGGAATATTCCTTATGCCTTAATTTAAATATTTCTGAGTTAAATTAACCAAAGAGGGATAAATAATTTAATAGAACAAACTATAGAAGTTGTTTATTAAATTAAAATAGAAGAATATGGTAATTAATCAATAAAGTGCTTGACCTTTATTTAATTAATTTAAGATTTGATGTGATAGAATATAATAGGGAAATGATAATTAAATTAAACAAAGTATTTAATTTTGTTTATTTAATTAAGATGAGATAATAGAAGAATTGGAAGAATTTAAATGTGAATGTGAATGTGAACTATATAAATAAATATTTCTATTTATTTAAACAGTAGAGGAAATTAGGATAATTAATGAAATAATTCATATTTAATTAATCGGATTCTCTAGACCAATTTTAGGTGTATACATTTTTTCCCTCTTTGAAGTGATGTGTTTACGCATTGCTTCAAAGAAAATTTTGCTGCTATTGCTAGTATTGATGAAAACAAAAAATTACTATGCCCTAGACATGCCCCAGATATTGATTTTCAGATGATGATAGATATATGCCCCCTCGGGATATAAATTAATGATTTGATGATTTTTTAAAATTTTCAAATTTTCATGATGATTTGATGATGATTTGATGAAGATTTGATGAAGAAAATAATTTATCTCCTGAAATTGATGAAGAAAATATAGCCCATGGATGAATTTCAATTAATTCCATAAATAAAATTAATTAAATTAAATAAATCCCTCAAAAATCCCCTTTTCTTAAATCCATATAAGGTCCAAAAGGTCATTTTCATCCCCACTTCTACTTTTTCACTTTCAACACCTAGTGATAGAGATATTTGAGCTAGCTAGAGTAAGATGCCTATCCCTACCACACTCACCGTTTTGAGCGTGTGCGATGTCACCAGCGGCCGCCCGCCTACGGAGCTCCGGTATTTACCCATAATCCACTTCGTATTTTGTATTTTCTCAATTTTTGTGCCTTTTTTTTATGCTTTTGTGTTTTTGTCATAGTTTAGCGCATCAATGTTATGTTGTAGCGCTTTGCACTCTGGTGTAGCACTTCAATAAAAAATTTTAGCACTTTGAGGAATTAGCGCTTTCATTAATTTCTCTAGCACTTTTATAGGAAAGTTTAGCACTTTTAAGATTTAGCACTTAGATAGTTAGATTTAGCGCTTCAATGCCTGATCTTAGCACCTAGAAAGGTCTAGTGCTTTGATTGAATAAATTGGCGCATCTATGATCTATTATAGTACTTTGATTAAAGCGGCACTTCAATGGATTGTTTTAGCACATTGAAGTGCTAAAATAGCGCTTTGAGTAAAGTAATGCTTCAGATGCCTATTTTAGCGCATCGAAGTGCTGAAATAGCACTTATGGTTCTCTTGCGCCTTGGATGCCTATTTTAGCGCATTTGAATGATAAAGTTTCACTTTTGATTTTTAGCACTTTGGATGCCTGTTTTAGCACATCCATGTGATGAAGTAGCAATTTTGATTTTTAGCACTTTAGATGCCTGTTTTAGCGAATCCATGTCAGATTTGTAAATTTTGTCACCATTAACCTTGATTTCATCAATTTCGATCATGTCCATTCTTCGGTTTGGTATGATTTGATTATCCAAATTCCCTAATGACTGATTCTGATGATTAATAAGACTTACTCATGATAGGCGAGAAATAATCCTATTTGTAATGATCCTCATGATATGTGAGGAATGATTTCATATCTGATAAACCTCATGATAGGTGAGATTAGATCATGTTTGTGATGAACCTCATGATAGGTGAGGTTTGTTGATGTTTGTTCATGAATTTTGATAAAAAATTCATACCAAATTTTTGATTGGATATGATAGTATAATGACTTTTGATTTTTGACATAGTGCACTAATTTTAGACTTTCCATGGTGATAGGAGGATCTGGGTAATCTCCAGATGCGAGAGTGGTTTCTATGGACCACAAAATTGATTCCTCATCTCACTCTTGATGAGATTCATATCATAGGTTGATGTGGTCTATCTAGTCTCCTTGATATGACCCAGATTAGTATTAATTGGGGTCTCCTTACTGCTTTGGCCGAGCGGTGGCATAGTGACCATAACACCTTCCATCTACCCATCGGTGAGATGACAGTCACACCCAAGGATGTGTGGAGGATATTGTGGATATCATTTATGAGAGAGATCATTTTCTATGATTCACATGAGGCTGGTGGGAGAGATGCACTTCGTAGAGTTTTATAGGATTAGCATATTGTAGGACCGAGTGTCCGATGGTGGGTTATGGTTGACACCTATGCTTCATTACCAGCAATGTTAGCTAGATTCATTGGAGGTTTCCTTTGTCTTGATCGTAGGTCAAAGGGATTATTTGTGGGTTGGGGCCGTATTTTGGAGAGCATGGTCATGCATGGGACTAGATATGCATGGGGGATGTGTATGCTAACCCACCTCTATCACGATTTACATTTAGTGGTGTACTTGGGAGAATGCAACCTATCAGTAGGGATGACTTTATTACAGGTTTGGGCATGGGATCATTTTTCTATTGTATGACCATTTCTGGTTCTTGAAAGACCTATAGGCAGAACCTACATTTTTTGATATAGAGGTAGACTTACCCAGGCTCAGATGGGTAAGTTAGAGCATTGGAGATGGGTTTTGGATGACATGGAGAGTGTCATATGGCATCCTTATCTAGACTGTGAGCAGTGGGATGAGGATGATGTAGTGCTCAGGTACTTATGTGACTCCATGTACTTGATCGGCAGGACTCCTTTTGTCCTTGAGAGATTTTTGTTGTGGTGGGTTTATAGGCAGTATGGTATTGTACAGTGTATGCCTCAGGGGTTGCTCATTATGCCTGGTGCCATAGTGATGTAGCATATTGGGGGCCATGCGTGTCTTATGAGACATTAATAAAGGGATATAGGACTCTGCAGCCATCAACTCGGGATATGCACAAAGATATTGTAGAGGCAGCAGTTACAGGAGAGTATGCAACATTTTTGGCCTTTCATCCACATCCTTAGATTACCATTCCTAATGAGCTAGCACCTTTACCTATGGACGAGGATGCTGCTAAGGGTGAGGAGGATAGTGGGGATGATACTCAGTTAAGCAGCAGTACTGAGAGTAGTATTGGGGATAGTAGTAGTGATAACAGGGATGGTGGTGGTGGAGGTGGCAGAGGGGTTGGGCTAGTCAATGTCGGTCCATCATCGATCAGGCCTCACAAGAGGTGAGCACTGGTTGTGCCTTCAGTTGACCATCAGAGATAGATTGCTAGTTTGCAGAGATAGGTACAAACTTTGCAAGGACAGTTGGTGTAGGCATAGGGTTTGCTTGTACAGATGTAGACTCAGATGCAGAGTCAGGTACAGGCTCATGCACAGGCATTGGAACAAGTATAGGGATAGTTGATAGTTGTTCAGACTCAGGTTGATACTTTGACAGCTAAGAGGGACAGTGCTAGAGAGATTGCCAAGAGGGCACAAGAGACTGTTGAGACACTACAGAGGGTAACCGATGGTACTTCTATTGTAGATTACATGAGGGAGGTTTTGCGGGCTGGCCAAGAGGTAGAGTTTTACAGGGGCCGATATCATGATGCAGTGCCTGCTAATCACAGAGTTAGCTATGCCCCATCGAGATCTGGTTGGACACGTACCTGAACAATTAGTGAGGATGTGACATAGCCTCCACAGAGAGATCCCAAAGATCCTAGTTCTTCTGGGGGTGGTGGTACTGGTCCTGTTATGCCTGCTCATTCTGGTAGCAACAGATCATAGATGTCATTTATTATTTTGAGACATTCTTTTTGAGATATGATGTATCTTTTCTTATTTCAGACTTCATTGTATACTTGGCATTGATGATATATATTATATGTAGTTGATTTCTATTGATTTATGATGGTTTATTATTCTATGATGGATGCATTTATTATGTGATGATGATAAAAATGATGCTTATGTATGAATATGATGTATGGATGTATGATGTTCTAAATGATGATCTATGATGTATGGATATGTGATGTTCTAAATGATGACCTATGATGTATGTTATGTGGATAATAATGACATGACTTGTATTTATTTTAATGTGATGAAATGTATGGATGGATGGTAAATGTTTTTTTTATTTTAAATGTGATGATGATAAAAAATGATAATGTTGTAATGGACGATAATGGAATGAATGATATGGTGTAATGAACATGATGTATTTATTTATGATATGATGTGGAAAATATGGTACAAAAAATGTATAACTATTTGATGTTAAATGTATGAATGATGAGATGATAAAAGCTTGCAATGATGAGATGATGCTCCTATATGTTTTTGATGATTTTTGGTTTAATGTCAAGTATACTCAATCATATTTGTAGAAAAGATAATCATTAAGTGGAATCCTTTATGTAACAATCACTCTGCAGATGTAGGATTTATTATGAATGCAATCTAATTTTATCATGCGACTATATGCAAAACATTGTCATTTTAACAATACTTTTGTACTTGGTATCATCATAGAGATTTTTAGGATGTTTAAAATGAGTACAAGCGTAAATGGTATATGTTAGACCAATGACAACCTGAGTACTACTTTCATGATTTTTTATATTACAAGCGAACATAAGCATCTAGGTATAATTGAACCAAGATGACCCGAGCATTCATTGTGTAAACAGGCAGTGATTGATCATTTCAATGTGTGAATTATGAATGTCATCGGTGATAAGTTTGCATAGCACATCCCCTAATAATTCACACATTTATATGATTAACTTATAGATAACAAACAATAAAAATATCATTCTTCTTCCTTGTTTCTCTAGTTCATTTACATCATTGAGTTACTCCAAAGAAATGATAATATCAATCAAAAATACAATTTATGCACCTTTTACTTAGAGTGTTTCAATCATTATTTAGATTAGATCATCCATCCTGATTTTGTGATGTTTTTGTGATTTTCCGAGATTTTGACCAAAGACCTAACTTACTAACCTATCCTAGGGGTTGAGGGGGCTGATCAAATATTATCCTTGCCTACGTTACACACATAGAGACCACGTAGTTCGACTGACACAAACCCACATTGTTTTTTTGCTTTTCTAGATTGAATTTTTGACTTGTTTTTGGATTTTCTGATATGATACGGATGTTTGATGCCTTTCTGATGATGATTGATGTTGCTTTTTGATCATTGTTTTTGTGTACTTTTCATACTGTTGTTTTCCCATTTTGGCGAAGCCGATGTTTTTGTTGCCCCCAAGCTAGAGTAAGATATGACCATGTGAAATGATTTGATAATGGTTGCAAATGATGGAAAGACTAATGATATGATATGGAATGGTAATGAATACCAGACTAATGATCCTGATATGTATCAAAATAGATGGAAAAGCTGGTTTAGAATCACATATGATGCCTGTTTCCAAGTTTTCATCATATGTTTTGATTACACTCTTTGTTTTGTATCCATATTTTTATTTTTTTCCATTTTTCTTTTTCTTTTTGTATTTTCCTTTTTGTATTTTATGTTGCCAAGATGCCTGTTTGCCAGGTTTTCATCAAGGAAACCCTTTTCCAAAAGTTTGACCCGTGCACTAGGAAATTTAGGTATAGAATTTTCTGAGATGGATACTGTTGATAGGTTCATCAAAAAAATCCCCTTCTGATGTTGATAGTTGATAGGCCTCTAATCAATACACTGATATGATGACAAAAGGACCTAGCCAGTTAGGCTCAAATTTCCCTTTCTTTTTCCTATCTTGCTGATTTCTAGGGTTCTCTTTTAGAACCAAATCACGAACCTAAAAGACTCTGGGTTTTATCCTATGATTGTAACTCCTTGATATTATTTTTTGATATGCCATGAGATGGTTGACAGCTTGTTGACGATGCTCATCCAACAATTCTAGTTCTTGAAGTCTAGATACCCTATAATCCTCATCTGAAATGATTCCTCTTAGTGATACACAGAGTGATGGAATCTCTACTTCAATAGGTAGTATGGCCTCTAATCCATATACCAAGGCATATGGTATAGCTCCTGTCGGTGTTCTGATATGGTTCTATAGGTCCACAATGCAAGATTAAGATGAACATGCCAATCACGTCTAGCATCGTTAACCGTCTTCTTGAGTATTTTTCGAATTGTTTTGTTAGAGGCCTCTGCTTGGACATTTCCTTGAGGATAGTATGGTGTTGAGAAACAATGTTGGATATGAAACTTCTCACACAATTATTGGACATCTTGGTTCTTGAATGACCATCCATTATCAGTGATAATAGATTAAGGGATGCCATACCAAAATATTATGTAATTAAATATGAATGAGGAGATCTACTTTCCAGTGATCGTTGTAAGAGGCACTGCTTCTATCCATTTTGTGAAGTATTTTGTAGCTGTGATTATGAACTTGTGTCCATTGGATGAAGATGAATTTATCTTTCCTACCAGATCTAGTCCCCATTAACAGAAGGGCCATGTTGATGTGAATGGATGTAGTTCTTGAGCTGGTGCATGAATCAGATTACTGTGAATCTGACACTTTTGATATTTCTTTACAAACTGATAAAATTCTTTCTCCATGCATGGCCAATAATATCCTAAATGGAGGATTTTCTTCGCTAGAGTTATACCACTTGAATGAGTGCCACAAATAACCTCATGAACCTCATGTAAGGCCGTCTCAGATTTGTCATGTTTTAAACATCAGAGTAAGGTACCATCAAGACCTCAACGATAAAGGATGTCAGTGATTAAAATATGTCAGGTGGATTGGTGGATAAAATTATGTTTTTGGTTCTTGGAAAGATCGGGAGGGAGGATATTGTCCTTTAGGTAAGCATAGGTTTTCTCATAGATAGAGGTTTCAATGGTATCTAGATGGTATATGGTATTGGATTCCAAACTATTGTAAGAAGGACATGATACTTGTTCTACCATAAACTCATAACAACCTTGTTTCTTTGGCAATTGTAAGAGTGAAGCAATTGTGGCCATAGCATCTGCAACTTTGTTCTCCACCCTTAGAATTTGATCAAATTTGACATTGACAAAAAATTGTTTTAGATCATCTATTTGTTGTTTGTAGGGCATCAAATTTTCATATTTTTTCTAATACTTGTCATTTACTTGATAAATGACTAGTTGAGAGTCCCCATATACCTGTAGGTATGCGATCTTCCATTCAATTGCTATCTTGACTATAATGATTAGTGCTTCATATTCTGCCACATTATTTGTACATTGAAATATTAGTCTATATGATTCCAGGATGGTGTGTCCTTTGGGAGTGATAAAAAAAATCCCTTCTCCAGATCCCCACTATGTGTATGATCCATCAAAATATAATATCCATTGTTGTGGCATCACTATCAGAATGTCCGCATCTAAAAACTCCATTGTCATAGGTCGATCATCTGGTAAAGGAGCCTTAGCCAATTGTTCGGTGATTGTTTGACCCTTGATGGATTTTATCTCCACATATTGAATATCAAAATCACTTAAGAGCATGACCCACTTGGCCAGTCTACCTGTTAAGGCAACTTTACTAAGAAAATATTTTAAGGGGTCGATCTTCACTATTAGCCTGATTGTATGAGTCAACATATAATGTCTCAGCTATTGAGTAGCAAACACCACTGCTAAGCAATATTTTTCTATGAAAGTGTATTTTATTTCATAGCCATTTAATATTTTTCTGATATAGTAGATAGCGTGTTCCTTTCCTTCATAATCCTCTTGTGCTAGTAATGCTCCTAAAGAGATATCTATTGTTGCAATGTATAGTATGAAAGGCCTTCCTTTTGTAGGTGGCATGAGAATAGGTGGTGACATTAGATATTATTTTATTTGATCAAATGTTGTCTCACACCCATTATCCCATTTAAAAACAACATTTTTATGTAACAGATGATTGAATGGATGGCTTTTATCCGCCAGCTAGGAGATAAATCTCTTGATTGATTGGCGCATTCCTTATAGTGATTTGAGTTGACTGATATTTCGAGGAGGCGGCATATCCATTATGGCCTTGACTTTCACTGGATCTACTTCAATGACCTTTTCTAAGACAATGTATCCCAACAATTTCGCTGATGTGACCCCAAAGACACACTTCTTGGGGTTTAGCTTGACATTGAATTTCTCTAGCCGTGTGAAGATTTTGCTCAGGATATGCAGATGTCCTTCCCTAGTACAATATTTTTCCAGGATATCATCCATGTAATCTTCCATGGAGGTGTGCATCATATCATGAAAGATTGTTTTCATTGCTCTTTGATAGGTTACTCCTGCATTTTTTAGACCAAAAGGCATGGCATTCCAGCAAAAGGTTCCCCATGGACATGTAAATTTCATCTTCTCCTGATCTTCTAGAGCTATTTTAATTTGATTGTATCCAGATAAATTGTCCATTATTGACAACATGGCATGCTCTACCATCAAATCCACAATGATTTCTATATTTGGTAATTGGAAATCATCCTTTGGGCATGCTTTATTCAGGTACCTAAAATCCATAGATATCTTGATGCTATTGTCTAGCTTTGAAATAGGTACAATGTTTGATATCCACTTGGCATAGTCAATAGACCTTATGAATCTAGCATCTAACAATTTCTTTAACTCAGTCTTTACCATTAATGTGATAAGGGGATGCATTTTTCTCATTTTTTGCTTCATAGGCTTGATTCCTGCAGGCAAAGACAAATGATGCATGAGCAGATTTTGATCCAAGCTTGGCATATCAGAATATGACCAAGAAAATTTTATGCTTCTTTCCTTAAAGAATTTGATGAATTCTGGTCTTTCTTGATCTGTCATGGATTCTGCCAAGTGTAGGATTTTTTCTTTTTCTTCAGTGCCGATGTTTACAGACTGTGTTGGTTCTACCAGAACTGATGAATGCTCATGATAATGTTCCAGAAGAGTCAAATCTCCCATTTTTTGGTGCCTTAGAGAGGTTTTCACTGTTAGATATGTTCTTTATTTTTTCTTTCCCAAGATCTAATGTTGCCATAGAATGATTTTCAACATTAGATCTATTATCCCTGTTTTTACTTTTACAACTGGAAGATTTGACACCCTCCTATCAAGTTGCATTGTTATGAGTATTATGGATAGAACTCATACCAGGTTCATCATGACATAGTAAATTTATGATGGCATCATCGTTTGCAAATATGGGTACATTCATAGGTTCGACAGGTTCCCAGTCAATAAGTTTGGGATGAATTAAAGGCATGAAGTCATCAAATTGACTTAGGCTGATGGGGGTAAGGGTTAGGACAACAATGTCATCATAATTGTTATTAGGGATATTGAGATCAATAAAGGTACCCTCTTCAAGGTCGTCTAATTCACTTGATGTCTATTCGTCCCCACTTGAGTCATCGATATTTAGTGATCTTGATACGAATGGTCTAGACCCAGAGCTTTGTCCCTCCTCATGCCTAGGTGCATATTGTTTTATTACATCAATTTGAATATTGGTGTAAGACATATCAGAACATAGATCCCACTCATATTCATTTGAATCCATTTTAGAGCTATCTCTAACCTGAAGGATCCTTTCTATAGCCTTCTTTTCCATCTCCTATTTTTGTTCTTTAGAGTATCCCAGTCTCGTCTTTTCTTTTGAATGAAGAGTGAGGGATTGAATAGGTTCAAAGATGCCTTCCTTCCTTTTTTTGATAGGTCCTTGTCCCTCATAACCCATCTTTTCTAGGGTAGCCTTCCCTTTGCCATACTTGTCTGTATTGATATTTATATTCTGGATATTGATATTTGATGTCGATGATTCCTCATCTTTGTATAACCAATCAAGGATTTCTTTGTTGTCTGATTCGTCCTCTATGGTACTGAATTTTACAAACCTTTCTTCTAGAACTGTGATAGGTAGTGATGTTTGATGTAATGCCCCATCACGCAACCTTAGAGGAAGTTTCAATTCACTAAACAAGCGTACTAATTTTTTTTTAAAAGAAGTAAAAGAAGTGAATTAAACCCACATGTTCAGCTAAATTGACAACCTCCCCTAGGGTTACATAATTGAGATTACTTAAACCCCATTAACCAACAACATAAAAAAAATACATTGAAAGTAAATACACAAGTAATAACATTTTTCATCAAAGAAAAGTACAAGATAAAGATAAAGCATTCATTTATATAAATCAGTTACAAAGGTCTATTACAATCCTCATTCCCAGAATGAGTATAAATACATAAGTCTAAATATTACAAGATCCACCTCATACACAAGAGGGGTAAAATTAACATTATTACAATATGAGATACCAAGTACAAGAATCCTAAAGAAAGCAAAGAGAGATGACTGTCAAGAAGTCTCGCCACCAAGTGCTGAAGATCAAGGGGACCCAATGGTTATGGTGCATGATCCACCCAACCATGTGGTACCCGAAGGACCAACCCCCATGCTAGGAGATAGTAACCAAGTAACATGGACGAGAAACCTACCACCTAAAACCAAAGGCAGACTCATACTGATATAAACTAACTCAACCACACATATGCACAATAAAGTCAAAACTCTAATCATGGTTACATTGCTTCCAGACATAATATGATCAAGTGTGCTAAAAGAAACATACGCACAACATAACACATGGTGTTATCCTAGACAGAGTGTCATCACAAGGTTTGTCATGAGATATCCTCTGGGCATTCTTCATAGGCTCCGGAAATCCTGGTGGCCTCAACCGAATCCCGGCACTCATACAAACTCAAGCGGAATCATCTATCTCTCATAGGGACGAGATAGTGATCTTGCCATTCCAGGCCTTCTCACCCACCCCAAGTCTAAACAAACCCTTGTGCCTGTGAGTGAGGTTAACTTATCTTGGTTAATGTGAACTACATCCTAATATGCTAAGTATATTTACTTTAGTTTTCAATTGTTAAAATCACTTCTGAAGGTTTCCCGGTTTACCTCTTTGGGCTCCGGCCCCTAACAAAAGCCACTCTTCTAATTGGATAACACGCTATGAAACTAACTCCAAAGGTTATTCAAGTGCTACAAAATTGCAACAATAAAACTCTCTCCAATCCTAGGAGGCAACACAAAGAATTCTACTCCTATACTAGGAGGACAAGATGAATGTAACACAACCCAAGGGAAATCAAGCAATATTATAATAAGGGAATGACCCACGTGTAACTGGAAGAATTTTACAATTCCACTTCACAATAATCATGCACAAAATAAAACATTAACGAATATAATCAATGAAATCATGCATTGGCAATATAATTTCTATATTTGGTTATTCTAAAACCATGTTCCTATCTAATGCATTTTCGCAGCAATTAGAATACTGTCATTCAACGTTTACAATTGTAACAATAGATTCCCATGACATAACTATTTTCGCAACATATGCTAATCATGGTTAATACTAGACCTAACCAAAATTGATTATCCATGTCATTACATAACCTTATTTTAACAAAATATTAAAACCATACTGGTCAAGAAAATCTTCTCATATTTAAATTTACTAAGCACTTATTAAAATCAAAACGTATTTCGTAATCCAAACGAAATTAATTATACAACGAAATCTTTAAATAAAATTAAATCTACCATATATATAATATTAATTAAATTCTATATATATATATATATTAAAATATTATATATATATATTCATATATAATAATAAAAAAATACATACAATATATATATATACAAATTAAAAATTATATATATATATAAAGTAAATTAAATTAAAATAAAAATAACCTTAAAAACGAAATAAAATAAAACAAAATTAAAAAAAATTGAAAACAAATAATAAAAGGCTTAATTCATAAAACTAAATTTAATAAACGAAATTTTTAAAGCCGACCGCAAGAATTAATGGCAGAACTGGATGGTACCTCGTCCGACGAATGGTACCGCCGGTACCGCAGTCCCATCAAGGCAGATGCCGACTGTACACTGTGTACAGTCGGTCGGTAGGCGACGTAGGGGCCGCAGTCCCCAGTGGACAGTGTGCCCCTCGTACGGGTGGCGCACTGTGCAGTGGGTACTGCGTACCCACTATACATAAAGCATAGGGGTGGGGGCTGAGCCCCCCACCAAACATTAAAAAATTTTTTTATAAAAAAATTCCGAATGACAGAAAATTTCGGATGGACAAAATAATTTCGGACGAAATAAAATTCGGGCAAAAAAATAATTTCGTACATAGGTACGATATGCCAGGCCGTACGCGACCAATAGAAAATGGCATAATACAATTTAAACAACAAAATTTTTATATATATAATAATGTGGATTGTATATATCATTTCCAGAAAATGGTATATGCAATGTGTATTATTATACATGTAATTTTTTTTTTTCCAGAATTTTCAAAACTAGGGTAATCGAAGAAAAAAAATATAAACAACCAGAAAATGATTTTCTTTTGCAACCATAGCAAACTTTCCAACAAAGATTAAATTCAGAAAACAATAAAACCATTCCCTTTCCTTTGTGTTTTCAAAATTTCAATGACACAAGAATAATGATTCAAAGATCTAGTTTTCTCTTCCACCATTTTTCTAATAGGGTTTGCATTTCCAAAATAAATGAATCTGAATATCAAAATAATGGAGTTTAACCTAGGGTTTCAAGAAAATTCCCCATTTGCAAATTTCTTCAAATTTAAACAAACTAGGATAAACTAGAAATATTAAAACAAGAAATAGAAAAGAAAACCTGGTTATTTGCAGCCACCAAGATTATTGATGCAGACTTTCCTTTGAGCTCTTCACAATTCTTTTTCCACAATGCCAAGAAATTTCCAGCCAACTTCAATCTACTAATTCCACCTTCTTTATAGAATTTCTCTCCCTTTTCAATTTAATTCTTCAACTAGAAATAATTTCTTAAACTTTCATCAAAATTTCTCCAACAATTTTCCTACCTATCCAAAAAATGAAGCAAGAAGAATCCCCAAATTTTCTGCCCTAAACTTATAAAATAACAATTCCAAAATAACCTAATGTAACCCTAATTCACTTTCAAATGCAAAAGTTGAATTTACAAGTTAATTTCATTTCCCTCTTTTTCAAAAGCCCTAACTTTTGACTTTTAATTAAAATTCTAATTTCTCAATATTCCCTTTTTGATTTAATTTAAACTTTACAATCAAATACAATTACATAATTATATAAATTATCTAAAACTAAATTCAAACACAAGAGATTTAAATTTAATTAAATAAACAATTTTAACTTTAATTAAATTACTCACAATTATTTATTAATTAAATTTAATCCCTTGAGATTTAAATCTAATTAAATAAATATTTTAACAAACTAACATACTTTCAATTATTTAATAATTTAATCCAACTCCATGAGATCTAAATTTAATAAATTAAATAATTCAACTTTAATAAGCTTACTTACAATTATTTAATAATTAAATTTAATCCCTTGAGATTTAAATTTGATTAAATAAATAATTTAAGTTTAATTTCCATAATCTATTTAGATATAACCAAAGAGCATAATATTAAATACTATAAAATCACCATTTCTTCCAGCCAATGCAATATTCAAAAGACCAAATCAAAGGTTAGCACATTTCGAGATATTACAAAAACATTCAATAAGATAAAACATGACTCAATCATCAGAACTGACGACACACTAAGACTAGGGTGTAGACCTGACATATGTTACCAAGTTACTATCTCCCATTCAACTTAACCGTTGGATCGACACGCTCAGACCTATGGAGCCAGGTGGAGTCGATGTCATGTACCTGCAACCTGTAATCAGATAATCAACATAATATATGTAGTATATAATTCACACCGTGAAGAAGAAATCTCAGAATCGCAGGGCGCTCGCAAGCGAGTGATGCAATTCCGTCTTCTTCACCAATACACTCATCCAAAACTGACACTAACGTCATAGCAATAGTTTCATAAATAATCACATGATAATTCTACTATCAGCATTCATTCATCAAAGCATGTAAAATCAAATCAGATAATCACATCACATAGTAATAGTTTGTCGCTCAAGAGTAGCAATCAAAATATCATAATAAATATGTCCAGTATCTCAGTAGCTGTAATCCAAACAAAGCATAAACAACATGAAAAGAGAAGCAAAACGGAGGGGTATTACATTTGATGTTTGATCATGGATGGTTGGCCATATGTCTTTGGAGATGGCATTAAATGTGAAAGATTAAGTGATTTCTCCATAGATTATTGCCCCATTCCCTTGTCTGTCAACTGGACCTACTCTTGAAATTTTTGTGATAAAGAAGTTTGGGGATTTGGATTGTCTATTAAATGAGTGTCAACAAGACTTGTGTCTTTTTCTTTATCCTTCTTCTCTACCCATTTGGTGATGATATTTGGATGTTTAACCTCATCTGATGACTTTGAACTGGATGCTTCTCGATTGTGAGGCACAAAGGTATCTTGAGAGATTCTAAGTGTGTCACAATGTTGAGGATGATTATAATTGGCAGATATAGTCACCTCCTATCCATTTACTAGGAACTTTAAGCATTGGTGATATGTGGAAGGTACTACCTGCATTTCGTGGATCCATGGGTGTCCTAAGAGTGTGTTGTAAGTTAACTCTTTTTCCAATACTTAACATGCTATGTGTTTCATCATTGGTCCCACTTGAATGAGTAACACAATTATCCCCTTTGAAGATCTCTCTTCCTCATCATATGCCTTTATGGTCATTTTCCTTCAGGCATCAATAGAATCATTAGAATACCCTAGTGCACGAATTAACTTTAGAGTGCAAATGTTCAAACCAACTTCCCCATCTATCAAGACTCTTTTGACATGATGGTTGTGGATCAAGACTTGTATATGGAGTGCAGTGTTATGGGGATGGTTGAGTGAGACATCATCCTATTCAGAGAATGATAGATAATGTGGTGTAGTCAGATGCCCCACCATAGATTGGAATTGACAAACATCTGGATTTTTCAGTACTATAGTGGCAACTAGTGCTTGTTCTAGAACCTCCTTATGTGATGGAGATAGTTTGAGGATTTCTAGTATTGATATCTGCGCTGGAATGTTTTGAAGTTGATCGAAAATGTTATAATGAGATGGAGGGGGATATGCATTTTTAGACCCAACTCCCTTTAACACTACCTTGGATTGCCCCCTTGTCATTACATTTGTTGGTTGATAGTCCTGTCGTTCTCTGATTTTTAAAACGTTTATTTGATTTTCAGAGACTCGTATGCTTGGGAGTGAATCCAAGGGGGTAGTGTTGTTGGTTTCATGTTCATTCATGCTATGACCAATGGTATGATCACTCTCTACTTCGGTAAGACAAAGGATCATTCTATCATAGACATGATTGATATTTTTACCTTTATTGTTCATAGAAGATGATGCTCCTTTGTCATAGTTTGGTAAAGGATCCTTGAAGGATGAATGATCATTATTGTTTTGGGATCCCTCTATATATACCTTTTTATTATCAATCAGATCTTGAACTGTGTGTTTTAACTCCATGCAATCATTAGTTTTGTGGCCTTTATTGTTGTGGAAGTTGTAGTAATCTGTGTCATTCCACCATGGTGGTTTGACCTTTGGATCCCATAATCTTGCTTCTCACATGGTGATAAGACCACTGGTGACTAGTTCTTTCATCGATGATTCCAATGTTTGGCCTAAAGGTGTGAACTTACACCGATTTGATGACTTTTGGTATGGTTGTGGTTTTGTGATTTCATTGTTTTGAATGACATTCGACTTGACAATTTGATCATTGTTTTGATTTGTTTTTGAAGTAGATGTTGTCAAGTTGAAAACTGGTTTGGCATTTTGTAAATCACTTGCCATTTCATTGGTCCCTGTATTCTTGTTCTTTTGCCAAAATTTTGGTTTATCACTGTTGGGGTATTGATTTGAGGAATTTTTTTTATTATATTTGTCATTGAAATGTTTAATAACCCCTCTTTTGACTAGTGCTTCTTCAATCTTAAGGCCATTTTCTATCACCTTTTCAAACGTAGGAGGACATTGCAATTCAAGTCTATAACTCATCTCCTCTGTTAAATTGTCAATAAACAACTCCATTTTCTCTTCCTCAAGAATAGATTGAGGATATATAGCGAATAGTCATCACCATCTTTGTAGAAAGGACAAGAATGTCTCCCCTTTGTTTTGTTTCAGGTTATACAGATCCTTTATCGTGACATCATGTTGGATGTTAAAAGAATACTGAGAGGTGAACCTATTGACGTGTTCTTCAAAAGTCTTTATCGCAGTTGTAATTTTGAAAACCATTCCATACATGAACCTCCCAAGCTTCTTGGGAATAATCTCATCAGGTAAGTTTCCTCTTGAGAAAACTCTAGGCTCATGGTTTTGAATTTGCGGATATGATCGATCAGATTTTTTCTTCCATTGTATTTGTCATACTTGGGGAATTCATAGTGTCGAGGAAAAGGTATCATATCGACTGTTGAGTTGAAAGGATAAGGACAAATGTCCTGTACTACATACATTTTGGTGTTCCCTTTTGTCATGTCTTGTATTTGTTGTTATAATATTTGCATTTGGGATGTTAAGGCAACAATTGGATCTATACCTTCTGTGGGTTGTGGTATTTTGGTTTCATTTGTTCCAAGTTCTTCTCTTAGGTGATTTATGTCAAAGTCTTTGGGAAGCTTAGCACCTGATTCAACCAACATTAAGAGGTATTTCTCCATGTCTTGATCTAAGATCTTTTCCATGAATTTATAGAGTTTCAGATCCTGTTGGGTTGTTTGTATGTCTTCTGGAGTTATTTCATTTTTGTCACTTTGATGTAGACTATTCTAGGGATTTTCTTCTGCCATTGTATTTGATGTTTCAAGTTCCTTTTCTAAGAGCCCTTTTTTGTAACCTGGTGAAGATTGGCATTCAAGTGTTTTGTTCTTTCTTCCAAAATTTGATCTTCTATGTTGGAAAATGTCAAGTGAATTTTTAACAAAGTCAAATAAGATGATATATCTTATTGATAAGACTAGATTAAAAATATTATTACTATGCCTTGTTTCATGATAATAGGATGATAATATATCGATGATGAAACTTTAGCATAATAATCAAGATTGTGTTTTGATTTGACACTTTATGATTTGCAAGATCTATGTTTCAGTTGAAAAGATTGGAAACTTGTATGAACCTATTTGATTTCAGTTTCTAGATAGTGATTATGATAAAAAGGTACTTCTTTTTTGATAAAAATATGTGTGTAAATGACAGACAAACTGACTGATATGATTTGGAACTCTTTGTTTTGAAAGCGCTAAAAAAGAGTTCAGGGGTGCTAAAACAGGTGATGGAAGTGCTATTTCGTAGAAGCGCTAGAATAGAGTTCAAAAGCGCTAAAACAGATGATGGAAGCACTATATTTATGGATGTGCTACAATAGTGCTCGAAAGCACTAAAAAAGATGATGAAAGCACTATTTGATGGAAGCACTAAAACAGTGACCGTAAGCGCTAAAACAGTGCTTGGAAGCGCTATTTTATGAAAGTGCAAAAATAGAGTCTCGAAGCACTGAAACAAGTTTCTAGAGTGCTAAAAAAGAGGGTTGATGTTCAAGACTCTTTATTGCAAAATTTGACTTGGCCTTATGGCATATTCTATCATCGGTTGTGGGATGTAGGACTGATATATGCGTTGACTATGATTGTGATATTGTGTGAGGGCTCTCCTTTGGAAGAAAGCTCATGAATAAAGAGGTTCTACAACATAATCAAGAGTATGACCTCTAGCAAAGTCGTGATACCTATGAATGAAGGTCCTGTGTTGTAACAAGATTTTTTGACTTTGATATAAGATATGCCTTTTCCTCAAAATATTTTGATAACCAAGTGGCCTCTTGGGTTTGTTGACTTTGATGTTTTTCTTGACAAACTTGGTTGATTTCCACTCTTGAATCATGAATTTTTCTGACCTAATTTGATTTTTCTATTTTTTGGATGATCTTTTATTTGATTTTTAATGATTTTGTGAAAACACAACAAGCAAATTGTACAATAATTGTTTTAATCTGAACAGATGGTGTATATTCAAGAATCACAAATGGTCCTTATTGATTTTCATGGGTTTGATTTGACAAAAGTACACAATTCAGACAGACTCACTCATAAGGTCAAATAGGTCATTGTTATACTCAACAACCCACATCTTAAAATTATGTTGACGTACACAGCCGTGTCACCCCCTAGAGGGCACCCGTGTTTTTGTCATTTCGAGGTGCATACTCAGAGTTGGATTTCTTGTCCTCTGAGCAAACAGTCCTTGGCAATTATATGGTGAGTGTCTTGGGGGAAAATTCTTCCCTCCCCTTGCACCGTGAGTATTACAATGTCTGGTTATTGACTCGGCTGGACACTACACTATGGTTCATAGATAGGGCTTTCGTGCGGTGCGACAATTCATAAACTCCCTCAAGAGACCTCCCAATCTTTAGAACAAAGATTTTGGGGATGGTTATCTTGCTCACTACCATCAAGTTGGACTTTCATGAACAACTTGTGTTTTTATTAGAGTGGGTTGGAATCCTTGGCTTTAGGCGTTCCCACTTAGATCGTTCTCGTAGGGTGAGTACTTTTTCCCACTATGGTAGGCCTTCTAAAGGTTGTAACAAAAGCGTAAATTTGCATGAAAATAAGGATGATTTTGGAACTTTGATCACCCAGTTAAGGGGAGATCATAAGCCTATTCACCACACAAGCGCAACAGATAAATGATTCCTTTTAAGCCCAAAAGACAAATTTTGCTAATCTATGTGAAGATTTTGCTTCACAACAATCATGGTGTCTTTTTAACTGATATTACAAAAGTGTGATGGCTACCCTAGGATTGATAAATTTTAAACCAAATGATTATCCTAGGATTGGTTCATTTTAGTCTAACTGTATCAAAATGAAATTCTGGCCGCAATCACATTGGATCCAGATCAAAATTATAGAACTGCTAAAACAATCTATGAAAGCACTATAGTTTTTACTTGATGCGCTAAAATTGAAAGCGCTGAAATAGAGTGTCGAAGCGCCAAAGTTCTTCACGGAAGCGCTAAATCATATTTTCGGGAGATGGGCAACTGATGAGCCAAAACAGTTCATGGAAGCGCTATAGTGGAAAGAGCTAAAAATTTTAATAGATGCGCTATAGTATCAAAGAAGTGCCAAAATAGAGCACAAAAGTGCTATAGTTTTCCATGGATGCACTATGGTTTTTTACGGAAGTGCTGAAATGGAACACGCCGGGAACCTATGTGACACTTTTCAAAAATATTGATAAAAATATGGGGTTAAGGCCCCACGGTGGGTGCCAAATTGTAAGTGTGAATAAGTAGAAATGAATAAAACACTTCTTAATGAAACATTGTATCAAATATCAAGCTAATAATCTACTGAAAGCATCTCATTGTCTCCTATCTTCAAAGATTTATTAAGTTATTGTGCTCTCAGATTTAAATAACACTATAACTATTAAAATGACAATCTAAAGAATGGAATGATGCTGATGAAATGATGTGAAGCTATATGATAATTCTGGATGATAAAAGAAACTAATATATCATGGATTGACATGAAAATTGATGGATGAAGCTACAGGAGGCAGCCATGATATGAAAACTAGAATGTTGGATGCTTGGATGCTTGAGACTTGATGCTTGATGCTTGAATTCCTGTAGAGTAAGAGTGCATAAGTTAGATAATCTGGGATCTAGATCCTTTTCTTGGATGAATGAAGCTTTATTTATATATTTCTTGGCTATAGAAATGCACAGGGATGGCAAAGAGAGGCTTGGATTCAATTTGGAGGAGATTGAGAATATTTTGGATATTGTCTCTACCCATGAAAACACCAGGCAAGAGAAGAGGAAGGATTGATGGAAGAGGATTGAGAGAAGAATTTGCAATTTGTCTCCAATTTGTCTCCTAAACCTCCCATGAAGTTTGAAAGCATTAATTTAGACATATTTTGACATAAATTAGACATAGGATATCTAATTTGATTTTGAGGAAATATAGTGGAATATTCCTTATGCCTTAATTTAAATATTTTGGTTTATTTAAATTAGCCAAAGAGGGATAAATAATTTAATAGAACAAACTATAGAAGTTGTTTATTAAATTAAAATAAAAGAATATGGTAATTAATCAATCAAGTGTTTGACCTTTATTTAATTAATTTAAGATTTGATGTGATAAAATATAATAGGGAAATGATAATTAAATCAAACAAAGTATTTAATTTTGTTTATTTAATTAAGATGAGATAATAGAAGAATTAGAAGAATTTAAATGTGAATGTGAATGTGAACTATATAAATAAATATTTCTATTTATTTAAATAGTAGAGGAAATTAGGATAATTAATCAAATAATTCATATTTAATTAATCGGATTCTCTAGACCAATTTTAGGTGTATACACTTCTATTTTAAAATCTTCTATAACTAGGTCCATACTCAGTTTATCATCATTTTATGAAGAAGAGAGGTATATTCTAATTTCATTAATTATATTCAACAATAACTAGTAATTATTTCCATCTTTCATTCAAGGAAATTAAATACTATCTTATAGAACCATGGTTTGGACCAAATCTTCATCAATCATAGATGTTAGTTAATTTGTTGTCTTACTAAATTAGGGTATTATTAAAATTAAGAAGTTCATGGAATTTCTTTAATAATTTGAATTCATTTCATGAATAAGCGCATCCTTTGATTGTTAATTAGACCAAATAATTTATTCTTTAATCTATCCAATTGATACCCCTTTTGAAAATTCTATCAATTTATTTATTTTCAAAGGACAATCTAATTTCAAAATAATAATATATTTTTTTATTTATTCTTAACTAAATTAAAAGAATATTAATTCTTGTATATATATGTATATATATACATTATATATATATGTCGATATATATATATGTAGATATACATATAATATATATATATATATATATTCAAAATTTAACTTAAAAGAACTAAATGTTATAAGGAACTTTAATATAAAACCCTATATTATAAAACATATGTATTTATATTTTATTTTATTTTATTTTAACAATAATAAAATAATAATTTATTTGTTGGCAGTGAATTTAGGTATTCAGAACATCCATATAAAAGGAGACTCACTTCTCATTGTTAATGCATGCAAGGAAAGGAAAATTCAAAATTGGAGTCTTCGTTATGTTCTTCAAAGAGTATGGGATCTCCTTGAAAAATTCCCAAACTATATAATCACACATACCTACAGGGAAGGTAATAAGTTAGTAGATATTTTAGCTAATTTGGGAAGTTTAAAATAGGATTTGTATATTCTGTTTGAAGTGACATCTCTCTCAGAGTATCCACACTTAAAAGATCTTGTTGATTAGGAATCACTTATTAATATTAGTGGGTCAACTATTATTTTTGGAAATTGAAATACTTTATTAAATTTGGCAGCTCAACATGCGGATTTAGTGTGGGTAGCTTGCTAAATTTTGTGGTTGCCATGTAACTCCTTGTGCTGGGTCATGACTTACAATCCCATCCTCCTGTCGGCGCTTGTACATTGGTACATTTAGGCTACATCACCTTTCTTGGGGTGATGTGAAATTCAGTTGGCATGTTGATGGGACAGTCTGAGTGCTATATGGCAGCATACCATCTCAAGTAAAGTTGCCACACTTCCAAAAAATGATAGGGGTTACGTGTTGCTAATCCCTGTGGTACCATCATATGGTTGGCAGTACTCCGCATTAATCTCCTGATGAAATATGGGAGATCTCGCATGATTTGGTTTCATTGCAAAGGATTTTCATTCATTATTTTATCCTCTCTAGCATTAATCTCTCATTATGCTCTCTGAGAATTGTGCCCTTGCTTCATTGTTATTGGCCTATCTTTCAAAGCTACCTCTATCTTCCTTTTGTTTAAAAGTGTTATTACAGAAAGTTATCTACAAGTTTTGTTTTGAATTGAACTGTGGTTCTATTGTGCTAATGGAAATCCACCCTTGGAATTTTAGAATTAACTCCCCTATGTAGCCATGGGAGTGGCCTTTTGAAAATAGTCTTTCGCTTGAAGATCTCAGCCTGATATTTAAGATAGACTATATGTGAGCGAAGGATTGTGTGCGGTCCATGCTTGGAAGGGAGATCACTCGCCCAAGTGCATGTCAGTTGTTGTTTCCTTCTCAGGTTTTATCTATTTTCCTCTCTAATTTGATGGATTTACTTCAATCCTTGCTGGAATTAGAAATAGTGGTTGAAAAATTTATGAAACCCCAGTTCTTAGTTAAAGATGCCCTGCTAGCCATGGTACAATCTTATAATCTGTTTGAAGGGGAGGGGTATCTTGGAGGTCTATTTCCCCATGAGCATTTAAATTCGCATCCAGGCTTTGAAGACATTTATGAAGTCATAAGATTGGCCCTGCAATATAGAAATGATTGTGTTGTTGAGAGCCTTAAAAAAGAACAGCAAAAAGGTCTGCATAGCTTTGGAAATCAAAATTAAAGAGAAAATTTATGCCATTTCTCACCTTTGTGATCATGTGCAACATTTGTTAATTAGCTCCCTAGTAGGTCCTAAAGAAAAGTAAATTTACATTCCAAGGGTCCAGGATGATGAGGAAGTAGAATGATCTAAAGTTGCTTCTCAAAACCTAATTGCAATGGCTCACATTGTCACAGAGGAACACATTGACAAGGATTTGACATCTTTTCAGGGGATTTTTTTCTTTGCCAAGGAAGAGAATTTTTCTGGCCAAGTTCAAATAGCACAACCTAAAGCTCAGGATGAGAATTCTCCATGGGCTGAGTGGATGGAGGAATAGTTGGGTCTTCGTGCATGGTCTGAGTCACTTTTTTGTTTCCCATAGTGTTTCACTACTATCTCTTCGAGTTTTTGAAGAGGCCAGTTGTTCAGAATGCCTTCCCATGTGATTTTTTATCTACTAAAGAATCATTTACAAAACATGGGAAAAGGTGGTGGTGTTGTAGCTACTTTTAGTCAAATTTTGGCTTAAATGTAAATCCAGAAATGGGGTGAATTTTTCAAAATTTTGTAATAGGGTGAAAATGTAAAATTTGATGGACATTTTGGTTGTCTGCTAGTGGCCTTAGGCCAAAATTTGTAATTATGGGCTATAACCAGAGGCTTTCTTCCTGGTTCTTTCCTGTTGGTATGCCTATAGAACTAGAACACACAAAACTATATTTATTTATATATTAATATATTATAGTGGCTCAACCACTTTTGTCAAAAAAAGAAATTATTTATTTGTAGATTTTATTTTATTAAAAATTAATTTATATTTGTAATGACATTCAAAAAATTAAAAGAAAAAATATTTCTTTGTAAATAAACATAGATGAGAATAAATTTATTTATTTATTTTTTAATATATTGATTTAAAGATGAAAAAAATAGGAAAATTAATTTTCATTCTAGTTTTAGTTTGGAAAAACAAAGAATGGTAAGGGTAGTAATAATAGATTGACTCTAATTTTATTTTTGCAAAACAAGGATAGGAAAGAGAGTAATAGCTTGATTCTAACTAATTTCTAGATTTAATTAGTTTTCTTAAAAAAAAAAAAAGGGAACTTGGATGGAGTTGCAACAAATATTCTTCAAAATCTTCTCTTTGAGCCTTCTTCAACTTGATTCTCCTTCCTTCAATCCTATCTAAAAATCTTTATTCAAAGTGATAACATAAAGATAGTATTCATATGTTGTTGTTGAGAGAAGAAATGGCCTCAATTTACAGACTTGAGGGGAGGTAAATGGAGGGCCAGGATTGAATATTGATTCAATGGCTAGGATTGTTTGAGAAGATGGGGTTTGGATTGATAGCCTCACCTTGTGATAAGTGTCACAAGGAGAAGGCTTTAAAAATAGGGCCACATGGCATGGGGAGAGGAGCCAAGGGTGCTCACACATGTGTGAGAACACCTTGGGAGAGGTGGATATGACAAGTCCCCACACCTTCCCCAAGACCATAAAACTCGTCACTCCTCTTTAAGTAATTTTTTTTGTGGGGTTCATACTTTGCCCAAAATTTCATATTATGTTCTCAATAAGCTCCCACCCCATAGGTACTCACCCTAGGGGTTCATTTTCACCCTAAAGTAAATAAAACAAGCCCAGATAACTCTATGCAAGAGAATTATAATTTTAAAATACAATTTTTTATTTGTGAGCACACCTTGGATAGAGGGGATGTTGACATGTCTGTGTCATGTAAGAGGGAGGGTGGCCTGATAATGACATGTCTATGACATGTAAGAGAGGGGGGATTTTTACCACGTGTTCTCACACATGTGTGATCACACATGGGGAAGCCAAATGACTCAAGGTGATCCCACAAAGCTGGTTTACAATTTCTGAGAGGAACTGATTTTTGTTGAAATCACATATTTTTAGAAAATATAATTATTTAAGCCTTTAAAAGTTCCATTTTAAGGATTCCAATTTAAGAGGGTTTGATCAAACCACCTTAGATCAAACTCCCTTGGATAGAACCTCACTAGTTTTAAACCATACCTATAAATGAGTCTCCTTTACACCTATCAAAATGCTGATAAAAAATCACTTGTGATTTAACTTTTGGGGGATCAAATGAATTCATTTAAAATTTATTTCAAATGATTATGGTAGTCCTCAAAATGAGCTATCCAATGAATATAATTTTAATATGTTTTCGTTTTATTATGTATGTGTTCTTTTAGTTTTCTTAAATAGAGGTTTTTCACCAAAAATCAAGCTCTTTGTTTTGCACATGTGGAAAAATATAAAATTATCAAAAAAAAATAAAAATTAAATATGTTTGTGTTGGGTATTGATTTCTTTGATCCATTAAAAAAAAAAAATTTAATTTCGATACATACATAAAAATTTATGTTGTATACAGTCTGCCTATGTCTGAATTGCAATTGGTTTGACTTTGAAACTCTATTAAGGAAAAAATATTCAATAAAAAATTATTAGACCAAACGAAAGTTCTAGATATCGTAGTTACAAATCTAAATTCAAAAAAAATAGAATTTAATCCTTCATACAAAAAAAGTTATGTTGTATATGGTGAGCGTCACTTTTTTAAAATGTTGTTTTATGAAAAAAACTAGTTTTCGTGGGAGATGGAAAATGAAGTGCAATCTTATTCCAAAAATTTTGAAATTTTTTTTTGAGAATCTACAAACAAAATTTGATGAGACTCTAGTTTGCATAATCTTCAAATTCCTCACAGTTTAGCTGCTATAGGTGCTTGAATGTGAAGATTTAATTAAAAATAATAATTTCAGTGTCCAGTTTGGCCAAAAATTGTAAACCACTATTGTGGGATCACCCCTCAAAGAGGAAAGGTCACATGCATGGTGTGAACTCACACACAAGGGTGAGTGGGTATGAGTTGTAAGGTGATAGTGACTTCTGAATGCAAGTTACATGTGAGGGAGATTAGAATAAATTTTAAATTTGAGAAAATGACAATGAAGATTAATTAATCAATTAATCTAGGATTAATTGATTAATGGATTATGGAGGATAGTGACATC
Source organism: Sequoiadendron giganteum (assembly GCA_007115665.2). Lineage (NCBI taxonomy): Eukaryota > Viridiplantae > Streptophyta > Pinopsida > Cupressales > Cupressaceae > Sequoiadendron > Sequoiadendron giganteum. The sequence goes on from CM021100.1 coordinate 802,031,032, forward strand.
TCCCTAATCTTGATTAATTAGATTAAATGATGTATTATATTAATTAATGTGATTTAGGAAAGTGGCTAATTTAATTAATAAAGTATAATGATAGATTGTGTCAATTAATAATGCTTAGGATAGGATGGGGACACTTGTCACATAGTAACTTGATTTTTATTCAAAATTCTTTTATTCCTTCTTTTTCCATTTCTCCAACACCATGTGCTGAAATTATTAATGAAACACTTATTTATTAATATTGTTAACTTTTATTTGTTCCCTTTTAGGAGTGTGTATTTAGTAATTTAATAATTTTCATTCTTTATTTAATCTCTACCTTCTTCACACATAAATTAATTGTATAAAACCACTTACATAATATTACCACACAAAATTATAATATGTCTAAAGTTTTAACAAAAAGAGGGTCATGGAAAAAAAAATTCATGAAATGATCTTTTATGATGAAACTCTAAAAAGCGATAATAAGAAAGATTGAGTAGTCATTTTCATTTTTGAAGTGAACAAGCAGAGAAGTGAAAGAGTAAGGTTTTGGCAAGAAAAAGTACAGAGAACAAGGTTGAATCAATGGAGTCAAAGGTAATGGTGACATTCAATCCGTGCAACAATGAATTGCAAATTTTTTGTAAGTTACAGATTGACGAGTTTGATCAATAAAATATTAGGAATCTAGAGACTTCTCTTTCAGTTAAGAAAATGCAAATGGTCAAGAATCTAGGGCACAAGGGATCAAAAATTTGGAGAGAATCTCCATACTTTTTGAATGTGGACATTGTCCAGGCTATTCTAAGTAGAATTCAAGGCGAACAAGTGATCCTTGAAAAACCCTATGAAATCATGAAAGAAGAAATTGCAACAATAATAGGATTATGAAATGATGGACCCATTCCAGTCAAGAAGTATGTAAAGAACAAAGAGGTCAAAGCCCTAACTGGGGTAAAAGGAGATCAAATGGAACTTATAATTCACACCATAATCAACCTTGTAATAAGATATGTGGCATATGACATCTCATATAATATTTATTTCAGGAATAGGGAAGGTTCTACCTCAACAATTTCCATTCATGTTGCACATCAAATGGTTAATAATAAGGAGGATTTTTACTTGTGTGAATTATTGAGAAATCAATTAGTGGAAAATATAACAATGATAAAGAATGACAATTATACTTTTCACTTTGGATCTCTGGTTATATGCTTGATGATATATTTTTTGAATTCATTACCATTGAAAGAAAATGTTGTGTGGAAATCAACTACACCTGTTGGGAAGCAAGTTTACTGATATTTAAACTATCTAGCTAAAAAAGAAGAGGTTTTCAAAGAATATTTTGAAATAAAAATGAATGCATGGAATTCTAGTATGGTTTCTAATCCAGTTATGATATCTGAAGTAGGATTCTCCTCTGGAAAGAAGAAAACAAGAAGAATCAATTCATGTTCTTCTCCAAAAATAAAGAAGCAGAAGACATAGGAAAAGGCAGAAGAGAAGGAAACCAAAATTATAGAAACATTTGATTTGGTATCAACAAATGATGATGAAGAATATGTCACTAAAGAAAAATTTAAAAATTCTTGAGCAACCTGACGGATTGAAGAAGATTGGAGATATGTGGTTGTCTAGATCCTTGTATGAATAGGATGAGATTGAAAATTCTATGGAAATTTACATAATTCATAATGATATTGATTGAAGTGAATTGACAAGTATCTTACTAGAAGTATTGATCAAACAGATTGAAGATAGACTAAAGGAATAGTCACCAAGTGAAAGAACAAAAAAAGATGAAATTCAATTGGCTATGGAAGAAAGATGTCAAAATGCACATAAGAAGTTGAATGGGAGAATAGAAAAATTGAAAACTTGCATCAAGAGTGTAAACAATGTATATAGGTATTGTCTTCGGTGGCCTATTGCTATTGGTAACTACAAAACAAAAATTGATTCTATTGAGCATGAATTGAACTCTATTGGAGAAACATATGATGCTCTTAATGACAAGGATGGAATACAAAAGGAAATGATCAATTCCTTACAATCTGATCTTGTTGTCATCATGGTAAAGAGGGATAATATTGTGAAGACATTTTGGAAAGTCAAAGAGATAACTGAGTTAGGATTGGAACAACTTTTTGGTCTCCTAGTGGATGTTGAGAGCAACACACAAAATATTGTTATTCTAGATACTCTTCTAGAAATAATTAATTATATAGAAAATAACAACAATATTTGTCTATGTATCAAGCTGGTAGTGAATTCTTGGAAGACATGTCTTCCGAAACTCAAAGAAAAATAGAAGGAAACATTTTAAAGAAAGAAGGATTGAGGTAAAGAATCATTTTTGATAACCTTTTTGTAGAATTTATGTAATTAAAAAGGAGAGATGAAGAGATGAAGAATTAGAGGAAATGTTTTTTGTAGAACTATTTTGATAGGGGGAGTAGTTTGTACATTCAATATAGTATACTTAATTATTTTTTTCATTGATTTCAAAGGGGGAGAGAAAGAGCATGTGAAAAAGAGAGAGAAAGCAAGTGATGAGGAAGATGATCTTCTAAGGGGAAGAAGCAAAAGAAAAATCTTAAGAAGTACTTTTAGAGCTGGTATGTGTCTTTGATGTTTTTTCACATCATGTGTTGCCATCAATGACAAAGGGGGAGATTGTTGCAAGAATGGAAAGAGGAATGGATATGTTGTCATTGATGTCAACCAGTCAATTGGTTATCTACTAGTTGCTATTAACTGTATTTGTTGAGGATATTGAAAAAATTGTATAAAAAGAAGATTGCAAGTTGTCAGCTATTGAGGATGTTGGTCTGGTACTTGTGAAAAATGTTTTCTATGTTCTGGCTAAGGTATATAAGAATTGTTGTTGGTATTGGTTTCTCTTTATGGTTTGAGAGTTGTGTTGCCCTAGTTCTATTGAAGATGGTTTTGACATTTACAAGTATTGAGCTTAATTGATCTGTGTTTTACACTATTTTGGCCAACCGTGTGTCAAGCACTAGATTCAAATAGTTGATGAAGCATGTTGGATCTATTATGGGTCTCAGTGAAGCATGTGTTTGGGTCACCCTCATTCTAATTCCATCCTAGGATGTTTGGTGCCAACCTAATTTGAATTTGAAGTTGGATGCCTGACTTTGTATCTTTTCAAAGTTGGAGATGGTATAAATATAGATTGCGCTAGCAATGAAAAGTTTACATAAGAAAAGAAGGAAGATAAGTGAAAGTGCAGATGTTACTTTGATGCTATTCTGAAAGTGTGTGAGTTATGTGTGTGGTTGATTAGTGCAAAGCTTAACATTGAGCTTTTGGATGTAGTGAGTAGAAGGAAAAATATATCATTCATGCAAGTGGATCAATGAATGTGGTGGAATATTTTGTTGCATTGGGATTTTTGTCTCTTTGTAACAAGTCTTATTTGTCTTCTTTGTATCTCTATGGCAGTGATCCATCTAGGTTGTAGCCTTGTGGACAGTGAGTCCTTATTCTAGGCAGTGAACCTTATTCCAGGAAGTGAGCCTTTTTATAACTGGTTTTGACATTCTCTATAGTGTGAGTTAATCCTCACCATGGTTTTTCCCTCATTGGGTTTTCCACATAAATTTGGTGTTACCCGTGTTTATATGATAACTTCCAGTTTCTACATTTATAGATAAATAATTTATGATTTAGTTTTGGTAAATAGTTAAGGCAATTAAATTGGTGACAACTAATTCACTGGCCCCCTCTCACTTTAACTATTCAACAAGGTTTTACTTAGGAAAGGTCCTATATGGCACAACCCTTTCCCCTCTTTCATGTGTGCAAGTTTATAGATTTGAAGAAAATTGGAGGAAGATTGAAGACTAATTGCTCATTCATGCAGTCAGTCCCTACAAGTTGTCAACTCAAGGAAAGTGGATTTTATAAATGATAGATGAAGTTACAAAAATGAATTGAAAGAGAAGAACTTTCAGATTAGGAGCAGGAAGAGTGTGAAATAATATCTTAAGTAGTTGTCAGGTAGTGTAGAGAACCCAATTCTCATGTCTAGCTATTTCAATCCCAAATTTATATGCCAATTTATTTTGTGTCTGCCCTCTACTTTTTTGGATTTTATTTCTATTTGTCTATTTTTTGTTTTATTGAAATATCAATAGTTTGCTGCATTTTCATAAATAACCTAGGAACATCATTGTACCATATGATTCATTTAATCAAAAGTCAATTAATCACAACATCCACACAAAACCACAAGGATTAAAACCCTAATCCACCATTATGGCTCTCCCATTAAGATTTATATTCAAGTGGATATTAAGATAATTTTAATCATTTCCAATTAGAACAAGTTTGGTTTAGGATATAGATCCCTCTTTCCAATCAAAAAATAAAGTTTTCATTCAATAATATGCTTAGCTATAACACAAGCTTGTTTATTTGCATGTAAGAAAAACTTAATGGTACATTTGCATCCTATGTGTTTGGACCCATATGCTCTATTTTACCCTACAAACTATGCTTTCACCACCATAGCAAAACACTTTTTATAATTTTAACAAATTTTAATCAATGTTTGATTAATATATCACCATTTTCTTCTTTCATTGTCATAGTAGATTATTTTTTTATATTTTTAAAGTATATTTGATAATTTTAATGATTATTTTCATGTTTTGAATAACTTGAACAATTCTCTTCATATTTTATGCTTCCTTTTAATAATTATCAATTATTTTTACTAATTATATTAAATTAATATAGAATTCAACATTATATAAACAAATTTGATAAAGAACATAAACATTGGAGGACTGTGAAATGGAGAAAAATGTTACAACTTTGAGAATTAAAAAATTGAAAGTGAAATTTTAAAATTTCATCCTCTTTTCCATTTCAATTTGATATATTTTACTTTGGTAGTTTGAATGATTATGAAATTTCTCCATCAATAGTTTTAGTTCATTCTTGATAGATATTTTTTTGTAGTATACCCATAAGATGTTAAATTATGACTGTTTAAATATCTACTCTATGCAAAATGTATATTCTCTTTGGAACCAATTCTCACAATATAGCATCAAAAATTTCATTCAAACTTTAGGTTATAATTTATTATTTATTACTTATAGTTAGTGGGTAAATATGTTAAAGTGCATGCTTTATTCTCAAATAGCTAATTTTATCACCTTACCTGATCTGAACACTACTCCTATGTAACCTGATTCCAATAACACCTTCCCATATCCATTTTTTTACCTATGATCACTAGCTTTCATTAGTCCACTTTCTCTAAACTATTTTTTAGAGACATGCCAATTTTTATGATGGTAGATCATAGTGGGAGATCATCTCTCATGTATTTTCTTTAATGCTTATTTTTAGGATACCACGTCCCTTCAAAAAAGTTAACTCATACCTCCACCATACCACAATCTATCACTTGTATCCTCCTCCCCAAATATTTTAAGCAACCATGAAGAGTATAAGACATGTGATGTGAATGACTTATGTTTTGAGGAACCTGCCATGATGTCTTATTTTCATATCTATTAAATGATGGTATGATTAGTTGGTTTTGTGATATCCTAATATTATCTATCATTCAATTTCTACCTCATTATTCTATTCCTACAATCACACACATTTTACCCATTTCTTATCATATATCCCAACTTTTCACACCTCCCTTTATACTATACCACCTTCATCCACATTTTATCCTATACACAACCCATACTAGTAAAAATTTCTTCCATTCACTATTGACCAATTATCTTCTCCATTACTACTACACATGTCAAGTTCCCATTGCATGTCCTATATAAAACCCTAAACACCTCCTCATTTATCCCATCTCATTAACCTCTAATTCTTCACCAAATGTTTCATTATTCCATCTTGTCGAATCCCATTAATCTCTACTATTCCATCCTATATTCCATTATATCCTTATATTTGTATCCATTACCCTCTCTTATTTCACCCAATATTGAATGATCAACTATTGGTATTTTCTCACTATCTTATCCTAATTCACCCAATGTTTATTTATTCCATCCTAGTCCCATCCTATTAATATCCAATAGTTCACTTTATGTTCCATGATCCCCTCCTAGTCGATTCCACTAATTTATACTAGTCCATAATATGCTCCATTATCCCCTTCTATTACAATCCCATTGTACCCTCTTTTATTTAACCCTATATTATGTGATCCCCTCTTGTTTGTGTCCCTTTATCCCTTCTATGTTATACCACCTCTATCCATATTTTATTCTACACACATCCCCTTACAAAAACCCTTCCATTCAAAATTGATAAACTATCTTCTCCATTTCACACATAGCTCAAGTACCTAGTTCATGTCATATAATTAAACCCTATACACCTCTTAATTCACCCTATGTTAAATTATTCCTTTCTAATTCCATCTCATTATACCTCTATTTTATGTAGGGTTTCATCAATGAAAAAGGGGGAGATTTCTAGAATTAATGTCATTGATGGCAACCCTACATAAAATAGTATATGCATATAGTTGTAACTATTTTCATTAATGTCAAAAGAATATGGATGATTTTTTCAATTATGTTAGAGACAATGTGAATGGATAAATAATTACCATTAATATTATGGAACTAATGGACATCAAATAAAATTACAAAGGCGACTAATCATTCCTCACATGGAAACACAATAAAATAAAATAAAATTCATATTCATGTTGGTCAACCTCCTCAAGTTTGGTACATTTATTTACATTTTAAAAATCAATAAATTATTTTTCTTAATGTATGGGCTAATCCTCCTTATTATGGCACCCCATTTTGAAATTAATTTTAATAAAAAAATTATTTTATAAGGGTTAACCCCTTATGGATCTCCCAAGTTTTGTATTAAAGGGTGTGATGAAAAGTTCTAAAGGTGTTTGAGTTTTCTCTCTTATCAAATCGTACATATCTCCATAAGGTCACCTATATTGGTGAAGATATATGAGGAGTTTGTGGAATGTTCAAAAGATTGAGTGTGGAGAATAAAAAGAAATATCTTACAAACACATGCATATTTGAAGAAAATAATATCATTTAAAATGATTCAAGATAGAATTGTGGGGAACTTATATGAATATTATTTTTTAAAGGAAAAAAATCAATAAAGGGAAATTCTTACTTGAGGTTAGTTCCACATTTTTGAGAGGTTTTTTCCTCATATTAAAGATATTGGTGTCTCTTATTGAGTTGGTTCTTAGTGGTGGGGATTGGTCTCTCTAGTGGGTTGGTGACTAAAAATTGTTGTAAAAGACTATTTATTTTAGTAACTGGATTTGGATAGTAGATCCAAGCAATCCTTATTCCATTATTTCCTCCTAAAAGGGTTACCACATAAATCTTGTGTTCTTCTTTGTTGATGTGTTTATTTTAAGTTATTATGATTATTAATTTGAAAAATGAAAAATAATCTTATAATGATTCACCCCCTCTTAGTATAACCATGTGCTCATCAGTTGGTATCAAATTTGGTTTCTTCAAATTATATCTTAATTAGTAGAAGGAATATATAAAGATCACACATGGCTTTCCAAGAAGGATTATGCTCTAAGAGGACTCTATTTTTTGATGAAATAAACTATTATTTTTGGAGCATAAGGTGTTAGAACATAATGATATACTAAGAGGGGGGGGGGTGAATTAGTATATCCCACAATTTTATTCATCCTTATCAATCAAAATATTTTACTATTTTAAATAGATAAAGTATCAAATACAAATAAAAGCAAAAATACACAACCAAAAAACTAGATATACATGGAAAACCCTAGAATGGAAAAACCAAGGTGAGAAAGCTGCTTGGAGCCACTATACAAATCCAACCTCATAAATAAAAACAAGTATTACAACTTTTATGGGCTGAAACTCAAAGGAAGCTACAACTCCCTAAAATATAGTTTTATGACTATAAAAAAATGATTTTTTTAACTCCAAGTAAATAAAAACACTAAAAAAATGAGGAAACACCCTTTGTACACAATATTGTTGACCAATCACCACCCCAACACTCTTCTACCTTCAGTTCATTGATTTTATCACTCTACTTGATAATATTTTCGACCTTTATCATATTTCTTTCAAAACTCACAAAAATGTTGTTTCCTTTGGCTCACTACCTCTATTAAACCTCCTCTACATAAAAAATTCTTCTTATTTTGGCTCACTACCTCCAAAACACTTCCTAACTCAAATATATATTATTACATTCAGATCACTAGTTTTGGAATATTAGACATATTATACTACCTTAGGATCACTTCCTTCAACACATATGACATGTTTCTAATAAAATACATCCAACACCATTGATCACACACTTTATCTTCCATTTATATCCTCCACTAGCTTCGAAAAAATTCTCTTTATCATCTAGAATGAAATGTGTAAACATGAAACATGCAATGACCATAATGAGTCAGCTCCAAAACATCCACTAGAAGAGGGAATCAAATGGAGTCCAACCCAAGAGATAATTAATACCTATTTTACCTTATCAAAAATTCCCACATTAACACACACAACAATAAACTTGGTGCAAACACCTCAATATACCAAGTCAGCCCAACAAACACTTATCCTTTCGCACATTAGCTTCAAACCAAAGGTGATACTAGAGAGATCAAACAACACCATGAGTATCACCTTAAAATGTTTATATGATATTCAAAACATACACATACATTATTTTCACATATTCATGCTACTTTCTACTAGTGCAAACAAACAAACAAACACTAAGCCTAGTATCCTTTGCAAACCTAGAAAACATAGTCTTGAGATAGAACATTGAAAACCCAATGTGTGATACACCACAACACTTCAAGTGTGAAATGAGAAAATAGATAGAAAATTTTAACTCATCCTCCAAAATACAAGACCACATGTTCAAAAGTATAAAAATGAGGAGGATTCCTTATAACCTTTCTAACTACGACAACATGGTCCTCATTTTTCTAGCTCTAGAAACTTCTATGGTAACTTCATTGTTCTAAAATAAGGAACATATATACATCACATTTAATTATATCTAACTTCAAAAATACAAGGCCATATCTTCAAATGTGGATGAATATACAGCATTCTCTCGAGCTTCTACAATACAACTTCTAGAGCCACTGACTGCATGAAAATATTTCATACTTTATTTCACATCTTATGCAATGCTTTACATTAAGAGACATAGAATACAACTGCTTCATATCATCATATAATTCAATCTTTAAAATTCCACTTATTCATGAGAAATAAAAGATATGATATAACTATGTACAACATTCTCAATTCTTCTCAACATCTCTAATCAACACATGTAACCATCTATACTACCACACTACCATTCTTTTGGCATCAATAATAAAAAAAATATTGACATTAGTGAAAACACTTACAACAATCTCCACTTAGTTGACATCAATTATAACACCTATAGCAACATGCAACATAAGGATGCACACCTACTTAATGGATCTTGGATTCAATATTTGGCAATCAATAGTGGATAGTTATACTACCCCATCATCTTTGTCAATGGATTAGACTAGAAAGAAGAAATGTGAAAAAAATTCCAAAGCTATGAATGTAATTTTATGTTGTCTATCAAAATCAAAACTTATCAAAGTGATGAATTGTATATCGGTGAAATATATTTGGGATAAAATTCAAAATATATTGGTTGTTTTTTCTATTGAACCTTGAAAACCCTCTAGAGGATAGCCAACTCTTATTCTGAAGGACTTAAATATTAGGGGCCAACAAATGAGAGATGGATTTAACATTTCTCTCCCTACACTTTAGGCTTTGCAAGACCTATGTGGGTATCGCTATATGTGAAGAAAATAAGATTCATATAGATGAAAAGGGATTGTAGAAATAGTTACACCTCTTGTTCACATTTAAGTTTAGGTATGAAAGAGGAAACATAAAGAAAATACAAATTAATAAAGTAGGGAAAGAATTTTTTGAATATAATTTTTTTTTTACGATAGGGGGAAACCATGCAAGGCTAGTACCTGCCTTGGGCTATAAATTCATATGTTCTAAATTTTATGATGACAACACAAAACATATTTTGGGGGCTTTTACTAGATTATCACCTTATTATAATCAAACCTAGGCAAGCCTATTATATAAAACTACTTAAAAATCCCTAGAAAATGATAGCATACCAATTAATTCATGGAAACCATTTATTTTATCCCTTGGATAAATATAAAATTAGAAAATTAGTTCATAACATCAAATATTCTTGAAAAAATGATATAACCATTGAATACATAGTTTAAAATGTATTATCATTCACAACCAGAGAAAATTGCACAATAGAGTATATTCAAATATACCACAATTTATAATATAGAGGAACTATCAAGTAATGTCTTACAAAAATATAAGTTCACCCTTTAAAAATACACCTTCTATACATAGCATCTACCTTACCAATACATAGAACTCTCCAAGAGAGAACTAACCTCAAAACCATGGAAGGGAGAACAAAACTATAAACACATACAAAAATAACAAAACTTGCCTTTATATTTGAGGCATAACTCAAAAAATCAACGAGTGTCAAACCCTAACCCAAGTAGGGTTTACCCTAGGTTACAAAGTATCTACATCAAGTGAAAAAATTTACAAAATCTGAGAAGCAATCCATCATTAATGATCCTGACATTCATGATAGTCCCCCATTCAAGAAATGAAGAAACATAAAAAACTAGTAGTAAATCACAACAAAGGATAGATCTCTGGTAGAAAGAAGGATGAAAAAATAGAAATAGGCATGGGCACTATATGCATGTAAAATGGATATAATAGAAATATGCATAGAAATAGCTTAAATCAAACCAAAATGCATGCAAACCTCAAAATATTGAATGTAGAATGTTGATTTGTTGAATATTCGAATGTGGTTGCTCATGAATCAATATAAATTCTAGCAACATTACATTAGCATAAAACATGTTGATAGAAACCCATAAAACTAGTAGTTAATCATAGCAAAGGATAGATCTTTGGTAGAAAGAAGGATGATGACACATATATAGGAATTGGCACTATATGCATGTAAAATGGATATAATAGAAATATGCATAGAAATAGCTTAAACCAAAACAAAATGAATCTAAACCTCAAAAGATTGAATGTAGCACCCCTCTGCTTTGCTCTTATGTTTAGATTACGATGCTTTGTTATTTTTGATCGCTATTTCTAGAGCGATGTGGATTATATGTTGTGATGTGATGTTATTTTATTTCGATGCTATCATTTGACATGCCTTGGATTATTATAATGATTATTTGGAGTAACATGGTTATTTGCACATGAGTAGATTGTATATGTTAGAACTGCCAGTTTCGTGATAGTGTATTGGTGAAGGGGATGAAATTGTATCACTCACTTGTGAGTGCCCTGCAATTCTATGATTTCCTCTTCACGGTGTGTTCTATTATGATGTATATATGCATGTTCAATATATGTCATGTTTACAGGTTTGCAGGTACAGGAAATTGACTCCACCTGACTTCACAGGTTTGAGTGTGTCGACCCAATGGTTATGTTGATTGGGAGATAGTAGCTAGGTTACTTGTATCAAGCCTTCACCCTAGTCTTAGTGTGTCATTAGGTTTAGTCAGTTTTGCTTGTTTAAAGTGTTTATTATTGCTTTGAATTATCAAGTTATAATGATTTAAAAGAGGATTTAGTGAATTTAATTATTTCAAAGTTGATTATTGAATTAATCTTATTTTAATGTTAGAGGTTTTTGAATTCATAAATTAATTAATTTAATTTAATTGATAAATGGTTTAATCCTACGATTTTATTTTTTATTGATTAATTAAACTAGTTAATTAGTTTAAATTTGAAAAGGGAAATGTTTGTAATTATTAAAATATTTAATTTTGAATATTAGAGGATTTTAAGAAAAATGTGTTGTTAGACATATTTGGTAAATTTCAACAAGTGTTAGAAGAAATTAATGAGTTGGTTGGGAAAATTAATTCACAAAAGAATATTTTGGCTTTGAGAGAGGAAGTGAAAAAGCTTCTTCACGGCAAAAGCATGGGATATTTTTGGGGTTTGGGAATTTGTTGGAAAAATAAGTCTTGCTTTGATCTGGATAATTTTTTGGGGAAGAATTTAATGTAGAAAGTATTTTTGTATTCTTGCATCTTTAGAGAAATTGTTCTCGAAAATTCTTGTTGTGTTCGAGATTGTTGTTGTGATTGGGAAATCATATTACTCTGGAGGAAGCCATTGTTTGCCTGGAAAAATTGCTTGGAGATGTGGAGGAGGCACTGCTTCAGATCTTCAAATACTCAAGCATTGGACTACAGGTTCTTTCTTTTGATTTTGTTAAGTTTTTAATTGAAAATTTTCTAGATTACATCTTCTCTATAAAATATTGCCTTGTGTTAAAAAATTTATTGTCGTGAATGATTTAAAAAAAATTATTTTTTGTAGAAATTTTTTTCTTGTAAGTTTCTCTTTTCTTGAGAAAATTCCTTGTGATTTAAATGCTATGAATTTTATTCTTCTTCTTTAAGATTTGTTTTCCAGATAGTTGCAAGAAGGAAAACTTTGTGCTTGATTTGGAAAATTTTACTTGTAATATATCCTTTGTGAAATTTTGGTTTTCTGTGATGTCTATAAAATTTGCCTGTAGAATTCTTTATGAAAATTATTTCTTCAATTTCAGTATCTATTCAATTAAAGTTATATAAATATAAATATATATATATATATATACATATTTATACTGTGGTATATATATATATATAAATATATTGGGAAAAAATATTATTTATTACTGTGCGATTTGAAAATCGTCGTACGACGATTTAAAATTTGGGAGTTTCACATTTATTTGTTTGGGGGTTAAATTTTTGTTTATTATATGTGTTAGTGGGGGTTATTTCCCCCCACCATTCCCCCATGCTTGGGAGGGAGTGTTTCTGTTGGCATCGCCCTCCACCAATGAGTGGAGGGAGTGCTACCAAAGGAAGCACTGCCCCCCATTAAATATGGGTGGCTGGCTATACAAAGTACAGACCAGCGCCCAAGGTTATTAATTCCACATATTTTTCTTACATAAATCCGTCTATGTATTTTTATATTTGGATTTCAATTTTTTGGATTGAAGTTTGTTAATGGTATATAATAAATATATATATTATATATATATATTTGGGTTTTTATAATTAAATATATATATATATATATATAATAATTTTTGGTTTTTGTAATATATTTGATATATATTTAATGTATATATATACATAGGGAATATATAAAAATATATAATTATGTATATATTCTATGTACATATATTTAAATATATATATATTTATTTAAGTGATTATGTTGTTGGGTGCATACATTAAATGTATGATTAGTTAATTTTAAGGAAATAATTTTGAAGAGGGAATTGATTTTTTTTTAATATGTTGAAATGGTAAATTAATTTAAGTAAATAGATATGATTTTTGTTTTAATGAAAATGAAAATTGATTTAAATTAGGTGATTTGGGAAAGTGTATTGTTAAAAAATTTGTAATGAAATTGGATTTAGTAAATCCGAAGGATAGGTTTGTTTTGGTTCAAATTGCCTTAAGAATGTGTTTTCTTTTGTAGCATTTTGGGGTGATTGAATTAGAAGTAGTAGTTGACGGTTGTAAGTCTTTCAGTTGAGGTGTGTTAATGTTTGGGGGTTGTATTTTATTGTCTTTCCTTTTGAAATTTCCCTAGGGTAGTGCGTTTTACTATTTAGTAAATAATTTGGTTCCCTCGAACAAGTTGTTTTGCCTCCTAGGTTTGGAGTGGAAATTTATCTTGTATTGAATCCTAGTTTTGGAGTGGAATTTTATCTTGTATTGCCTCCTAAGTTTGGAGTGGTTTTGTTCCATGTGTTGAACATAGGAGAGAGATTTTGGATGGGGGCCAGGATCTGGGAAGATCTATTGGGCAACCCATGCACCTTTTTGGTGACACTTCTCCTAGGTTAGCAGTATGTATGGTTCACTAGTGTAACTAGTTATTTAACTCTAGTAGTGTTGTACCCTTTGAGTTGTGTTGTAATTGTATTTGTTAAGCTGGGTTGGTGTTAGCCTATGTCTAGAGGTAGTAGGTCTTTCTTAGGGAACCTTGTTATTGTATCCTAGCATGGGGGATGGGCCTTCGAGTATCACTTGGTTGGGAGGAACATGCACCCTACACCATTGGGTCCCCTTTCTTCAGATCGTGATGGCGAGATTTCTAGTTGCAGAGCTCATGATGGTATGAGTGGTTATGTTCCTTTCTTGATGTATTTTATTAGTTTAGCATTTGTATTTAATTCACTCCTCAATTGTATTCAAGGAGGAATCTTGTAATTTGTAATAGTTGGGTACAATCTTCCTCATTCTGGGACTGAATATTGTAACCTTAATTGTAGCTTAATGTATTATGGATCTTGATGTTTTTTTATTCTAGGTAATGTAACTTTAAAGCTTGAATGTATGTATTTTAATTCTTGTTAGTAACTAATTAAATGCTTGATGTGAGTATTGTATATGTTATGGATTTATATGTAATCTTTTTCATGTGCCTTAGAGGCTATTGCAAAAGTGTAGTGCATCTTCCTTGTTAATAATGCACTTTTAAAGAAAAAAAATTGTACGCTTCTATAGTGTTGCGACTTCCTCTAGGGTTATGAGGCAAGGAATTACATTGAATGTAGCATGTTAATTTGTTGAAGATTGGAATATGGTTTCTCATGAATCAATAGAAATTCTAGTAGCATGACATTAGCATAAAACATGTTGATACAAATGGGATGGGATGTATCTCATTTATAGAAATGAGATGGAAGAAATGGAAGGTTTGAATGCATTTATGATGGATGACTAGGATTGAATGAGAATATAGGGTTTGGATTGAAGTTTTAGTCATGTGAAAAGTGTCACATGAGGGATAAGGGCTAGAATTAGGGAAACATCCTTATATGGATGGCTAGGATTAAGAGGTGTGATATTAAATTAAGAGCTAAGATGAATAGTTATTTTCTTTTGGGAAGTGTCCATATTGAATGAATCTTGGAAAAGGGCTTAGTTATACATGTGAAGGGAACTTTTCATATGGTGACAAGTTTAGATTGTGATCCATGTGAATGGAATCAATGGATAAGGATAGTGGATAAAGTGGAATTAAATAATAGAAGAAAAGGGTAATGGACATTAATTAGTCTAAGTTAATTAAATAATTGAGAATTAATTAACTAATTTATCTAGAGGATTTGGGGATAAAGCTAGAATTAATTAAATAAATATAATATTTAATTAATTAAAGGTGGGAAATAAGGAGAATAGATAAATTAATTAAATAAATAATAAATATTTATTTAATTAATTGGCTAGGATAAAGTGGGATAAAGGTGATGGATAAATTAATTAATTAAAAAAATATAATATAATTAATTAATGGGATATGGTAGGCCAAAATGAGGTTTGGTTGGGTTATGCCATTTTTTGGTTTATTCATTTTCCCCCTCTTTGAGATGATGTCGCAACTAAGAGAAGTAACATCATTTCAAAGAAGAATAAAATATAGTGGGTAGGAAAGGGATTAGGACTAGGATAATGATGCTCCAATAACTAACAAGTATGAGGAAAGATATTGAGGAGGTAGTGGTGTGCCCCCTTGAGAGGACATGTGGGTTCAAAGAGCATGAGCATTCTCTTGAAATGGATGAGAGGACTTAAATGTTGAAGGATAAAATGATATATCAAAATAGATAAGGATGATGAAAATTTGGATGGAGATGGATGATGGATGATCATCATGCTATATAAGAAACCTATATTTTATATTATACTTGATATTAAGCACCGAGGTATAAGAAACTAGGATCGCAATGTGCCATGTGTGTGATAAAAAAGGTCAAGTGAAAAAATATGCCCTATAACACCATGAAATGGAAGACCATGATTCCCTTGTGGCAATAGAATGCAAAAGACCATGAGAAATTCAAAAAATGATAAAACACACAACCAACAAGAAATCATGCACAACAAACCAAAAGAAAGCAATGACTATGCTCCAATTCAAGTTGAAAATCGATTGATGAATTGATTGATGATGATGATGGTGTTTCTTTTATGGGAAGGAAAAATCCCACAGCAACATGAGGATTAGGAAAGACATAATATCCCTATGTGTAGCACCCCTCCAATTTTCTTATATTTTTAGACAGTGCTTTTACTCTGATAGACCATGATACTATGTTGTTATTTGATCATTGACATTGGAGTGATGATTCTTTTGATATTTAGATGTGATGGTACACTTTATGGATGTTTATGGATTATGACATGCTTTCTAGTTAGCATAGTTTATTTGAGTTGATATTGATATATTCTCATCTATAGTTAATTGATGTTTTAGTTTTGTCATTTTTGATGTGACACTATATTGGTGAAGGGAACAAGATTGCATCACTCGCTTGCGAGCACCCTGTGATTCCATGAATCTCTCTTCATGGTGTGATTTATCATGATCTATATGCTTGTACGACATATGTTTTATTTGTAGGATTGCAGGTATAGGACATGGACTCCACTTGGATTCGCAGGTTTGAGTGTGTCCATTGCCCAACGAAATAGTTGATTGGGAGATAGTAACATGGTTTCCTTGTCAAACCACAACCCTAGCCATAGTGTGTCGTTAGTGTTTGTTTTGGTTATGCTATGTTGTCTAGTTTTCCAAGTTTACCTTGTCGTTTATTTATTAATATGTGATTTTGAATTATTAAATGCACAAATATTTTATAAATATCTAGAGGAAATATCTGTGATTTGTTTGGGAAAGATATTTTATTTGTGACATGTGTTAGAAAAATTAAACACTATTGTCAGGAATTAATTCTTGGAGAGAATTTTTGCA
The DNA here is from genome assembly GCA_007115665.2 of Sequoiadendron giganteum. Lineage (NCBI taxonomy): Eukaryota > Viridiplantae > Streptophyta > Pinopsida > Cupressales > Cupressaceae > Sequoiadendron > Sequoiadendron giganteum. Next base: position 802,047,990 of record CM021100.1, read on the forward strand.
TTAACTAAAAGAGGAAAGAGGTTACTTCATGGTAAGGAAGAAATATATTTGGAAAGGTTGTTGGAAAAAAATGGGGAAGAAGTTCTTGGGAAAAATTGGCTCTGGTTTTGTTTTCATCTTTCTGGAAAAGTGGATAATTTGGAAGAAGCTTTGGTAAATTGGAATTTGGAGGCGAAGCTCTACTTCAAACATCATTTCCTCAAGCATTTGGAAACAGGTTCTTTAATTGTTTTATTTAATTTCAAATTGGAAAGGCTATTATAATTAATTTGTTGTTTCGAAAAAGATTTCTTGTACAATGAAGAATATTGTTTAAAGCTTTGGTTTGTTTTGTGGAAATTGGAAAATTTTCGTAAAAGCTTTAGAGCTTCTATAGAAATTAATTTTGAAAAATTAAATTTCAAGAAATATTTTGTAGAAGAATTTGAAAAACTTTGTAGGAATTTTTTTTAAACAAAAGAAATTATTGAAGAAATACAATAGAGAATTTGGAGAATCTCTGTAGGAATGGATTTAAATCTTCCTATAGAAAACCTCTAGTTGTTTTGGAAAATTTCTTCTGCAGAAGATTATTGTCTTGTTTTGTTTTCCCAATTAGATTCATTTGGCTTGGAAATTGAAAACCTCTGTGAGATTTGTAAATCCTTTCTTGTAGAAAAATTTAAGGAAATAAAGTGTTCATCTGGAATAGTTAAAATGATTTATTTATATCTATTTATGTATATATATTTGATAATATATACATATATACATATATATATAAATACATGCATATACTTATTTGTGGAAAACCTCTCTCAAATTTTATATTGAAAAAACATGAATGAGAAAGTTGTACAACAATATCGAAACATTTAAATCTCCAAATTTTTTATTGATAAAATTTATAGGTTTCAATTTTTGTTTTTGGGGAGCATTGGGGCTACCCCACAACCACCCCCGTTTGGGGGAGTCGACACTGTGAGGCAGTTCCAACGCTGCCACAGTGTCCGTACCCCTTAAAGGTTTGGCAGGTTGTTCATACAGCCCGTGAATTATATAAATTTGTCTGCCTTTTCATTTTGTATGTTGATTTTGATTTTTATTCTAGGGTTTTAATATAAATTAATATAATATGCATATCAATGCATGTATGTATATGGATAAATATATATTTATACATATATATTTATGTATATTTAAATATTATATTCATATTTATATAATTATATATATATAATTGTATATATATTTAATATATATTTAAATGAAATTTTTATAATAGGTGCATGCTCATGCACAAATTGGATATTTTAAAATGAAATGATTTTAATAGAGGAAATTGATTTTAAGATAGTTGAAATTGGGAAATTGAATTAAACCATCAAATTTAATTTTTTTATTGCGTGTGAATAAAATTGCATTGAGTTAGAATTATTGGAGAAATGAATTATTGGAACTATTGCATTGGAAATTGGATTTAGGAAATCCTAATGGTAGTTTTATTTCATGCCTGAATTGCCTATTTAATTATGATTTCTTCTATTCACATTGTTGGGGAAATTGGTTAGTTGTGTATGTTAGTCTTCCAGATGATGTTATTTTATGAGGGGGTTGTTGTGATTTATGGTTTAGCCCTATATTTCCCTTGGGTAGTGCACTTGGCTTCTATTTAGTTTAATCACCTGGTTACTACAAACGGCGATGTGTTGCCTATTATATATTGGTTGGGATTTAATATTTGTTTTGTGCATTGTGTTTACCCTTGGATGTGGATTAGATCCTTGTGTTTTCTATAGGGGAGTGGATCTCAATGGGGACCGATGCATAAAGTGGTGCCAGGGTAACTTATGTGAGAGTTATTTAATTCAGTGGAAATTAAATAAATGTACTAGGGAAAGGGTAGCTTAAATCATATAACTTGTTAATTGTGCCTCACTCATGGGCTCGAGGGCTTGTTTAGACTTGGGATGAGATGAGAAGCCCTAGAATAGAAAGATCATTATCTTGTCTCTTTGAAAGATAATTGATTCCTCATCAGTTTTCATGTGGGGTTGGGGGTCATGAGAGGCTACCAGGGTAGCCCAAGATGGGGGTTAGGGCCTAAGAAGATCTACCAAGCTAACCCATGTAGCTTTGTGATGAAACTCCTCCTATGACAATATTTTGTATGGTTTAGTGGATGTACTTGATTATTTTATTTTGGAAGCAATGTAACCTTTATGTTAAGTATTTTACTTGTATAGTTTAGTCTTGTGTTTTCCTGTGTCTAGAGGTTGTTGGGTTTTCCTAGGTAGCCCTTTTACTATCTCCTAGCACATGGGGTGGGCCTTCGGGTACCACTTGGTTGGGTGGAGCGTGCACCTTACACCATTGGGTTTCCACTTCATGTTTGTGACAATAGGATCTTCTAGTTTGGAGAGCTCGCATGTTCTAGTAGCTTTGTACCATCTCTTGTATACTGTTGGATTAGTTGGATTCTCATGTATATGTACTACTCCTCATTTGTATTTGAGGATGATTCTTGTATAATTGTTACTATAACATTATTGTATGATATACCTCATTTTGGAAATGAGTTTTGTAACTATTATATTGAATGAATGCAATCTATGAATGATTCTTTAATGTACTTTGTATCTTATGTGATTAGTTTAATTTTTTGGATGTATGTTCTTGATTCCATGAGTATTATTTTATATGCTATGGATTAGTTTAGTTTTATATGTTGTAGGATTCAAATGTAAGCGGTGTCGCATACCTTAGAGGATGTATGTGTTAGTGTAGTTCACTTTACTTGTTATTAATTACACTATTTTTATTAAAAAATTGTTATGCTTCCATTGTGTTTGTGTCTTCCTCTAGGGTTACGTGGCGGGGTGTTACACTATGATGATAATAGATTAAAGTGGATCAATAGATTATCAACCAATTTGGATTAGGATCATAGAGTGATTATGGATGATGGACTAGATTGAAATATTGGATTGCATGGATTTGGATTGATTGCATTTTTGTGGATTGGATTGGGATGGTTGGGGGATGGTTGGGTTGGAAGGATAGAGGATAAATAGATAATATAAGTTTGGATGGAGGATTGAATGAGATCTAATGACAAGGGAGAACCAAAACATAGTAAAGGATGGAAGGATGGAGAAATTCCATGGATAGGAGAGAGGAATTTTGATAATGGATGGTGATGGGGGATAGGATATTGGTGGATGGAGGATAGGAAGATGGAGCTCCAAGGAATAGTTGCAAAGGACTAAGATGGCCCACACTAGAGGTAGTGCAATCATAGATGGAAGATTATGAGTGATGTATGATATGGAAGGCTAGTCCAAAAAGGATATGAATGCATTGATATTTGACCCCTAGTTTTTATCAAGATCAAGCGTGAAAAGAGGGGATTAAGGATATGAGGATGGAAGTCAGGTAGGGGATATATGATGGAGGATATGGATAGAATGACCAAGATCAAGTGGATGATATATGGATGCATGGATATTTAACCCCTAGGCTCTTCATCAAAATAAAATATGGGAAGGAAAGATGTATTTGGATAGGATGAGGGATATGGAATGAATGATATGGATATGATAGGAAGGATGGAAGGTGTTGTGCCTATAGTACACACACCATTCTAAATAGGGACCCTCTCTTTCATTGTTTGCTAGGTTGCTTTTTCCTTCACGTCATTTTGTGTGCCCCCTATTTTTGTGTCCCAAGTGGTCAATGAGTCCTAAAGTTATCATCTTAAGTTGACCAAGCTTCACCACCCTTGAAATGTTCAAGACTTTGGCCTTCATGGAGTCCCTTTGGCAGTTTTCCTTGAGTCCTTAAGACTATCATCCTTTACTCCCTACAGGTCCGCTCATGTGGGCTGCCCTTGGCAGAATTCCATCCCTTGATCATTGTTTGCATGATGGCTAACTTAGTCTGACCGACTTCCTTATGTTCTCTGCATCCTCCTTATTCATTCCTCTCACCATTGCCAAACAAAAAATTCTTGGCTATCACCTGCCCCACAGGCTCCACATTTCCCGCTGCCAACTATTTTAAAAACCGTACCCACCAACCACGTCACTCAATGTGCAAGTATTTAATGTCGGAATTTAATGCACAAATTTATATAAATAGGTGAAATGAGATGTCATTTTCACTAAAATTCTCTCTGCATTTTTTAGTGTTCCACCTGCCTTTGTTGCCTCTATGCCCGCATTATCCTATCACTGTTTGATCATTATTGCCATCAGATTCATTAAGATTTCTTGTAGGTTGTTCAGGTAGGGTTTTTGTTGCCACCCAATTTTTTTTTTTCGTTGAAATTCTATAAAATCTTAAGATTTTGAAAGGGAAAACTAGAAAATTTACTAAAACAATGAGTTTCGTACAAAACCACATTGGAAAAATTTAAGAAACCTTTGAAATTCATCATTTTAGGGCTAGGCGGACTCTACATCACAACTACCATTCTTGACTAGGGTCGTCAATCCCTTGTGATCCATAACTCCTTCATCACTATTACATCAATCCTGCAATCGGTGAGCCTTAAACAACTACTGACACTTGCATCGAACCCATTGATGCGGGTGGACACCACCCTCTTGTCATCTTGCCTTCGAACTTAGTAGAAATATTACCTTTTCGGCACCCCAATGATCTTTGTGGGTCCCGCTTTGTGGGATTCCACCTATAGATGGCTCTATCCCTTCACCATTTCTTAATGGTTGTTTCACCTTTCCCTTCTTCTTGGTAGGTTCTATGGGCCCCTTTTCCGTTGCCTTTGAGATTAAGCTCAACACTTAGGTAAAATTTCCTTGGGGGCTATTAACCCTTGTGGGTCAACTTTTGCGGGCTGCTTAGGGCCGCTGGCTCTTTACCTCACCACCGTTGAATGACCATCATATGCCACCCTCCCACTCCATGAACCTCATTGAACCTTTCACCGCTGGGGAAACATTAACACTGTTGGGCCTTTTGTAGGCCATCTCCTATCGACCGCCATTCATTGTTCACTGCCATTAGCAGCGTCTGATCTTGAAAAAAAAACCTTTCACTTCCATTCACTCTGCAAGTTTCACATCCAATCTCATCATCCAGGTTGGGCATTCTAAAATTGGCAAAGTTTCAACCCCTTGCGGGTCATCATTTGCAAACCGCCCCATGTTGATCGCCTTTTCAAAACACTCAAACCCCTTCGCTTGTCCACTTTGTGGACTCCACACTATTTGTCTCCTTGATCCCTTCGTTCAAGATCATTAAGTTAAAGTAGGGAGCAGGCCCCTCTTGCAAGCTTGATGGTGTGGGGTCACTGTCCCATATCGGTCATTACGTGATCACCATTTCAAATGATTGTGCTTAGGTTGCCTCCCACTTTGCGGGATCCAACCCTCCAATGGTCATTCAACCTTCCCCAAGTAAATTATGTTACATGATGATGAATCCTACAGGCCTGATGGTGCGGACCGCCATCTGTGGGCCTCCTAGTTGTGTCCACCATTTCAAAATGGCCACCACCTAGCCACTTCTTGCACCCTTTTGACAGACGTAAAATTTTGAAGATGTTTTAAATACATCTTTCCTACCTGTGGATCCCACTATGCAGGACTCTGTTTGTGGGTTTCCGTCATGCCGTAAATGGTAGAACTCCAAATGGCTGAGGCACTGCCTACCTCCATGTCTCCTTGACCTGCATGCCAAAATGATCAAGGTGTCACCCCAAGGACCTCAAAAATGACTGGATCCCCATAACTAAGTGACTTAACATCTATTGGGTCCCACTCTTTTTGTGTAAATACTTATGCAGGTTTCTGACTGCGGGCCGCTGTTCCCCCTTCACCGTTTGCCTACTGCCTCCTTCAAAATAGTTTCCAGCCCAGGGAAACCCACATCCCTGGGCCCACATTTCTCTATCTTCCCTGAATGAAAGGAAAATGATGGTATTTAATGAATGTTATGATTATTGAAGGATGGATTATTCAATCTCATGTCTACTTTTTATGTTTTCGCTAATGCTCCCCTCATTTTATATATGAATATGCTTGTTGTGTCTTTTCCTATAGGATTTATGGAACTAGCTATGGGACCATTGCGGGCATCCATCGAACAAGAAATACAAATTTCAAGGAGTGGAGGTCACCTCTTAGGTTACAAATGAATGGGATAAGATCACAGACACCAACCTCGACCACATAAACATAGATGAATTCAGACAAAGGGTCATCATTAACTCCACCAAAAAAAAACCAAAGAGAATAAGGAAGAGCAGTCTGGCTAAGGAGGTTGGCTTCACACCAACCCTTGTAGCACCCAAACTAGTAATGGCTTGTAGAGAAGCCTACCAAGAAAAAAACAAGAAAATCATAGATCAAGATGGTAGCGTGTTGGCTGACCTCTTTGCAAAGTCTATAGCACAAACATTCTGCATCCCCACCTATGAACCTATGGAGCAAGCCACAATGGAATATTCAGAGAACATGTCGAAGGTGGATCCCCTAAAGTTAAAGAAATTGATTAATCAATATTGGTTGAAAGACAAAAGGGGCAGTGCAAACAAGGTGCCCCAATAATTGTTTAGAAGTGACTTCTATGAATATTATCATGACTTGGTGACTTTGCTAAGAAGAGTCATGGGCATCCTGACTGCAACTTATTTCTTTGATTGGATGTTATATTTCATAGAGGAAATTATTAGAGGCACAACCAAGTTTGACTAGGCCTGGATGATTAGCAAGAACTTACATGAGTAGTTTTTGGTAGTAAAGAAGTCCCACCAATTCTATATGATCTCTTATTTGGTCTACCTTCTAGTTGATGCCAATCCATACAGAGGCCTATTTGTGGCACAAAACACAATTCTAGGGAGAGAACTAAAAGTGTATGATCGGTATTCGTAGCTCCAATACCGAAACTTCAAGAGAGACTATTGCAAGGTGAATGATGCATTCATTAGGCACATCATTAGAATTCTTAGACGGCACTTCGAGTGAAGAGTCACTCACAGTGCCCAGGTGCTCATCCAAAGGTTTAGATTTCTTTTCATCAAATTTCCAAAATTTACTTATATCTGAACCAAGGGCTTCAAGGACAAGTCGTACAAGCTTCCCCGATATCCAAATGACTGGATGATATTGCTGGAGGTGTTGAGGAAACTACAAAAAACTCATAATCTCCTTCCTAGCAGGCATCGGCCAATGGTGCCTTATCCTCTAACCTTCGAGTAGGGAATGTACGCTCTCTAGGCTACCCAAAGTGTCGAGCATTCTAAAAAGGATCTTGTTGAGTACAATCTAAGCCAATACACTCGTCGGCTGAGAATGGACCCCTACGACAAATTGAAGAAGCTCACTAGAAAGGAATACACCCATCTACATAGTGTTGAAGGTTTGTGGGCCAACTGCTGAGATGACAAAGAGGTGGACATGAGGCATTACATGAGTATGATGGCATACATTATCAAGACAGTCAAACTATTCCCGGTACTAAATCAAATTGTTGAAGATGCAAGCATAGTTATAGATCTAAGGTTCGATGTTGTCACTAACATGCCATTGCCCCTCATAGACTCGAATGAGGAAGAGGTTAATGACCTTTAAATTATGACAAAGCCAATTGAGGACAGAACTAGACAATGGATTAATGCAAAACTTATTCAATTGAAGCTTCAAGGGGAAAAACTTACCTAGGATGAGCTCAAAGATGAGCTCGAGAGTGAGACACACAATTGGGCTGCCACTGCAACTGAAGAAGCTCCCAAGTTTCCTCCAGCCACTAGGTCTCGAAAAAGAAAAGAGGTATGAGAGCGTTAATTGAAGCATAAGGTATATTCAAGAAGGCCATCAGAGGTTGAGACCTCAAAGAAAGCTAAGAAATCGGGTGGGTTCTCTTTGATGCCCACAATTCAAGAAGATCCAATGCATGAAGGTGAAAAAGAGGAAGAGGTCAAGCAACCCAAATCACCACCTACCACCTCTTTCTTTCTACCACTGTCTTTTTTGTTTCTATTACTTCTCCTCCAATATCTCAAGTGTTAGCCATCTCCTACCCTCCTGTAGTGGACATCTCAGAGCACCTTGCCCCCACCTCCCTTATTACACCTATTACAGTGAGATATTCCTCCTCTATGAAAAATTCCCTGATCTCTTCCTCTTTGATGTCCCCATCATCCTTGGTTCCCTTGGCCACCACAAAAACTATGCCTTCCCTTTCTCTCCTAGAATAATTTTCCCGTCATATGCAAAACATTCCCATGGAGCTTTCAAGGGTATTAATGAATCTTATGGTGAAAGCTTCTCTAGCTCAAGTCGTTGTTGGTCTCCATGTCCCTCCTCCAATAGAATCACCTAAAATGGAGACAATGATGCAGATTTTAGAGGAGCTTGAAAGACAAATGAGTGAGGCAGCTGAAAAGGAAAAGGACATTAAGCCTAAAGATCCCTTCAAGGATGACTACCATGCACATCTAGAGTATGAATACCTAGTAATTGATGAGATAGTATACATAGAGGAAGAGAAGTCTCAATCCTAAGAAGAAGATGTTGAGGATTCCGATACTAAATATGTGATAGAGTCCTCTGATCAAGAACTTGAAGAGGAGTTGTCCAAATAACTCAATGATGTTGGTGAGGAAGTTGAGAGGAAATCCTCAAAAGAAAAGAAAGGAATATAGGAAGACATTGAAATATCTACTGAGCCTCCATCAAAAGAACAAAATGAAGGCCTTGGTCAGCAAGAAGAAGCACCTCCCAAGAGAGAAGAAGAAGAAAAGAAAAGAGATGAAGCTAAAGAAGAAGATAAGCCTGAAGAAGAGGTTGAAATGAAAAAGAGTCATGAGACTCAGCACCATATAGAACTTGAAATGGAAGAAGAAAAGGTACCTAAAGGGGAGGACAACACCAAAGGAAATATTTTTTCTATTGAGGAAAAGGCTATCTTTATCGAAGATTCAAAAAAAGAAAGAAGTTTCAATCCATGAAGAATGGGCTATTCAACATGCTCAAAGAGAAGAGGGTGATCATGAATCACTAAAGGAGTGATCCCAAATGCTTGAATGGATAGAGAATCAGATGCAAAAGAAGACCCTCATTTCTATGGATCCCAAGGAAATATTGGAGGCAATCCTAGCACAAGCTGAAATAGGAGCCAAGAAAGGAAAGAAGTCAAAAATTAGGTCACACATCACTATGGATGCATCGAGATCTTGAACGGTGCAAATTGCCACCCCAGTATTACATAAAGAAGAGGGGGTAACATATAATATCTCCACCATTGACCTGGGTATAGCTACAAGGGAGTAAAAGATTAATCAGCTCTAGGGGTCCATGGCCACAATCATTCATCAAATGAATAAAGATCAGTCCTCCAAGGAGGAATTGAAAGCACAGGTGGCAAACCTCACTACCTACATACAAAAATGGTCTTCAACAAAGGAATTGCCCATGACATCATTAGCCCCGCCACTACTACTATCAAAAGACCAATTAAATAAGCTGGAGAAAAGGAAGAAGTGGTCTAAGGCCACTAAGGATTGGTTCTAGATGGTAATATACAATGAAGACATGGGAATTGGCCATGCCATCTGAATGGAAAATAAGTTCCAAGAAATACAAAAGTAGCTAGAGGGCACCAAGAAAATATGCCAATGCTTCATTGAGCTCTATAGGATTACCTATCCTAAGCTCAAATCTATCCTCAAGATGCCTAAAAAATCATGGGAGAAGGAGCTTGGTCTGGCAAAGAATAATTAATGGTTGGTCAGGACCTAGAAAATGGGTTCGGACAACAGGAAAGAGGTCTTAAAGCAAGTGCTCCATGAAGTGGAGCTTGACCTAGAATGGGTGAGAGAACATTGGACGGACTACAAATAATATCTGAAGCTTATGAAAAATTATGACATGCCCACAAAGGAGTTGGATCCTAACAAAATAAGGCCATATTTTCATAAGAACATGGAAAGAAAGGCTATGGATTTTCTAACATCATATTTTATCGACTTTACTACTAGGGAATTTGTTCAATCCGAGCAGGTAGTAAAAGATACAACCCAAATTCCTGAAGAATTGGGAATTGATCATACGTAGATCAAAGAAATTATCATTTTAGGTGCTTCAATCAAATATAATGGAATGTGAAAAGCTTCGACTATTGATAGGAAAATTCATGGAGTATGCCACTACCATGAAAAATGAAGGAAAGCCTATCATTTATGATGAGTTCCTCACTATATAAGCTACAATAAAGAGCAACCAAAAAAATACAAAACTCTATAGTGATAGGCACTAGAGGACAAAATAGTCTAAAAGGAAAATAAATGTATTTTAAATTGTAAAATATTGGGGGTAGGTGAAACCCTAGCTGGTAGTGAATCTTGGCCACTCATTTTGATTTTTTAGCACTATAAATAGAGGGTCTCCTCTCATTTTCAAGAGAGATTTGAGTTGTTGTAAAGACATGCTACTAAAATTCTAATAGAAATTCATTGATTTTGGTGGATTCTTGAGTTTCATCCATGTTTCATGATTCTTCTCCTCATAGTTAGTAAATTTGATTAGATTTACTTTATTGTTCTGTTTGTTTTACATGATTTAGTAGATTAGTTAATGTTGTTTATTGATGCTGAAGAATTTTGTTGTGTTGATTCCCTTCCTTGTTCATGCTTTTTGTTGTTTTTTGATGATAAATAGGAGTGTAAAGGTAGTCTGAACATATATTGATTATTGCACTTAAACTTCATCTTTTATTCATGTTCATGGTGAATGAATGGTTGAAAATCTATAGACCTTAGAAGATGACACTAATTTCATGATACTATAAGCTGATTTGGTTAACTAGAACTTAGTTTCAGGAAGGCTATCCACTATAGTGTTCTCCATTATCACTATTCATTGGTAACTGCGGGTCTAGGAACTTCCTCTTCTCCCTTCCCTTTTGATCTTTCTTTGAAATTGTAATTTAAGTAAATTTTAGGCATCATTGTAAATCCAAATCTAATGATAAGAGATGGAGTTTAGACTATTTTTCTGAACTTGTAGAAATTGCATTTCCACTCCAACACCTTAAGAACTCCATCCAAAGGACCGATTCCCCTCCAACTTAGCATACGTAGGGCTGCCCTATGATTACTAGTGAATCACATCAAACAAATAAACTATTCCAAACATTATCATGACCTAACACCTGAGATACCTTCTGGTGATTTTGTGAACTTTCTTGTAGGAAATTACCTTTCAAGAGAGGTAGTGCACTTGTGCACTGCTTGTGTTGACAAGTGCAAAAACACCCATCAACATACTAACACTAGAAGGATGGCCTAAGTCATGCTAAGTTGGATCAAATTGGTTCATTCTCCCTCAAAATATTTCACAAAGGTTTAAGATCCACACCAAACAAAGGGGAATTTCAAGAGCTACCACCCCCTACTAAGGCTAAAAGAGCTAAAAGAGGGGAAGCATCCACCTCTGACACTTCCAACCAGTTCACTTCACCTCCAGTCTCATCCTTTGCTTCCACCCACTCACCTTCACTTTATCCTTCACCCTTGGAATCCATTTTCTCTCCTCAGCCACTCCAAATTGCCTTCTAGGCTGTTGTCTCCCATGACCATGGCATTGCCTTTAAGTTCAATGCACCTCCTTTCCTGGGTGCTGCCCCAATAGTTTCTGCTATCCCTTTGTAGCCTCAAGTCAATTTGGCACACTCTCCTCCACCTCCACCTCCCATGGCATGGTTGGGTAATAACCCATATCCTTTATCCTTCAATTTTTATCATGATATGCCAAAGAACCCATAAAGATTTTGCACCAAGTTTATCCCTTAGGATCCGTAGAGGATTGCAGAAGAACACATCAAAATATTTCAAAAGACCTTGAAAGATATGCAGATTATACACAAGGATGTGGAATGTAGGCTCTTCCCTTACTCTTTGGGAGACGAGGCCTTCTACTAGTACATTCACTTGCCGACAGGATCCATAACCACTTGGGATCTCTTGAAGGATGGTTTCTTGTAGAAAATTAAGATCTAGATTAGCCCCTCTGAGTTATACAAACAATTCACGTCTATTCAAAGGGAAATCAATGAGCTGATCAACTCTTTTAATGATAGATTTCACCGAGTGTTCATGAGGTTGCAAAAGCCTTTTGTAGTTGATGATGCATCTACCCGATTGGTATACTATGCATCCTTGAATAACCTCACTTTTGCCTTGGTGAAGATGTTGAACTCACCACCAGGTTGGTCACTCGATGCTTAGAAAGAAACAGTTAAAGCTAGTATGGATCTAGGGCAACACATTGCTGGTTTGTTGTCGTCTTTGGGAACAGTATCTCACCCATATCAAGTTCAAGGGATTACTCAAGCTTTGGCACAACATACACCCTTGATGAATCAAATCTCGCAACTCACAATGGTGCCTCACTGTGGGCTGCCATTAAATTAGGTGCCTCCCTTGCCCTAATACTTGTAGCCACAATAGTAGTAGGTTTATACTCAGTCACCCCAAGTGTTGGAATACCTTCAAAGCTATAAGTTCCCACCTATTCAACAAAATTAGCCAATAGTGTAGTCAGTCTTCCTTCAAAGTTCAACTTTGCAACCAAACAAAGTTGAAAAGGATCAGATAGATGAGATGATTAAGAAGATGTCAACTAAGATGACACACCTAAGGAATTAGAATAACCAATTGCAAACCTCACAAAGAAGCATCCAATCCAACCTCAACCATGACAACCATGATTCAGATGCTCCTTCCAAACAAAATTATGAAAGAGGTCAGAATTCAGGACAAAACTTTGACAAAAGGTCTCACAAATGTAGAATCAAACATGGAACATAGGGCCGAACAATGGTGGAATTCCCATGATGCTTGACCAACCAAGCAATAGTGACAAGACCACAAGCGGGGTATACTTTTCCAAGGAAAATTTATCTGGCTGGTGTCATATCCAAAAGACAAGTAGACATTTTGAGTTGGATTGTCCAGAGTTCCAGATAGCCACCGATATTTCCTAGATAGAAGTCCTAAAGGTGGTTGATAATTCAAAATGCAGGGACATTGTTCCATCCAAACCATATGATTTCTTGGTGTTGGTTTTCAATCAAGCTCCTTTCCCCAAGAGCGAGCGAAACATACCTGAGAAGGATATTGCTGCTCCAAATGATGGAAAAGCGGAAGAGGTAAGTGCAAAAATCCCTTTGTCTTACCTCTTCAATTTAGTAGATAATGGCCCAGTGGATGATGAAGAGCTAAGAGAGGATGAGGTCCAAATTTTCCACTAAAGGGAACCCCCATATGACTTAAGGAATAGGCAAGCAGACAACACTTTCACAACCTCTACTCCACCTAATAACTTTAGCACTCCTCTAAACCCAAATTCCAATAATAACCCAGGCTATCCTCATGGACCCACTTGGTACTTTAACAAGAATAGGTAGCACGATCAAAACCAACACCAACCCATTGGATCCTCTCAAAGCCGCCCCTTGGAAGCTAAAATTGAACAAATGGGAGAATATATAGCAGAAGAATTTAAGAAGATCAAGTTGAGCCTATCCGCCTTTGAGTTACTTCAAGTCCTATTAGTTAGGAATACCTTTCTATAATGATCAATGGGACTCCTTCATCCAAGTCAGCCTAGGAAGTACCCATCAAGAGGGTCTTCTTTGATGATTTGCAAAATGAGCCTGTCATCTGCCAAATATTTAACAAGAAAGCAGACTCACCTTCAAATCAGCAAGTAAATAAATAACCTACTAAGGAATTGGATCAGATCCCAACACAAAACAAGGGTAATGATAAAGATAAGGGTCATGTGAGCCAAGTTGAAATTTTAGGGGGACTATTTTAAGGAAAGATGGAGATCCCTCTCTTCTTGATGACCATTAGAATGTTCATAAAGAATTTACATAATTTCCTACTTGATTCAGGAGCTTCTACCAATGTCATGCCTTTGGAAGTGTGTAAAGCCCTAGGAATAGTTCCAACTCCCTCTCGATGCAAGGTGATGCAATTAGACAAAACAAAGATCAACATAGTTGGGAAAATCAATAGGATACCTATGCATATTGCTTTTGATTGTAGGGTACAACAAAAAAATGACATTCAAGTTGCTGATATCCCTGACACTTATGATATCATTTTAGGAAGAGATTTCACCTGGGCATTGGACCACCAATTATTCTCGCTTATGGTTTCCATGGAAAGGATTGCCAAACTAGATCCTCATTGAGAGAGAACCATGCATGAAATTCATGATTACTAAGTACAACAACATGAACAAGGTGTTGTTTGCTAAAAAATAACTTGGAAATTACTGCCCCGTGGCATATCTAGATGAACATGACTATTATGAAGAAGAAATGATGGGTGAGGTCCTCCTTTTGCTGTGCAATCCACTCGTTGGCTTGGCACACATGGATAAAAGTAAAAAGATATTAATTGAATCAGATGATGAATATTTCTATGAGGATGGTAGTCTTTGATTACTTGATTGTTTCTAAGATTTCATGGAAAAATGTGTGCAGGATCAGCTCAGTTTGGGCACAACAATTAATTTTGAAGAGTTACTTCTACCTAGTTGGTATAGGGTACACAATGCTGCCCAATCTGAATTAGAATGTTGCTTGTGCCAAACAACAGTTGCACATATCAAAGGATGAGTTGTCCCAAAGGGGGAACATCAGACAATACTATCAAGGCCACATTGAACCTACACAACCTCTCGAGGTTCCTGAAGTGAAAGCATCGCCAACTATAAGAGAAATTTATACGGGCTCCAAAATTGAGGATTCTTCCAAGTTTTGGACATTGCACTTCAATGGATCCAAATACAAATAGGGAGCAGAAGCCAACTTTGAGTTGATCATTTCTATAGGTAAGTCATAATTTTATAGACTTCAATTTTATTGTATGAATAATGTAGCGGAGTATGAGGTGTTGGTTCTTTGTCTTCTTATGGCCTTAAAGAAAAGGGTTACAATGTTACAAGTCTTTGGTGACTCAGAGAGTCATGAAACAAGTAAGGAAGCTTTATTCTTTCCATGATAGAAGGCTAACCAACTATAGGCATAGGGTCTAGGACCTTTTAGAGAGCCTAGATGCATTTAATATTTAGTTGATCCCTCACTCTTAGAATCATATTGCCAATGCCTTCGCTCAAGTGGCCAACTTCATCCAACCTCTATCATTGTATGGCCTCAAAAGGTTCACTGTTGAGCTCACCTCCACCCTATCTATGCCAGACAATGTGGCCCACTTTCAAGTGTTCAATGATGATAAGCACATCCTAGATTTCATCACCAACTCCGATGTATTTGCAACTTGGATCATCAATGAGATTGAGCCTGAAGAGGAAAAGTTAGATATAGAAGGGGTCATTAACCTCAAGACCAACACTATTACTAGAGGCATGGTCCAACTAGAGAAAATATTTGACTTAGATCAGATTAGAGATCAGGATCAACAAGAAAAGAAGGATTCTATTAGCAATTAGTGTGATGCCCATAACCTTGGAACAACCGAGGAAGATAAGAACATATTCATTGGTAAGGTGTGCATACAAGAAGAGAAGGAAGGGAACATTGATTCTTTGGAGAAGTACCATGATGTAGTTTCTTGGAGTTATGAGGATTTGAAGATGTATGTCATGTCAATCTTTACACATACCATTCCTCTTAAGCCAGATGTAAGACTGTTTACGACAATAACAATGCCTTATCAATGCATTATTGAAACCAATTATTTACAAAGAGGTACAAAAATTTTTGTCCACAAGAATCATCTTCCCAGTTAGGCATGCCACGTGGGTGGAAAATATGGTCTCGGTGAAGAAAAATAATGGTGAAATCAGATTGTGCATAGATTTCCACAACTTGAAAGAGCATCAAAAAAGGAAAACTATCATATGCCCTCATTCGATGAAGTACTCCAAATACTCAATGGATTTCAAATGATGTCTTTCCTAAATGGATGCTTTGGGTATAACTAGGTAATGGTGCAACACGAGGACAGACACAAGACATCATTCACCACCAAGTGGGGAACCTTTGTGTACAAAATGATGCCATTCAGAATCATCAATGTTGGTGCCACTTTCCATCGTGTAATGGATATCACCTTTAAGGATCTGATAGCAAAGTGAATTATCATCTACATGGATGACCTCATAGTGTTTTCAAAGAAGTGAAGTGATCATGTCACTGATCTATGCAATGTCTTTCAAAAGTGTAGAGAGTTCAGAATCTCATTGAATCCAAAAAAGTGCATCTTTGATGTTACAAAAGGCAAGTTGCTCGAGCACTTGATTTCAGAAAGAAGAATTTCAATAGACCTTGAGTGCATTCAAGCAATACTGAAAATTCAACTGCTAGGTAGCAAGAAGAAACTGAAATCTTTCCTTGGAAAGATATATTTTATCAAGAAATTCATCATGGGCTTTGTCGAAATAGTCAATCCACTCAACGCCTTGCTGAAGAAAGATGCAAAAGTTGAATGGACACTAGAAACGAAGCAATCCTTTGAAGAAATCAAGAAATAAATTATTGATGCATCCATATTAGTCAGTCCCGATTATCTAAAGTCATTCCATATTTACTCGTTTGCTTTAGACCATTCATGTGCCATCATATTGACTCTAAAGGATGATGAATGGAGTGAGCACCCAATTTCCTTCGTCAGTGTCTTGCTAAAGGACGCTGAGATGAGGTACCATAATGTGGAGAAGCAAGCATATCCTCTAGTCAGAGGAGTGAAGAAGTTTAGACACTACATTATCCAGAATAAGGTGTTTTCCATAGTACATGACCCAACCGTGATGACATTGTTAATGTAAAGTGAACTAGGAGAAAGAAGAGAAAAATGGGTTACGTTGTTGTAGGAATATGACATGGAAATTTAGCTTATGAAATTATTAAGGGGGAAGACCCTCACTCGTACAATAGCTGAAACACTGCTAGAAGTAGGACCTAAGCTCATGGCTCAACACTATCAGCTTGAATATGTCTCCACTAGAGAATGGTATGATGATGTTGTCTACTATTTGTTGCATAATAAGTGTATGCCTCATTTGTAGGGAGTCCAAAAGTGTGCCCTTATCCTAAAGAGGAGCAGCTACATGCTACAAGGTTCCATTCAATACAAGTGGAATCATGAGGGGATCTACCTCAGGTGCCTTGGAAAACAAGAAGCAACATGAGTTTTAAGAGAATTTCATGATAAATTTGGCACTTCCCGTGGGTCCGTCCCTTCCATTGCTCATCAAATCTTGTGGGTTGGGTATTACTGGCCAAAAATCTTCAAGGATGTGCACAGTCATGTCCAAACCTACTGGTTGCGCCCACAAAAGGATATAGAAGTCACAAAAAATCCTAACCTAGGAATTGGACATTCCAGTAGGTGACTTACATCTTCTCATGGTCGTTCATTCACTTGTCAAACCAGGGAACGTATACTTGAAATGGAGTGGAACTGTATGTGCACTAAGAACCGGTTTTAGCCACAACTTTCTAAAAATGAATGCTTGAAAGGAATTCTAACTCTGATGCAGGAATGTAAGGAAAAGTTTGATTAACTTAAGCATAACTTAATTAAAGCAGGAATCATAATAACCATTACTGGGAAACAAACCATGAACTGGCCTTATGCTGCAGGAACAAACACAGGGATGGATTCCTTATGCTGTAGGAACAATACAAGACTGAGTTTTCACTAAAACTTACTGGAATGAAATTCTAACAGTTAAACAATAGGAAGTAAATAGCTACCTATAGATACTTACTAAGTGGCCCCCCTTAGCAAGCATCAACCAACTATGCAAGAATGGAACTCAAAACTTCATCAGCTTTTTATTCATAACTCAGAATCACATACATGGTTGTTTACTTGTAAGAAAACTTAATACAAAGCTCTATCTTTCATTATAACAGTAATCTCATTACATTCTATTCTATTCCTACTCTCTAGTCTAATATCTTCTTAATCATCTCATTCACTCGCACAGGAGGAACCTTTATTTAAAGAGAAATAGCTAACTAACTAACTAACAAAGAAAGATGCGGATGTAGATGCTTCCTAATTCTAAGGAACAGATTTCCATAAATGAAAGTGTATCCATCCAACTGATTCGGAAAGAATTCAGTGCTCCACTCCTCCTAGATTGATGACCATTTAGATCTCCTCCCAATGACCTGGGCAAAGCGTCTTCGCCAGAACAACATGCTTGGTGCCATGATGGAAATGATCCTCACTTTAGAACCGAGGTTCGCTACGCATTTGACTTGTTCATACTATCTTCAACAACCTATGGAACACATGGCAACAAAGGTGAAAGAAAGCATAATAGCACGATACCTATCATTAATCACACACATTAAATTTATCTCATTTACCCAAAAACTACACGTATCATATCAGTCAACTGGGAGGTTAAACAGGGCCATGAATATAGTCATATGGAGATATTTATTCTATAGGAATATAGGAATGCATTGTCACTGAATACTACCCATTAACATAAAAATTTTATAACCACAGAGTTTAAAACAACCAATAGAAAGATTAAAGGTATTTAAAAATACATCATGACACTTAAATAATGAGCATATTTTAGGCTCATCATTTGCCCCCTACTTATGCTAATGGTGGCCCTCCAACATTAACCTTCCTGGTTGTTTCCTTGAAATTAGTAACAGTAGTATGGCCTTGCATGGTAGTCCCAAACTTGTAGTAGAAGCCTCTGTTTTTCTGCAACCTTTCATACCTACAGGCTTCATTAGTTTCATCAATATTTGTGGCCTAAGAAGGGTACAATGGCCATAGTAAAACAGGGGGATGAAATTTCAATGGAAACCATAGTTCAAACCTCTGTTGAAGACCCAGCTGAATATATCTTTCTTCCCTTTTGATGGCTGCTGTAAAATTTAGGGGGCTATGGGGTTTGGACTTCTTTAGACCATCTATTAACCTATCCCATCCCACTTTAATCCTAGTGGAGGAGAGCTTCCAAAATGAATATGGTTGACCTTTAAACTCATCATATACTTGCCTCCTGAGATCAAATATTTTGATCCTTGCTACAGGATCATAAAATCCGTATGTAACTATGAGCCAAGTTTTTAGAACAGTTCAAGGATCTGAACTTTTAGGTCTCAAGGGGATAGGCTCTCTTCTTTTAGCTTCCTCATATTCTTCTAATTGCCTCCCATAGTTAATTTCATTTGCTTCCCATGACATAAGTGACTTCAAATGAATGTCACCTATATAAAGGATCGTATTCCACTCTGTTTCTACAAGAATGAGCAAACCATGCATGTAAAATTCACAGAGTGAATTTCTCAACCAATCTGGTGCTACTTGGTGTGCATCATAGAATTCTTTGGTTGTATGAATGTTCGGTTCTAGATTCCTAGAAATCCTCATTAATTGAAACCAAAGAAACTGTTCTTTTAGGCACATGGCATACACTCTTGGTGGTGGTCTACATTCCATTATTTTTTCGGCCACCTTTATCATCTCATTCATCTTTTACTTCATTTCTCCAATTTCCTGCTTTTGTCTTTCAATCTTTTTTTTCAATTTCTTCCTCTCTTCTTCCCAAAGGCTTTGCTGAAATTCAGCTTTAGCCATATAGCGAAAGCTCAGAGTCTGGGATGTGATAGGTTTCCAGGTTATCCTAAGATATTCTAGATACTCAATCAATAATGTCCTTTTGTACACTACCAATGCATGACATATTTCAGAGGGCAACGGTATTGCATTGGATGTCTCAGGCTGCTCAAATTGCTTCTATTCTTGTTGTAGGATGAACTCATGTTGTTGGTCAGGAGGGAACTTTGTTTCTTCATAAATTCTTTCAGCTGCATTAGCCAAGTCATCAAGACTTGGCATCCTATTTTTGTTACTACCATCATGATGTACCTCTCCAACCTCTACTCTTTCATTTTGTAGTTCTTCAGGAATATCAGTTGAATTTTGTGGCATATTCTCGGGTTTACCTTGGGAATCATCATGTCTGACTTCCTCTGATTCTTTAGAAATAACTATAATTTCTGGTTGTCTGGAGGTTGAAGTGACTTTACTTCATTTTCTTGGTGAAATCCTTGTTGGCAATGTAATAGGTGTATGAGGATATTTTGCAGCTTTCCTCTTTTTAGTCTGTCTAGAAGACTCATACTCGACAGGAGAAGGAGATGGCGAAGCAATGACGGTAACTGGTGTTGCTGCAGGAAAAGACTAAGAAGAGATTTTTTGCTTTTGAATGCTAGGGTCTGATTCAGGAGTTTGCTCAGTCCTAGATGACTCTCCTTCTTTTGTTTTCCCCTTTTCTTTCCTAATAGAAGATCTTGTTTGCATCTGAGTGGAGGGCTCTGTTATGGAGGTTGCAGGACTAGGTGCTGCAGGAATAGATATTTCTTCCTCAGTCTCCCTACTCGTGGATTCTATTCTTATTTTTCTTTTCTTGGGCTGTGCAGGGAGTGCTCTAGGAGGCTGCGGAGGTTGCAAACCCTTTTGGGCAATAAATTCATGCCATGTGAGTGGTGATACATCTCTTAGTTAATGCTCAATCAAAAGTTTAATAAGGCCATGATGGGTGACAAAATTATCTTTACCTTTCTGGGTTTCACAGGCACTATGCTCCAAAAGATCCAACAAAAAATTTGGGACATTCATAGCTAATCCGTGCCTCATATGACTTAAGAGCTTAAAAAATTAAGAATATAGATAAGAGAAGCATCCTTCACAAGTTAAGTAACTGATTATAAAGGATGCATATTCTAAATATGGGTAAGGTAGGGACACTCGCTTGCATCCCTGCTTCAAAACTGCCAAAGGTCCATCAGTTGGCAATGTGAATTCTACCCTGGCAAAGACGGTATCCCTTCCTGAAGGAAAGTTTTCTCTAACTACAGGAAGCCCTGTTACTTTAGCTATTCATTCATCTATCACTACTACTGTTAAACCCCATACCGTAGCTTCTCCTTCAGAAAGTGTTCTTAAAAACTCACCTGCAGCCTCTTCGTTAAAGGAATTTATCCTTAGAAAGTAGTTCAACCACCCACAATTACTAAATGCCTGAACCATTTGAGGGTCCTGTGTCAAAACATCATGAGCCATTGGCTCATGCCTTACCAGCTGACCACCCATCTTCAAAAACTGATTACGCTAGGAAACCCTGAAATTTAACCTCATCTGAGAATTTGAAAAACACCTTTTTCTTGCTCTATTTCTTTCCTTTTTGGTTTGTTTGCCTTTCTTTTCGCCAGAAATGATATAAAAGACAATTGCATGCAATGATTTTTAGACACTACCTAATTAAGTAGTTTACTTGCTGAAAAGGAAAAATCATGCATTCACTCGCATTCATTCTTGGAAAGTACACTTAAAAATTGTTTTTATCAAATGTGGCACTGGCAAAAGAACAAGTTTTGAAACAAACAATCCCCACCCCCTACTTAAGATTTGACATGTGTCCTCACATACATGAAAGGATAAGTGAAGGATGAGTAGTAATGACTAATAGACACTTCTAATAAATGAATAAATAAAACAATTAAATGATGTGACAAATGAAAAGAATATCGCGTACCTTGTATTAAATGCTCGTGGATGTTGAAAGATATCACAACACGGCCGCAAAAGAGATCATGAATGGTGGTGGTATGGTAAAATAAGTGATATGGATGGGTGATGTAGACAAGAAAGGTGAAATGATGGTGATGGAGAAAGTGGTTTTCGTGAAAAGAAAACCTTTATTATGGACGTTTAACATAATTCAAAGAGATGCTGCAGGAAGAAGGCCGAAGCCCTTTGCTGCATGAAGATTACTGACCACAGGGGAAACAAACTACTGCATGAATTCTGCTTTTGAAGCTGGCTTATGGTACAACCGAAGATGGTGCCCATTAACCAAGAGTTTGAAGCAAACATGATCAATTGTTGCCAACTATACCAAACCATTATCAAATACATTTTCAATTTCATATGAACCAAGCCACCTTGTTGTAACTTACCTTGATTCTCTTTATACCTGGAGTCGTAAAGTAGGGCCCAATCACCAACGGAGAAATGCTTTGTGCGGATATTGTGGTCATGCCATTTTTTCCTTTGCTGCTGTATTGTTTCTATATGCTGTAGGGCAGCCTTTCGCATATCATCTAATGCATTCAACTAGAAGAGGCATTCCTTTTGAGCTTCAGAAAGATCAATATGCAATTGAAGAGTAGTCCTCAAAGTCTTATGTTCAAACTCAATTGGCAACATGGCAGTTTTTCCATAAAGTAACTCAAAAGGGGTAAACCCTGTAGTTGTTTTCCATGTTGTTCTATAAGCCCAGACTACTTCTGGAAGATGACTACTCTAGTTTTTCTTGTGTAATTGGACTATTTTTGTAAGGATGGTCTCTAGTTCTCTGTTAGTTACCTTTGCCTGACCATTGGCTTGAGGGTGATAAGGGCTTGATTTCCTATGCCTGATCTTATAGTCATTCATTAATGTAGTGATCAGGTTTGAAGTGAATTGAGCTCCCTGATCTGTAACAATTTCTCTCGGTACTCCAAATCTGGTGAAGATTTGTTCATAAAGGAACTCAACAACTTTGTTGTCTCGAGCATGTGTCATTGCCTTTACTTCCACCCATTTTTTCAAATAGTCAGTGCAAACCAAAATGTATGACTTTCCATTGGATTGAGGGTAAATAGGCCCAACAAAATCCATACCCCACTTGTCAAAGGGGGTGACTACCACTTGAGGATGCAAAAGAATTTCATCAGTCTTTGTTGGTCACCTCATTCTTTTGACATCTGTCACATTTCCTTGTGTAGGCTACAACATCCTTGTGTAATGTGGACCAATAATATCCTATATTAAACACTTTCATTGATGTTCTTTTAGATGCAAAGTGTCCACCACATGGCTTATCATGACAAGCATGCAAAATGTCATATGTCTCATCTTCTCTGACACATCTTCGCGTGACTTGGTCAGGCCCTATGTAGAACAAACAGTCTGCAATCCATGAAAAGTTAAAAATTTTCTCGATCAACAACCTCCTATCTTTCGGTGAGAAATGAGTTGGTATTTTGCTGGTTGCTAAGTAATTTGCAATATTTGCATACCATGGAGTTCTAGCAATGATATAAAATAGATGTTCATTAGGAAAGGTATCATCAATTACCTTAGATGTGGCAGGTGTAGCCATTTGAAGTCTTGACAGGAAATCAACCAACACATTTGCCCTACCTAGCTTGTCAATAACTGTGATATCAAATTCCTGCAATAATAGTAGCCACCTTGCTAACCTTCCAGAAATGGCAGGCTTATTCATAAGGTACCTTATTGCTACATGGTCAATGTGAAAAAATATTTGGTAGCTAGTGACATAATTCCTAAACTTATTCAGAGCATACACAACTGCTAGCAATTCCTTTTCTGTGATGGTGTAATTTAACTTTGGGCCTTGAAGATTTTTGCTTATGAAATAGATGGCATGCTCAATGGAATTCTCCTTCTGTCCTAACACGGCCCCTATGGCATAATCAAATGCATCTGTGTGTATGTGAAAGGGCAGACTCCACTTTGGTCCTTGAAGAATAGTTCCTAGTAAGTAAGTCCTTAAGCTACAGGAAAGACTTGTCACAGGCCTCAGTCTAGTGAAATTCAGAATCCTTAGTTAATAAGGCATACAATGGACTGGCTATTTTGCTGAAATCTTTGATGAACCTTCTATAGTATCCAACATGTCCTAAGAAGCTTCTAACATCCTTTTGTTTCATAGGTGGTGGAAAAGTTAAAATAACTTCTATTTTTGTAGGGTCAACCTGAATTCCAGCTGGAGAGATATGATGGCCTAAAATAATTCCCTCTTGCATCATCATAAAACACTTCTCACTATTCAAAGAAAAATTATGCTCCTTACATCTTTTCAAAACTTTCTCCAAATTTGATAATGCTTCTTCATAAGTTACTCCATAAGTGGTGAAGTCATCCATATAGATCTCCATAGAATCATGAGAAATATCAGCAAAAGTAATAATCACCGCCCTTTGAAATGTTGCAGGGGCATTACACAGGCCAAATGGTAGGACAGAGTAAGCAAAAGTCCCCCATGGACAAGTAAAGGTTGTTTTATCCTAATCCTCAAGGGAAATTTTAATTTGATTATACCCACTATATCCATCCAAAAAGGAGAAATAGTTTTTACTAGACAATGAGTCCAGCACTTGATCAACAAATGGCAGTGGAAAATGATCCTTTTTAGTTGCAGTATTCAACTCCCTGTAGTCTACACAAACTCTCCATTTCCCACCTTTTTTAGGAACAATCACTAATGGAGATACCCATTGACTGTCTAAGATAGGGTAGATGAAACCAGCATCAAGCAATTTTTGGAGCTCATTTTTAACTATTTCCCTAAGTGTTGGGTTTATCCTTCTTTGAGGCTGCCTAACAGGTGAACAATCTTCCTTAATGTAGAACCTATGAGTACAAAGCTGAGGATCTATTCCCTTTATATCCCCATAGTCCCATGCAAAAGCATTGTGTTGATCTTGCAACATTGTGACCAGGGAAGTTTGTTGATATTCAGATAATGGCCTCGAGACAACTCAATTTGTTTGGTAAGATCATTCATGGAGTTTACTGATAAAGGTGGTGTCTATATTTCTTGTGAAAGAAAATGTTGATAAACTACAGGGATTTTAAATGGCAGGCTCTCTGGACTCAGTTGCTACAAGAAATATTGATGAGGACAATTATTTGGTTCTAATGGGTTACTTATATCAGAATTTGAATGCAAAATTTAGAAAAGCAAGTCATCATCACTCTAAAGTTGGGAGAATGGATTAGTTTGCAGCATCATTAACTGGGCCAATGAGTTGACATCTTCTGTTTCTTCTCCTAAGTCTGGCCAAATTGGTTTAGATAAGTCTGGTTGAGGCTGGGCAGGCGGGTATAAAGCCAATTTCTTTGTTGACTAACCATCAGAGATTGTCATGTCTCCAGAATGACATCCTATAAAGGCATCAGCTATGGCTAACCATGGTCTACCTAGTATGATAGGATATCCCCCCAAAGTTGCCTTAGTGGACAATATGGTAAAATCAACGGGGTATTCCCATGATTCAAGATTGACAATTATATCTTCTACCATACCATCAGGTGTTACAGTGGAACTATCAGCAAGCTGCAGGATGGTAGGTGCAAACCTAATGGCTAGGATATTCAAATACTTCATAGTGTGCTTGGTCATTACATTGATGGCTACACCAAGGTCAATCAAAACATTTTTTACCAGCTGGCCATTAATATTGATTTGTACCACAAGACTAACAGGGTCAGCATATTTTGGCATTACTACCTTTCCTAGCATAATATCTGCCAGCTTCCCTAGAACATGGATAGTTTGGGGATCTTTTTTCTTTCTTCCCAGTTTCTTCAAACAGGCCTCCTTAATGGCTTTTCCATAAAACGGGACATCTTTTATTTCTTAGAAGAGTGGAATTTGGATGTGTACATTCTTTAGCTGGTCCAAAATATCAAAGGTAGGCTCTTTCAAAAGCTTGGGTGTATTGACTTGCAATCTCTGGGGAAAAGGTGGTTTGGCTTGATGCTATAGGATAGGCTCTTTAGAAGCAATATCTGACATAGGTATATTGGCTGCAGGATCAGCAGGTTGTTCAGAAATAGAATCTGGAATCTTAGTAATTATTGGCAGCTGTGGAGCAGGAAGTGTTGTTCCATACCTTAGATGGATATCATTAATATGCAAGGCGTAAACTAGATAATGATTGGCTTCTGCAAAATACATAGGCTGCTATTGTGTCTACTTATTATTAGGATTTGGCAATGGTTGAGCAGGCATAGGCATTTGTTTTGGAGGGCTAGTATTTGCGAGAGATGATGCAGGAGATGGCATGAGAGCTGGAGGTTGTGGCTATTGTGGTTGCAAGAATCTAGGGGGTTGGCTCTACCATTGTTGAGGGCTTCTCCACTGGGGATTCTGCTGCCAGTTACTTTGGGGTGGAGTCCACTATCCTTGTGGTTGCTGCCAACCTCCTTGAGGAGATTGCCATTGTGGACTCTGATAGCTAGGCCATTGTGATTGAGAGGTATTCCAAGGTGGTGATGGGCCATATGTGGATTGCCATTGGTTATTATAATTAGAGTAAGGATTACCAAAAGTCAAAGGGTCTTGAGGCATACCTTGTCTTTGAGCCCATGGGTGCCTTTGTGCAACATAGAATACTTGGTCATCATCACCCTCAACTGGCCTAAAGTTAGTAGGTAATTGCTTAGCCTCCATATTAGCCACCGTATTACATCTACAGTCACACTTCCTCTGCCAGCAATGTGGACAGAACTCAGCCAAGATTGCTTCAACTTCCTCATGCTTCTTCCGAGCTTGCATAGTATCCAACTATGTAGCCATATTATTTATGATATCTTGCTTAAAATCAGATAGCAAATTTGAAATATCCATCCGTGAAACTCCATTAGCAGAAGACTTTCCCTGTGTGGTCTGATGACCTCTTCACTTCTTGACATTTGCTCAAGAGTAGTTTTGACATATTTTCATAATATCATCCCAAGGCACCTAGGTTATATCTCCTCCTCCCATCAAATCCAGAGCATCAATATAGGAATCCTTGATTCCCCTCAGAAATAGTAATTTCTGAGATTCTTCATTAAGAGTATGGTCTGAATTCTTTTTCAAGGAAAACAAAAACCTTGAGATGTAGTCTTCCAGGCTTTCGTCCCCCTTTTGTTGAATTCGAAATATATCATCACCTTTACTACCACTCTTGCAATATTCCTTATATTTCTCAAGAAACTTTGTTTGCATAACTGCCCAACTATCGACAGCGTCTCTCCCCAAACTCATGAACCATCTTAGAGCTCCCTCCTTCAAAGTGGCAGGAAACAACTTCAACTTGTGAGCATCTGTGGTGTAATCATAACTCCGACAGAGGATGTCGAACTCAAACAAGAAAGTGTTTGGGTCCTCTGTAACTAGTCCATAGAACTTGGGAAGTAATGAAGAAGGAATATTTTTGAGGTTATCATTGCCTTGCTGGGTTATGATAGGGAATTCAAAAGCAAGAGGAACATTAGGTGGATTTTGCGCCATATTGGCTTGATGAAGTATCAAAGCAAATGGATTTTCTTGAGGTTCCTCATCAGCTAATGCAAAGGGAAATTCAGTGAGCAGGTCTTCAGCAACAGCAAATGGATTGATATCTTGGTCACCCCCTTCCTCAAATAGATTGTAAGCTGGTTCAAAATCATTGTTGGTTTGTAGAGGATTTGGTAGGAATCTTCCTAGAGCGTCTCTTCTTCTATGCATGTAATAGACTTAACTGAAATGAAGAATTTCTAAAAAAAAATTCTTAAACAGTAAAACTATTGCTAAAAATGGTTAGGATAGGTTCTCAGCTTGACACCATCCCTAGAAATGGTGCCAAAAATGGTTGCGCCCACAAAAGGATATAGAAGTCATGGAAAATCCTAACTTGAGAATTGGACATTCCAGCAGGTGACTAACATCTTCTCATGGTCATGCATTCACTTGTCAAACCAAGGAACGCATACTTGAAATGGAGTGGCACTGTATGTGCACTAAGAACCGGTTTTAGCCACAACTTTCTAGAAATGAATGCTTGAAAGGAATTCTAGCTCTGATGCAGGAATGTAAGGAAAAGTCTGATTAACTTAAGCATAACTTAATTAAAGCAGGAATCGTAATAACCATTACTGGGAAACAAACCATGAACTGGCCTTATGCTGCAGGAACAGACACAGGGATGGATTCCTTATGCTGCAGGAACAATACAAGACTGAGTTTGCACTAAAATTTACTGGAATGAAATTCTAATAGTTAAACAATAGGATGTAAACAACTACCTACAGATACTTACTAAGTGGCCCCCCTTAGCAAGCATCAACCAACTATGCAAGAATGGAACTCAAAACTTCGTCAACTTTTTATTCATAACTCAGAATCACATACATGGTTGTTTGCTTGTAAGAAAACTTAATACAAAGCTCTGTCTTTCATTATAATAGTAATCTCATTACATTCTATTCTATTCCTACTCTCTAGTCTAATCTCTTCTTAATCATCTCGTTCACTCGCGCAGGAGGAACCTTTATTTAAAGAGAAACAACTAACTAACTAACTAACTAACACAGAAAGATGCGGACATAGATGCTTCCTAATTCTGAGGAACATATTTCCATAAATGAAAGTGTATCCATCCAACTGATTCAGAAAGAATCCAGCGCTCCACTCCTAGATTGATGACCATTTAGATCTCCTCCCAATGACCCGGGCAAAGCGTCTTCACCAGAATAGCATGCTCGGTTTCGTGATGGAAATGATCTTCACTTCAAAACCAAGGTTCACTGCACATTTGACTTGTTCATACTGTCTTCAACAACCTATGGAACACATGGCAACAAAGGTGAAAGAAAGCATAATAGCATGATACCTATCATTAATCACACACATTAAATTTATCTCATTTATCCGAAAACTACACATATCATATCAGTCAACTGGGAGGTTAAACAGGGCCATGAATATAGTCATATGGAGATATTTATGCTGTAGGAATATAGGAATGCATTGTCACAGAATACTACCCATTAACATAAAAAGTTTATAACCACAGAGTTTAAAACAACCAATAGAAAGAGTAAAGGTATTTAAAAATATATCATGACACTTAAATAATGAGCATATTTTAGGCTCATCACCTACCACATCTATTAGACCACAGCTGCTAGAGAAAGGAATGTTGTTGTCCCATTGCAACAAGTCTTCGGGGTAAGACCATTCATATAATGGGGTCTCGAGTTCATTGGTCTAGTAAGCCCACCATCCTTTGTAGGCCACTGGTACATTCTAACCACCTCTGATTATTTTAATAGATGGATGAAAGCAATTTCATGTAGGCAATGTATCATAGAGGTAGTTACTAAATTTCTTGAAAGTTTCATTCTCAATTGTTTTGGTTGCCCGTATGCCCTTGTTTGTGATAATTTCCCCGCTTTTTCCTTGCTGAAATTTTCTAGTTGGGCCTTTAATTGTGGCATTGCCCTTAATTTTTCATCCAATTATTACCCTCAAGGAAATGGCCTAACTGAATCTATAAATAAGAACCTGATCGCCATAATCAAGAAGTTGCTTGATAATAACCCCAAATATTGGCACAACAAGTTATATTTTTCCCTTTGGGTAGATCATATGTGCTACAAGGCTTCCCTAGGGGATTCTCCATTTCACCTAGTCTATGGACTAGAGCTTTTCTTTCTCGTACACCTAAAGATCCCCATCCTCCATTTTATAAATAGTTATTACGACAAGGGTGATCGTCAAGAGGCTTGCCTAGCTGAATTGTTATATTTAGAAGAAGTCTGTGACAAAGCCATTGAAATTTTTTCCAAACATCAAGGCATAGTCAAAAGATGGTTCGACCATTGAGCCAAAGTCAAGGCCTTTAGAATTGCTGATTTGGTCTTGTTTTGGGACATGATTGTTTCGCATTTTTGCACACATGCCCCACTAAAAGCAGGGACCCTCTTTTGCCTAGTCTTTTGGCCATTTTCTGTGGCTGTGCCTTTTGAGCTTGTCTTTGGTGCTTGTCTTGGTTGTAGGTGCCTATGTGTTGAGTTCCTAGTGGTCTTGGAGTCTCGTGGATGTCCTCTCTGGAAGTGGGTTCCCTTTTCCTTTTTTTTGTCCTTGGTGTTTCTGTTTAAGTCTTGGGAGTTGTTATTTTCCTCCTAGGACCTTTTTTCTTTTGTTCTATCATAGGTGGAACTAGGATGAAACTTAACTCTGAACCTTAAAAAAGTTCACAGTTTAGTTTCTGTTCCGGCTCTGGTTCCAGCTCCGCTTCTTTCCTTCTTGTTTTCTTTGTTGTTTTACTTGTCTTCAGCCTTCGGGTTGGTTTCTTCCCTTAGGTTTTCCTTTTTCTTTCGTTTATCAGAGGTAGGGTCGGGATGGAACTAAACTCTAAACCTTAAGAAATTTCACAGTTCAGTTCAGTTCCAGTTTCGGTTTCGCCTTCGCGTCTTTCTTGTTTCACTGTTTTAGGCCTTTGGGTTGGTTTCTTCCCCTTAGGCCTTCTTTGGTCTTCCTTTCCTTCATCGGAACCAATTGGGAACTAAAATTGGTTCTTTGCATGGGATCTCATCTACTTTTGGTTTCACCTCTACTAGTTTTGGTTTTGCCTCCACTGGTTTTGGTTCTATCTCTGCTTATTTTTTTTTCGTTTCTATTTTGGTTTTGGTTCCGCCTCTGCCGGTTTTGGTTCTGTCTTTGCCTATTTTTTTTTTGTTTCTATTTTGGTTTTGGTTCCTCTTCTGCCTAGGTTTTTGATTGGTTTTCTTTCCTTAGGGACTTTGGTGGATTAACTTAGATTTTGATGCTATATTGAGTATTGATTGAGGCCCTTTTGTATGCAGATTGGATCGAGCAGGTTGTTTCTGTCAGGGCTAAAGGAAGGATGGGCATACTTTGAAGATATCACAAGATCCATTGGATATAGTTAGGTAGATATTGTGGCCGTAGTTAGGTGAAACCCATCCATACACAAAAGGTCGATGTGCTTAGTGGTCATTCATCCAAGGTGGACATTGCATGGAAATTTCAAACTGGTTTGAGTCGATCAAAGTCGTACATATGCCCAACTCAAATGTTGATTGATGGCTCGTATTTGAACTTGCATTGTGCATGTGTTGTCATTCTTCTATTTCATGTGGGTGGGGCATTAATGGCTGATGGGGCTTACGAGTTTCATTCTGTCTGAATCAGGATTTGTAGGGATCCTAGGTCAATCTGAGGAAGGCACCTCATGCATTCAATGTAGGGTGGCAATTTAATGTGGGTTGTCTGGGCCAATTTGGTTGGTGCTCGACCTTCTATGTAACCCTAGCTTGGGCTTCCATGGGATGAAATCTCTATAAGTATGGCATTTCACCTCATTTTGTAGGGGTTGGTTGGTAGGTTAGAAAAAGAAAAGCAAGTTATTGTTGGAAAATAGAGGTTAGACAAGTTTGTAGAAGATTAGAGCAGAAGGTTAGAGTTAGAGTTATTTTTATTCTTTCAAGAAAGTGTTGTAATACAAAACATCAAAATTGTTGCTATTATTGATGATTCAATACAAGTGAAGACATTGTGTTATCATTGGTGCCTTCTTTGGATTGATTAATCTTGCATGGTTCTTATTCTATCTTTGAAATTGCTTGGGAATATCTGAATGCATTTTAGATTTAGAGTTAAATAGTTTAATGATGCTTGTGATCTAATGCTTGGAGTGTTGTACAAATATTCGGTTCATACTTTGGGTAGCTTCTTGATTGTGGGTTTGTTGCACAAGGTCAACCTATACCCGATATTTGTGTGCTTAGTTCAATTGTGGGCATTTATCCAGTTTGATTGAATGAATGCCCATGATATGAAAATCTTTAATTACTTAGAAGATTGCACTATTTCTGTGAGATCGTAGGTATAACTTGGGTTGATTGGAAATTAGTTTTGAAGGATTGGTCCATTCCAAGCATTTCTTCATTGGTATTGTTGATCTTGGGAGTAATATCAACCTTAGGATTTCTGAAACCCTTACCTTTTTCTATTTCTTTGAACTGTGGTTAAAGTAGGAACTCAAGTATCACCCTGTTGCAAAATCTGATAAGTTTAGAGTCTCCAGCATTTGTTTCATAAGTTCCCTTTGTGATTACCAACATTTTCACATTTATCACTGAGTGGTTCCACTACATTGTCATGACTTGACACCCGAGAGACCTTGGGGTTATCTCTTTGTTCATAGAGATCAACCTTTCAAGAGAGATAGGATATTTTATATTCTATCTGAGTTTTTGTCATGTAGAAAACACCATCAACAAGATTGGCGCTAGGAGGGTTGAATTAGCAATTTGGAACGGTTTATAAATTCCCTTTCTCCTAAGAGACTCAGAAGGAGAACCGAATCTACCCCAGGAGAAGAAGAAGAGTTTCAAGAACTACCACTTCCAACTAGATCGAGAAGGACTAGAAGAAGGGAGGAGTCATCATCCAATCCATCATTTCCACCGTCCTCACCCTCACCCACCTCATCTTCATATGATTCTAAGGCTGGTTCCATTCGACAATCGCAACCAGTCATCACTCAGCCTTCACTACCTCCACCCTCGCTAATGGATTTCCTAGCAAACAACCCATCACCTCTATCCTTCAACAACAATGTTATGCCCAAGAACCCTGAGTAGTTTTTCTCTAATTTTCACATGAGGGATCCTAATAGAACAACAAAGGATCATATTAGGATTTTTTAGACCTATTTGAGGGATAGAGGGATTAATCATGAAGATGTTGCATGTAGTATTTTCCCTTACTCTCTCGGAGAGGAGGCTTTTCACTGGTACAACCACTTGCCTGCTGCATCCATTCATAATTAGGCTAAACTTGAGGCTACATTTCTACAAAATTTTAAAATTCCCATCAGTGCCTATGAGCTCTACATGCAGTTTACCAGAGTTAAGAGAGAATTCAATGAGCCTATAGGATCATTCAATAATAGGTTCCACCATGCATACACTAGATTGTAGACACATTACATTGTGGATTATGTCACTGCCTTAGAAGTCTATTTTGAGGCCCTAGATAGTCTTACATCCACCCTCCTTAATTGGAGAACTAATCCTCCAACTACCTTTCTTAGTGCATATACAAAGGTTGTTAAGGTTAGTACCAATTTGAGACAACACTTGTTAGGACCCCTGCCATCTTTGGGAACAGCTGCTCACCCTGGGTAGGTCCAAGATCTTAACCAGGCACTAACTAATCACACTCCCATTATGAATCCCATTCCACAGCTACCTTTAGATCCACACCCAGGTCATCTAATAAGTCAGTCTCACCCAATGTGCAGTTATCCACATTAGGGTGCCAATCAGCCCCTTTATCCACAACCACAAGCTAGTTTCCCTACATATTTGTAGAACTCAAAAGTTTTGAATTAGTCTACAAGTCCTGGAGGAATTTCAAGATACCCTCCAAACAATGTAGATTCAATGCCTTACAATATTCTTGATAAGGAAAGGTTAGATGAGCTAACCGAACATGTGAAGAAGCTGAATATGGAGGTAACCTACTTGAGGAGCCAAAATAGCCAACTCCAAGCTACTCAGAGGAGCGTGCAATCAAATTACAATAAGGAAAATCAAGATGTGTCACAAGTGTAGCACTTTGACAGAAATCAGAATTTGAAAGAGGTTAGGGTTCTGGTCAAAACTTTGATAGAGGTCAACAAGGTGGACAAGGATTTGAAAGGAGACAACCACCTAGGAAAAATAGTCCATGGAATACTGGGCCTAATAATGGAGGATTCCCCACTCCACTGGACCAACCTTCCAATCAAGAGAAACATCTGAGTGGAGTATATCTAGTTGAAGTAGCTTTGTCAGGGTGGTGCAGGATTCACAAGACATGCCAACACTCTGAATTGGATTGTTCTGAATTTCAAACTACTGCTTCCATCTTTTAGTATGAAGTTGAAAAAAAATCCACTAGTTGAGATTTGGTATCCTCAAATCCATATGATTCCCCAGTTTTGGTGTTGAATCATGCTCCTTTCCCGAGGGATGAAGAGAATAAACCAGAGGATGAGTCAAGTAGCCATAATGAAGAGGTTGAAAAAGTTCTCAATGAAGATGAAATATCTCAGTTAGTTAATGAGGGAACCGAGAATGATAAAGGTCCCTTAGATGAAGAGGGGGCTGGTATTGAAGAAGTACAAATTTTTCAGCAACCTACAAGAAAGTATGATCTGAGAAATAGGCCTAATAGGAATCCACAAGCTAGAGGCCCATTTACCACATCTATTCCTTCAAACAATTTTACCACTCCATCAGACCCACATGCCAATAATAATCCATCTTACCCTTAGGTGCCAACACAATGCTTTGCAAAAAGGAGGACAACCTGATATGTCAAAAGGAAGCAATGTCGATGTTGCAAAGGATAAGCATGTCAATCATTCCAAGGAGACACACACTGACATGAATGTGGGAAAATTAGGTGAATATGTAACTAAATAACTCAAGAAAGTAAAGGTGAGTCTCTTTGCTTTTGAGTTGTTAAGGGTTCCTGAAATCATAAATGTAGTCCTAGGGTCTTTCAATTCAAGTACAACACCAAAAAGAGTAGTAGTCAATGAGGCAGTCGACATGCCTCCTAGTTCACAAGCACCTAAAGGTCCAAGTCAAGCACAACATGGAGACAGGGGTACAAAAAAGGATAAGAACCAAGTTGCACAAGTTGACACTCAATTGAGTTTGCTCCAGGGCAAGATGGAAACTCCTCCATTCCTGATTTCTATTCGTATTTTTGGGAAGAATCTACACAATTGTCTTTTGGATTATTCAATAACATCTACGAATTTCATGCCTTTTTCCATTTGTAGGGCTCTAGGTATTACCCCTGTAGCCTCTCAGAAGAAGGTCACCGAATTGGACAAAACTAAGGTAAATATAGTGGGAGAACTGAACATGATCCTCATGCAAGTTGCTTCAGATCCTAGAGTGCAACAAGTACTTAATATTCAGGTGGAATATATTCTTGACACTTATGGTTTGATCTTGGGTCGAGATTTCACCAAGGCACTAAATGGATATACATCCACAGATCATTCTCACATGTGGCTCCCTTGGAACGGAGTCCCAAATCAAATCAGAATTGAAAGAGAACCCAAAATGAAGTATGTGATCATTGAATATCAGAATACTTTGAATGAGATATTGGTGTCAGAGGTCAACATGGGGAACTATGTCCTAGTTGGTCCTGTTTCATACATAGAAGAATTTTTTATGTTGCAAGGCTTATTTGATGAATCCACATCAGGAGCCAAAAGTTTTGAAGTACTTCTTGAAAAAACAGAGGAACTAGATGATGGGGAAGATAGACAACTCAGCTTACTGGATAATTTCCAAGAGTTTATCCAAAAGTGTGTGGAGGATCAGTTTCAAGTGGGTGGAAATATGAATTTTGAAGAATTGCTGCTCCCTAATTGGTGTAGAGTTCACAATGCCCCTCACTCTGAGTTGGAATGTTTCTTATGCCAAGCAGTCGTGGGGAAGATACAAAGATGTATTAATCCAACCCCATTTTTTAATCTAGATATATAGAGAATTCAAAATGATCTAAAAGGAAAGAACCCAAGGCCTCCTAAAGAGCCTTCGAGCAGTAGCAAGGACAAGGTTAGTTCAAAGAAATTAGGAGCTGATGGTTTTTGGACATTGAGATTTGATGGAACCAAATACAAGTAGGGTGCTGGAGTAGGATTTGAACTTATCAACCCTAAAGTTAAAACCTATTTTGCTACTCATAGACTCTAGTTTCAATGCACTAATAATGTAGCTGAGTATGAGGCTTTGGTTCATGGATTATTAATGGCATTAAGAAAGAAATTCAAGATCTTGCAAGAGTTTGGAGATTCTGAGTTGGTAGTTAAACAAGTAAGGAAACAATACTCGTGCCATAATAGAAGAATGACCAACTATAGGCACATAGTATGGGATCTCATTGAAGGATTTGATGCCTTCAACATTCAATTGATCCCTCAAAGTAAGAATCAAACTATTGATTCTCTGGCACAAGAAATAAGTACATTGTAGCCTTTATCACTTTCAGGTTTGAAGAAGTTCACTATTGAGCTCAACCCAGTACCCTCAGTGCCTGAAAACGTCACCAATTTCTAGGTGTTTAAGGATGACAAGAATATTCTTGATTTCATCACCAGTTGTGATGTGTTTGCTTCCCAGGTGATTGATGAGGCAGAACCTCAAGAGGTTGAAATGGACGTAGAAGGGGTCATTAACTTGAAAACTAGAACTATACCAAGAGACATGGTGCAATTAGAACAAATTTTTGATTTGGATAAGATAAAATATCAGGAGAAGTAGACCAAAAGGAGTCTCTCAACAGCCAATGTGAAACATACATGGGGACCCAGGATGGTGTAAAAAATGTTTTTATTGGTAAAGTGTGCACTCTAGAGGAAAGGAGAAGAATTATTGATTCCTTGCACACTTATCAAGATGTGATAGCATGAAGCTATGATGGCTTAAATACATATGATACCTCAATCATTACTCATACTATTCCCTTGAAGTCAAATGTTAAGCCATTTAGGAAAAGACAGAGGCCAATTAATGCTCTACTGGAGCCCATCATTCAGAAGGAGGTACAAAAGCTACTTTCAACACAAATCATATTTCCAGTAAGATATTCAACATGGGTTACAAACTTGGTTCCAGTAAGGAAGAAAAATGGAGAAATTAGACTGTGTTGATTTCAGGAACCTTAACAGGGCATTAGAAAAGTATAATTATCTAGTCCCTTCATTGGATGAAGTACTTAAGATTGTTAATGGGTCTCAAATGATGTCTTTTCTGGATGGGTACTCTGGATACAATCAAGTTATGGTACAATATGAGGATAGACGCAAAACTACCTTTACTACAAAATGGGGAAATTTTCCTTACAAAAGGATGCCCTTTGGATTAATCTATGTTGGGGCTACATTCCAGAGAGCAATGGATATTGCTTTCAAAGACATCATTGGCAGGTGCATCATCATTTACATGGATGATTTGATAGTCTTTTCTAAGACGAGAAGTGATTGTTGGGAATTAAGGTGTCTGAACCTCAAAATTTTTTCCTAACATTGATCTATTATTTATTTTCCTATATTTTATTTTTTATGCTCATTTAATGTTGTCATTTTGTGTGAGTTGGAATGATGATTTGTCATCACACTGGGAGGTGACATGGATTTTTTTGTCCCCACATGGGAATATAGGCATCCCATTTTGTGTAGATATTCTCTACCATGTGTTGACACTTTGAGCATTGTGTAAGTCATCATTGTATGACGAATTCCTATGACACGTTCTATGACATGTAAGAGCTGAAAATAGAGATTATATGATAGGTGTGATAAATGTCACATGGCATCTTTTAATGGAGAAGGTAGGTGCCCAAGTTTGGGATATGAGAAATTTGTAAGAGTGTGTAAGAGAATCTTCTATATTTAACCTATTACGACAAAGTATCTTACAGTTGTAAGAGGTTTTCATATATGACATATTCTATGGCATTGTAAGGTGTGCAAGTGAATCCATCATACCTATTTTGGGAAAATTTGGGCTGCCCAAGTATGGAGGTTGGTTGGGGGTGTAAGAAATGCATGTACATGTGTCACAAAGGTCAAATATGTCCTTGGAATGTGTGCCACATGGATTTGGACGAGTTTTGCAGAACCCCTTGTCATCACTTGCTCATGAAGCTACCTCTATGCTTGTATCTCTCTATAAATAAGGTTCTTGAGGGAGTGTTTAATAGGATTTGATTCATTGCAGGGTTATGTTGTTGGATTTTGTCCAGAAGAGCAAGATGTAATCTCCATGTTAAGGTTGTGAGCCTGAAAGTGTATTGTAACCTTTTTTGTTGCAAATTAATACATTCGTTCGATGCTTTGGAGTGTGGGGTTTTTTACCCGAAAGGGTTTTCCCCACATATATTTGTGTTTCTTCTCTTCTTCTATCTTTCTTCTATTCTTCTTCTTTCTTTCTTGAAGTGTTGATTTACATGCCATTATGCTACCAAAATTTTCTTAGATCCGCAAACTACATTATCTTTCCTAGAAGGGTTAATGCAATGGGAAAATTATCTATGCCTATTTCCGCTATAAGGCATAGTAGTATGTGCTTCTATTTTAGGATACTGAGTGTGCATACTATTCCTAGAAATTTTTCTGGGATATCCATTTTTCCCTTCATTTGGTATCAGAGCTCAATTTCAGACTTTCATGTGCTTGCATGTGTATGTATGTAAGTTGCATGTATTTGCATGTGTGTTGCATGTACTTGTATGAACTTGCATGTCACTTGCATGTGCTTGCATGGTGATGCATGTGGTGTTTGAGGTTTTGGGTTTTTCTTCTGTTGTGATTTCTTAGCCTAGCAAGCTTGAGGGGATCTATTTTGAAGAAATTAACTAATGATTAATCCTTGTCTGAGTGGAATTTTTGTAGTTGATCTTGTTTTTGTGAAACAACAGACATTTTGAAGGATGGAGTAGATAGAGTTTATTGGAGTTGATATTATTGTTACATTTGATGTGATGTTGGTCTGGATCTCCTATTTGACAGTATTTATTAACCTCGAATGCATGTAGGCTATGGAGTTAATCATTGGATGATTTTAAAGCTTTTGTGATAGCCTAACTCCTCTACATGTGTGTACATGTTGGAGGTTGTGAATTTGGCCTATAAGTGGGCTTGGAGTTCTTCGACCTCTTCTTCCTTTGGTTGGTTGTACTTGCATATCTCAGTTTCATGATGGTTGGATCTAAGAGTTTTGTATATTTTCTATTCAAAATCTATGGTTATGCATATTCATGTTGTTCCATTGTTTCGGTTAACAGTGGGTTTTTTGGATGATAGGTGGAAATGAATTTTCATGTGTGTCTATGGCACATTGGTTTTACAAGTTTTACATGGATAAACATTAGGGGAAATTTACATAAAAAATGGGCCTCCTAAGGATGACATCATTAGCTTTTTCAATTATCAAAAATCATCTAAAAGGTGACATCAACCTGTATGGTGACATCATCCAAAACAAAAATAAAATTATTTATTTTATAAAATAAAACTTTCTAAAATCTTATGATTTAACTAATGATGGTTAATTTAACTCTACATATCTTATTCTATCTCATTCATCTTTCTAAATATAGAATATTCTTTTTTTTTTTTAGATTTATATTCTTAAGTTCTATTATAGAAAGTTTTATATTTTCAAAAATAATAATTATTCTTTAAGAAAAAAGCTAATTTTTATATTTTAAAAAAACTATTTTTATTCTATCTCATTCATTTTATTAAATTTTTAATATTCTTTTTGTTTTTTAGATTTATATTTTTAAGTTCTATTAAGTTCTGTTATAGAAAATTTTATATTTTCAAATAAATATTTTTATTCTTTAAGAAAAAAGCTAATGATTTTTTTTTTAAAAAGCTAATTTTTATATTTAAAAATATATATATATTCTTTAAGAAAAAAATTAACTTTTATATTTTAAAAAAATATATTTTTATTCTATCTCATTCATCTTTCTAAATATAAAATTTTCTTTTTGTTTTTAGATTTATATTCTTAAGTTCTATTATAGAAATTTTTATATTTTCAAAAACATAAAATTATTTTTTAATAAATCTAAATCTATAAAATCATATATATATATATATATATATATATATATATATATAATAAAATACTAGGTAAAAAATAATATCTCTAAAGTTACTTTTACTTTGCCACTTTTTAAATAAAAACAAATAATCAAGAAAAGAAAGTGAACTTGACTTTTTTAATAAATTATAATAAAAATATAAGTTACCAAACTTTTTGAATAAAAAATAAATAATGAAGAAAGTGAACTTGAGTTTTTTAATAAATTATAATAGAAATATATGTTACCACATTTAAAAAATCATTGACTTCAACTTTTAAGGAATTATAATAGAAACATGTGTCCCCACTTAACTCATGTAGTTAAGTAATTTATATTTTTTATATTTAAATAATTTGTATTATATGAGATAATTTTTGCTTTTTTAGAGTTCCTTAGGAGGCCCATTTTTTTATGTAAATTTCCCCTAATGTAAAACTTTTGGTTTTGCAGATCTGCTGATAAGCTATTTTTCAGATTAAGTTTCCTTTGAGGTATTTTTGGATATAAGATAGTTGCAATTTTGCATGTATGCTTCATGCATGGTATGAGGAAATTTTGATTATTTATGGGTTGTGAAGTTGGTATGTTTAATGAGATTTTGGACAACCTATTTCCTCTGGAGGTTTAGCAGTTTTCCTATCATACTAAAAGTTGTGGGTTTTGTGTAGATTTGGAGTATTTCCATTGATGGTTTTAGATTTGCACAGTGATGGTTTTGTAGGTTTTCATGTTAAACAAATATGTGATTTGTAGATCTATGGAAGAGATTGGATTTAGACTCATAGAGTTTTCTAAATGAAAATAATTTTAGATTTATAGTAATGCTTATCTTGTTCCTTGACTATGGTGCTTAGTTGTGGATTTGTGTGGCAAATCGGCTCTAATGGTGATCTGGTGTTTGAGTCCTAAAATCTGCATGTTATCCTCTTTGTTATCTCAGTTTTGCATGTTACTAATGTGACGGTGAGTTTTCATGCTTCATTGATTTTGGATCTTTGAGTTATGCATGTTGTGGATTAGCTACCCATTATCTTGCAGTGAGATGACTCGGATGTGGACTGTCTATATCTGTGGGTCCTTTTAGTGGTGAAGAAGATTTAGTTAGTTGGCCTTGTCCGTGGTCATTTGTGCATCGGTATGTCGCATTGAGATAAGAGGATGAATGTTGTTGAGTATCGGGATAGTCACTGATGGGGATTTGTAGCATGTTGGTTTATCTTCTTGCCTTGGAGATCTTGGTTCTAATCATTTTATGTTGCTAACATTGTATGTGAAGTATTTTCTTGTGATACGGCCATGGAAGATCTTCATTTAGGAGATGGTTTATCTTGATGCTTGGAGAGCTCAGTATCACAATTCAGTGGGAGCTTTAGCGGTGATTTTGGATTCATCACTTGGTGATGGATGATATTTTGTAGTAGTTGTTGATGTCATGGAGGAGCTCTTGGATCCTATTTTTGTATGTAGTGAGAGTTCTTTGGCATTTTGGGTTCTATTGAAAAGAGATTGTTATCTTCATGTGATTGAAGATGTTGACATCTTGTTACCATGGAGGGCTCATGAAGTCTTTGGTTAAGGTATTGGTTTAATGATCCTTATTTATAGGATGCTAGGTATTGTGTCTTGGTTTACTCTTGATCATATGTTAGAGTGTTGACAAGATACAAGTGCTCTTTGGAGCATGATATGTTCTTATGAGACATATGTTCTTCTTTTGAGGAGATGTGAGATTATTATGTCATGATATGTTCCTAAGTTATGCAGACGTGTAGGTTGGAGCATTGACTATGATCTTGTTTGGTTCTCTTGGTATTGGGTACATTGGTCATTTTCTTGATTACTTCATGATGGTGCTATATTGCATTTGGAGTTAGCATGAATTAATCATGGAGGTTCTCATGGATACTTGGAGACGTGGGTGAGGCTAGAGTTCTCTTTTGATTAGAGACACATTGTTGAGATGATTACTCTTCAAGAGGTTTTCAACAAGAAGACTGAGTTGCCTACACCTGGATATGGACATGAGTCCATTATGGACCTAGAGGATATTGTTCTTAGAGAGAGTCATTGTGACTTGGTGCATCTTGGTGGAGAATTCTCATTCCCCACTCTTGTTCTACTCGACGGTTTATCACTTGAGGTATATTTCCAATTATTTCTCAAGTGTGTTATGTTTTATCTTTCATAGATATGGATCTTGAGCTATAGATAGTTGGTTAGTTTTGGAAGATTCATTTTGAGAGATGGTTTATTGGGCTGATTTCTTGATATGAGAAATGGATACTAGTTTGATCTTCTTTAGTTTGAGAGGATTACATCCATTTGGTTATATGCTACATTTGATCTATGGGATTGAATGGTTGGGTGTTGTTAAGTATTTTTCTTTTGGGGTTGTAGAGGAGATCATAATTGGAACAACTTATCACTTTGAGGTGTTGTAGGATATTATGATTTATAGGTTCTCTCTTTATTTTATGGCTACTTCTTGAATGTTCACATTCATATGATATGGTTGGACTTGGGAGAGTTATGTTGACATGTTGTGAGAGATTTTGAAGCATATGTGTTGCATGTGGATCATTGTGACTGTTCCTAATATTATAAGTGCTATACCTTGGTTGAGTGTTGATAGACTTAGTATGCCATGATCTATTTTCAGTTTTGACATTACCCATGCAGTGGGAGTTCCTAGATATGTATGTTCCTCACTTGACAGGTGTTGTACATGGAGCTTGTGATTGCAGTTTATGGGTTGGATATGTTGATGGCATGGGTTATACTAATTTTTTGTGTACCTTTGAGGTATGGTTGACTGGATGGATTAGCATTTATAGTGGGTGATTTTTCTATCACATGGGTTTACTAGTTGGATGCGAGTGATCAGTCTTTTGATTGTTGTTCTAGCTAATGCTTTATCTTGTTCTTTCTTGGAGGAATCTTTGGCTTTAGATTTGAGTTCTAGTTATGCGACTGAAGTTGGTTGATGCTTCTGAATAGCTTGTGAGCACATTGGAGTTGTGGCAGTATCATGTATCTTTTTTTATCACTTGCTTTTGATGCTTTTGTTCTTTGGACTAGTGCATATACACCATGGCTTGTTCCTTTTCTTCCATGGGTGGTAGATTGGGAGATGACAGGAATTGTTGCTTGATATGGTGGGCATCTTGGATGTTATTGTAGGTGTCTTGTTTGAGCACGAGAGCATTTTGGAGATTTATGTGGTTTCATGGATGGCTGGTTTTACTTTTGATGATGTTCTTTCATCAGTGGACTCCTAGCAGTAAAAATATTATTTGTTCTATTGGCTCTTGCAAGGTGTTTGACAAGTGGGAGAATGTTGGGAATTAAGGTGTCTCAACCTTGGAATATTTTCTTAACATTAATCTATTATTTATTTGCCTATATTGTATTTTTCATGCTCATCTAATGTTGTCATTTTGTGTGAGTTGGAATGATGAGTTGTCATCACACTAGGAGGTGACATGAATGTTTTTGTCCCCACATGGGAATATAGGCATCCCATTTTGTGTAGAGATTCTCTACCATGTGTTGGCACTTTGACCATTGTGTAAGTCATCATTGTATGATAGATTCCTATGATGGGTTCTATGACATGTAAGAGCTGAAAATAGAGATTATATGATAGGTGTGACAAGTGTTACATGTCATCTTTTTATGGAGAAGGTAGGCACCCAAGTTTGGGATATGAAAAATTTGTAAGTGTGTAAGATAATCTTCTATATTTAGCCTGTTATGATGGATTCTCTTAAACCGTAAGAGGTTGTCATATATGACAGATTCTATGACATTGTAAGGTGTGCAAGTGAATCTCTCATACCTATTTTGGGAAAATTTGGGCTGCTCAAGTATGGAGGTTGGTTGGGGGTGTAAGAAATGCATGTACATGTGTCACAAAGGTCAAATATGTCCTTGGAATACGTGCCACATGGATTCTGATGAGTTTTGAATAACTCCTTATTGTAGCTTGCTCATGAAGCTACATCTATTCTTGAATCTCTCTATAAATAAGATGCTTGAGGGAGTGTTTAATAGGAGATGATTCATTGCAAGGTTATGCTATCAGATTTCCTCCAAAAGAGAAAGATGTAATCTCCATGTTAAGGCTGTGAGCCTGAAAGTGTATTGTAACATTTTTTGTTGCAATTAATATATTGGTTCGATGCTTTGGAGTGTGGGGTTTTTAACCCAAAAGGTTTTTCCACGCATATATTGGTGTTTTTTTTCTTATATCTATCTTTCTTCTATTCTTCTTCTTTCATTCTTGAAGTGTTGATTTACATGCCATTATGCTGCCAAAATTTTCTTAGATCTGCAAACTACATTATCTTTCCTAGAAGGGTTAATGCAATGGGAAAATTATCTATGTTTGTTTCCACTATAAGGCATAGTAGTATGTGATTTTATTTTAGGATACTGAGTGTGCATACTGTTCCTAGAAAGTTTTTTGGGATATCCATTTTTCCCTTCAGTGATCATATTGCAAATTTATGCCAAGTATTCCAAAGGTGCAGAGAGTTTGGCATCTCACTTAATCCAAAGAAGTGCATCTTTGCAATCACTGAAGGAAAGATGTTCGGGCATGTTGTTTTAGAATAGTGTATTTCCATTGATCTAGAATGAGTAGAGGCTATACTGAAAATTTAGCCTCCTGCAAGCAAAAAGGAAATGAAGTCATTCTTTGGGAAAATTAACTTTGTCAGAAAGTTTATCACTGGACTTGAAGAAATAGTAAAGCCCTTGAATGCCATGCTAAAATAGGAAGCGAAGGTTGAATGGAGTGCAAAATCTAGGGAGGAATTCATAGAAATCAAGAGAGCTATTGATGAAGCTCCAGTATTGGTAAGTCTTGATTATGCCAAACCCTTTTATATATATTCGTTTGCTTTAGAAAATTCTTGTGTTGGAATGCTGACCCAAAAATATGACTAAGGGAATGAACATCCCATAGCCTTTATGAGTGCTCCTCTGAAGGATGCAGAACTAAGATATCCTAATGTAGAAAAATAGGCTTATGCCTTGGTCCAATTAGTAAAGAAATTTAGTCACGATATCTTGAGAAATAAGGTCTCTGCTATAGTACCCGATCCAATAGTCAAGTTTTTATTAATGTAGAATGAGTTGGGAGAATGTAGACAAGTGGGTAACTATGTTGCAAGAGTATGATATTGAGATCCAACCCATGAAATTGGTAAGAGGGAAAGGACTAACAAATATGATGGATGAGATGGGTTCTGACCCCATAGCTCAGCAATACCACCTCCAAGAAGTGTCTCTTGGAGATTGGTATGATGAAATTATTTAC
This sequence comes from Sequoiadendron giganteum, assembly GCA_007115665.2. Taxonomy (NCBI): domain Eukaryota; kingdom Viridiplantae; phylum Streptophyta; class Pinopsida; order Cupressales; family Cupressaceae; genus Sequoiadendron; species Sequoiadendron giganteum. The sequence continues at coordinate 802,092,582 of CM021100.1, forward strand.
CATCTATTGAACCAAAAATTCCCTGAACACCTTAATGTAGTACAAAGAAGAGCTCTACATTTGAAGAGCGGTAGTTTTATGATGAAAGGAGTTGTCTTTTACAAGAGAAATCATGAGGGGGTTTATTTGAGGTTCCTAGGGAAGGAAGAGGCTCGAAGGGTGATGACTAAATTTCATGGCAAGTATGGCACAGGCCATGGCTCAACACCTTCCACTGCAAAATAGATCCTGAGGGTAGGCTACTATTGGTCTACCCTATTCAAAGACACACATACCATGTGAGGACTTGTCATGTATGTCAGATTTCAACAAGTAAGGAGAAACGTGAAGCCCTTCCACTTTAGCCAGTCATAGAGGTAAAACCATTTGCACAATGGGGAATGGACTTCATAGGTCCAATCAATCCACCTTCATTTTTAGGCCACACGTATATTCTTACTATAACTGATTAATTTACTAGATGGAACGAGGCTCTTGCATGCAAACAATGCACTTCATAAGTGGTAATCAATTTCATTGAGTCGGGTATTATTAATCGCTTTAGATCTCCATTAGCTTTAGTTTGTGATAGTGATCCTTCTTTTGCATCATTAAGGTTTTCTAACTGGGATTATGATCATGAGATTGTCATAAAATTTGCATCAAATTACTATCCATAGGGTAATGGTTTGGTTGAGTCCTCTTATAAGAACCTTTTGATAGTCATCCATAAACTATTAGAGAAGAACCCCAAAGATTGGCACACCTAGCTTATATTTTCTCTTTGGGTAGATAGTACTAGATGGAAGACATCCCTAGGAACGTCTCCTTATCACTTGGTGTATGGCTTGGAACCTGTATTTCCCACCCAACTGAAGATCCCTACCTTGCAATTTATCAATGAATATTATGATGGAGAGGATAATCATGAAGCCCACTTAACTAAACTATTACACCTTGAAGATAGAAGAGATGAAGCCCTAGAAAACTTTTCCAAACATCAGGTTGTAGTGAAAAGATGATTTGATAGGAGAGCCAAGGTGAAATCCTTTAGAATCTCTGACTTGGTTCTATACTGGGATAAATCCCATGACCGAAAAGGGGAGCATGGGAAATTTGACAGACTTTGGTTCAGCCCTTATTAGATTGTAGAGATTCTAGGAGATAATGCTTTCCATTTGAAAACTCTCACTGCAGAGAATATCCCATTGCCTATCAATGGGAAGTATTTGAAGCATTATTTCTAGTCCTGAGTTTTTGATAGCTCTTTCCATCTACATAAGTAGATTAGGTTTCCTTTTTGTTCTATTTTTTGATTTTGGTTAGGGTAGGTCTGCTTCAGTTGGTTTTGCTTTTTGCTCTGCTCCTACTTTGGGTTTTCTTGCTTTCTTCTGAGCTTGTTGCATCTGTATGATTGGTTTCTTGCCTAGGGCCATTCTAGGAATTTCTTTTACAAACTCCAATCATCTTTTCAGAGTCAGTTGGTGGATTTCCCTTTATCTGATGTTGCATATGTTTGGAATTGGAGTCACTTGATTAAGTCAAATTCCGAAATGTATTTGGGTCTTATACGTAGACACAAATTTTAAGGTTTTTGAGGTTGCATATGGTCCTTGTGAGGTCTAATTGGGTGAAAAATATTATATTCTACTTTAGTGTCATTGTGGTTCTCATCCCTGAGTGCAAGATTCATTTCTTGTAAGGTGAAAGAGAAGGTTTAAAAGATCTCATAGAGAATATCAAAAGAAAAATAAAATAAAATAAAATAAAATGTTGAAAATCAAAAGAAATGTTCACCTTATCAGGGGTATCCTAGTATCTCTACCGGGGCTATGGATGCCTAGCTGGTAGTAGAGCTATGTTAGGGAGGGTCACAATGATAACCTCACTGAGGCTATGGACGCTTGACTTGTAGCGAGGCTCTATCGAGGTTGCTTTTGGAGTTGGAATCCTTATGTAGCCCTATCAGACTAAGTTGGATCCCTGTTGCAACTAAGGGAAAAGGAAATGAATTCATGCACACACACTTCAACCCAAGTATAGGAAATATTTTCTTGTTTATGATTTATGAAACCTTGTCCATAGCTAACCTGATCCATCCATATTTGGTCTGCAAAACCAGAGATTTTGGGTTGATTCCAGTTTGTCATTGAAATGCCCTGGAGCATTTCCCTAGCGGATTCGCCATTTTTTGTGTAGTTTTGAACACACGCCCCATTGAAAGTAGGGACCCTCTTTTTCCTGGTCTTTTGGCCTTTTTTTGTGGTTGTGCCTTTTGAGATTGTCTTTGAAAATCATGGGTTTTTGGTCTTTGGTGCTTGTCTTGGTTGTAGGTTCCTATGTGTTGAGTTCCTAGTGGTCTTGGAGTCTCGTAGATGTCCTCTCTAGAAGTGGGTTCCATTTTCCTTTTGTTTGTCCTTGGTGTTTTTATTTGGTTCTTGAGAGTTGTTCTTTTCCTCCTAGGACCTTTTTTCTTTTGTTCTGTCGAAGGCGGAACTAGGATGAAATTGAACTCTAAACCTTAAGAAAGTTCACAGTTTGGTTCCATTTCCATTCTGGTTCTGCCTCCATATCTTTGTTGTTTCGTTGTTTTGGGCCTTTGGGTTGGTTTCTTCCCCTTAGGTCTGCTTTGGTCTTCCTTTCCTTCATCAGAACTGGAACTGGGGTGGCATCTAAACTTGGTTCTTAGCATGGGGTCCCGTCTGGTTTTGGTTTTGCCTCCACTGGTTTTGGTTCCACCTCCACCTATTTTCTTTTTGTTTATGTTTTGGTTTTGGTTCCGCCTCCACCAATTTTGGTTCTACCTCCGCCAATTTTGGTTCTATCTCCACCTATTTTGTTTTTGTTTCTGTTTTGGTTTTGGTTCCACCTCCATCGATTTTTGTTCCATCTTAGCTTGTTTTGTTTTAGTTTTGGTTGCACTTCTGCCTAGTCTTGTGCATGGTTTTCTTTCCTTAGGGAATCTGATGGATTAACTTGGATTTTGATGCTATATTGAGTATTGATTGTGGCCCTTTTGAATGCAGATTGGATTGGATAGGTTGTTGCTATTAGGGTCAAAGGAAGGATGGGCATACTTTGAATATATTGTGAGATCCATAGGATACAATGAGGTATATATTGTGGTCGTGGTCAAGTGAAACCCATCCATACACGAAAGGTCGGCACACTCAATGGTAGTTCATTCAAGGTGGATGTGGTGTAGAATATTCAAACTAGGTTGACTTAATCAGAGTTGTTCATATGCCCAGCTCAGATGTTGATCAGTGGCTCATATTCAAAATTGTGTTGCACGCATGTTGTCATTCTTCTATTTCATGGAGGTGGAGCATTAATGGTGGATGGGACCTATGGGGTTTGTTTTTTCCAAATCAGGATTTGTAGGGATCCTAGGTCGATCTGAGGAAGGTGCCTCATGCATTTAATGTAGGGCGACAATTTATTGTGAGCTGACTGGGCTGATTTGGTTGTTGGCCGACCTTCTCTGTAACCCTAGCTTGGGCTCGCACGAGATGAAATCTCTATAAGTATGGCATTTTGCCTCATTTTGTAGGGGTTGGTTGGTAGGTTAGAAAAAGAAAAGCAGGTTATTGTTGGAAAATAGAGGTTAGACAAGTTTTTAGAAAATTAGAGCAGAAGGTTAGAGTTAGAGTTAGTTTTATTCTTGCAAGCAAGTGTTGTAATACAGAACATCAAAATTGTTGCTATTATTGATGATTCAATACAAGTGAAGACATTGTGTTATCATTGGTGCCTTCTTTGGATTGATTAATCTTGCATGGTTCTTATTCTATCTTTGAAATTGCTTGGGAATATCTAAATGCATTTTAGATTTAGATTTAAATAGTTTAATGATGCTTGTGATCTAAAGCTCGGAGTGTTGTAGCAATCTTTGGTTCATACTTTGGGAAGCTTCTTGATTGTGGGTTTGCTACACAAGGTCAACCTGTACCAGATATTTGTGTGCTTAGTTCAATTGTGGGAATTTATCCAGTTCAATTGAATGAATGTCCATGATATGAAAATATTTAATTCCTTAAAAGATTGCATTGTTTCTGTGAGATCGTAGGTATAGCTTGGGTTGATTAGAAATTAGTTTTGAAGGATTGGTCCATTCCAAGAATTTCTTCATTGGTATTGTTGATCTTAGAAGTAATATCAACCTTAGGATTTCTAAAACCCTTACCTTTTTCTATTTCTTTGAACTATGGTTAAAGTAGTAACTCAAGTATCACCCTATTGAAAAATATAATAAGTTTAGAGTCTCCAACATTTGTTTCATAAGTTCCCTTTGTGATTACTAGCATTTTCACATTTATCACTGAGTGGTTCCACTGCATTGTCATGACCTAACACCCGAGAGACCTTGGGGTTATCTTTTTGTTCATAGAGATCAACCTTTCAAGAGAGATAGGATATTTTATATTCTTTCCAAGTTATTGTTGTGTAGAAAATGCCATCAACAATGACAAATTGAACAAGCTCTGGCTTGGCCCCTTTCAAATTTCTAAAATTTTGGGAGATAATTATTTTCGCCTATAGACAGTGATTGGTGAAGATGTCTCATTGCCCTTCAATGGGTAGCACCTTAAGAATTATTTACTTCCCTAAGCTCTATTGAGCTGGATTTTATAAATACTTGTATATAGGTTAGTTTAGGTTTCCTTGCTTCATTGATTTTCCTTGCTTTCGCTTGTTTCCTAGTTGTTTTGTCTTGATGAGTGTCCCTATTCTTACTATGATGATCAGGATCGGTATAATGAATGACTCACTTTGCGGCCTACTCTTTGTGGTCCTTGGATAAATATTCACTGCTAACTATTGGTCTTTGACTGCCTCTATGAAATTGGTTTCTTTACTTGATTTTTGATTTGACCTGGGAAGGGACCCTTGTTTGAATCAATTTACATCTATCTTGGATTGTACATGAAAATACACTTTAATTGCTTCCAAGAAGTTGTGCAATAGTTGTTGGGAGGGTTGGACAAGTGAAAAATCTTAAGTCTGCTCCAGTGACTACTATGATTCCAAATCCATAGTAAGCTTTGATGCTTGCACAGTTGAGCAAGGAAAGAGAAAAAATATACTAAAAAAGGAAATATCATGAAAAGAAAAGAAAGAAAAAAAAGTCAAATATACAACTGTGTGGGTGTGAGAATAACTTTATTGGGGCTATGGATGTTCGACCGACAATAGAGAAATTTTCGTGGAATCATAGTGACAACTCCATCAGGGCTATCTATGCCTAGCTAGTAGTGGAATAATTTCCAGGTTACTTTTTGGGTTAGACCACTTATGTAGCTTGCTTTCACCTAAGAGGCAGTTGTTTGTATGGTCTTCAAGGAAAGGGAATAAATCCACTATATACACACTTTAAAGATATTCTTGCACATTGATTCAACTAAGGATCCTACTCCCCTTTGAGTTCTTGGTTCATCTATGGAAATTGGCTTCTAGCTTGCAAAACCAAAGATTCTAGGTTTTGAATGAGTATTTATTCTCAGAATGCTCGAGAGTGTTCCCTAGCAGATTTCCCATTTTTGTGCCTATAGCACACATGCCCCATTCTATATAAGGACCCTCTCTTTCATTATTCATCGGGTCAATTTTTCCTTCGCCTCATTTTGCATTCCCCCTATTTTTGTGTCCTAAGTGGTTAAGGAGTCCTAAAGTTATCATCTTAAGTTGACCATGTATCACCACCCTTGAAATCTTCAAGACTTTGGCCTTTGTGGAGTCTGTTTGGCAGTTTTCCCTGAGTCCTTAAGACTGTTATCCTTTACTCCTTGCAGGCCTATCCATTAGGGCTGCCCTTGGTAGAATTTCATCCCTTGATCATTGTTTGCATGACAATCGAGTTGATCCGGTGGTCCACCCTACAGGCTCAATGTCCTCCTTGTTTGTTCCTCTCGTCATTGCCAAATGACAAATGCTTAACTATTTCTCGAGTTATAGGCTCCACGTTCCCCACCGCTGACTATTTTAAAAACCTCGCCCACCAACTACATCGGCCACCATACAGGAATTTAATATCAAAATTTAATGCAAATTTTTTTACAAATAGGTGAAATGAGATTTCATTTTCATCGACATTCTCTCTACATTTCTCAATGCACCACTTTCCTTTGTCACCTCAACACCCATGTGATCCCATCATTGTTTGATCATTGTTTCCATTAGATTCATCAAGATTTCTTGCCGATTGTTCAAGTAGAGTTTTTGTTGCCACCCAGTTATATGTTTTTCATTTAAATTCTGCAAAATCTTAAGATCTTAAAAGAGAAACTAGGAAATTTACTTAAACAATGAGTTCCACACAAACCTACATTGGGAAAATTTAAAAAAACCTTTGAAATTTGACCTTTTAGGGCTAGATGAAACTCTACATCTCAACTACCATTCTTGACCAAGGCCATCAAGCCCTTGTAGCCCACAACTCCTTCACCTCTATTACATCAATCCTATAGTCAGTGAACCTTGAACAACAACCGCCACCTATGTCGGACCTATTGATGCGGGTGGATGCCACCCTCTTGCTGTCTCTCCTTTGAACTTAGCAAAAATCTTACCTTTTGGGCACCCCAATGACCTCTATGGGTCATTCTTTGTGGGATTTCACCCACAGATGGATCCTCTCCTTTGTCATTTCTTAATGGTCATTTCACCTTGCCCTTCAACTTGGTGAGTTCTGTGGGCCCCTTTTCTGTTTCCTTCGAGATTAAACTCAACACTTAGTTAGAATCACCTCGGGGAATGTTAACCCTTGTGGGTCCATTTTTGCAAACCCTTAGTGCCTCTGGTGCTTTACCTCACCACCGTTGAACAACCATCATATGCTTCCCTCCCTCTCCATGGACCTCGGTGAACCTTTCACCACCGAAGAAACCTTAACACTATTGGGCCTTTTGTGGGCAATCTCCCATAGACTGTTGTTCATTGTTTGTTGCCATTAGCAATATCCAATCCTAAAAAATGAACCTTGCTCTATCATGCAATCTATAGGTCCCACGTCTGCCCTCGCCATCTAGGTTGGGCCTTCTAAAATCGGCTAAGTGTTGACCCCTTGTGGTCCAACACTTGCGGGTTGTCATCTGCAAACCACCCCGTGTTGATCGCTATTTCAAAATGCTTGATCCCCTTCGCTCGTTCACTTCATAGACTCCACACTTTCTGTCTCCCCGATCCCTTTGTGCAAGATCATTCAGTAAAGATAGGGAGTGGGCCCATCCTATAGACTTGGCAGTGTAGGTCGACGTGTCATCTTGACCATTACATGATCACTGTTTCAAATGGTTGTGCTTAGGTTGCCTCCCACTTTGTGAGTTCTGACCCTCCTACAACCGTGCGACCTTTCCCAAGTAAATGATGTTACACAATGATGACTCATATGGGCCCAATGGTACATATCATTTCCTGTGGGCCTCCATCTTGTCTCTTCCATTTCCAAATGGTTGCCGCTTCTCGCACCTTCCTACTCGCACCCTTTTGATAGACGTAAAATTTTCTAGATGTTTTGAATATGTCCTCCCTGTTTACGGATCTCACTGTGCGGGAATCTATCTGTGAGTTTCCAACATGTCAATGCCATTTCAAAATGGAGGACCTCCAAATGGACGAAGCACTACCTACCTCTACGACTCCCTGACTAGCATGCCAAAATGATCAAGCTATCACCCCAAGGACCTCGAAAATGACTGGATCCCCATAACTAAGTGACTTAGCATCTAGTGGGTCCCACTCTTTGTGTGGAAATGCTAATGCAGATGGCCGACTGTGGGCTATCATGCCCCCTTCACCATTCGCCCACTACCTCCTTCAAAATAGATGCTAGGCTAGGGAAACCTGCATCCCTAGGCTTTCATTGCTCTATCTTCCCCAAATGAAGAAAATGATGATATTTAATGAATTTTTGGATTATTGAAGGATGAATTATTCAATATAATGTCTATTTTTCATTTTTCGCTAACGCTCCCCTCATTTTATATATGAATATGCTTATTGTATTTTTACCTACAAGATTTATAGAACTGGCTGTGGGACCATCGGGGGTGTCCATCAAACAAAAAAAGGGGAGGAAACCTACTAAGGCCCCAAGAGGGAAGGAGGATAAAGATAAGATGAAATACCAATTTCAGGGAGTGGAGGTCACTAAAGGGAAAAACAGGCATGGATCTAGAGACCCAACAGTGTGGAATACATTCCCTTAACACTAATACAACAGAGGAGAAGAGCATAAACAGGTTTCAATAGCATTCTTAAAAAACTACTTGAGATGAATACATGCATGTAAAATAGATAACAAAATTTTGCATTCACAAATTGACAAAAGATATATGTGGGAAAACCTTTTCAGGTAAACAACCCACCACACAAAGTCTAGACAATTTGTATTACAGTAATGAAACAGTTACATACAAAAATTATAGTCTTCTCTGATAAGCTCACAACAACACACTAGAATTATCTCTAACTCATATTATTTTCTCACTATTACAATGTTCTATATAACATACAATTTGAACCCCATCAGTCAACTGCTGATCTTAGGTAAAAATCATGTATTATTCAGTCACACCAATGATCTACCCATACCGATCTCATTGCATCGAGCCACCCAGGTCATAATTTCATTACCTAAAATGGGTCTTGCCCACCACCTTGAATCGATCTGCAATTACTACTACTACGACTTTGGCCTCTAGCCAATTATTGCTTTGACATTGAGCCATGTGTCTGCATTTCATTCGCTAACCGCTTCTGCCATCGAGTCCAACTCGGTCAAACCAGTCAATGAGCTCAACCGAGCTCTCCATAGTCCTTACCATGCTACTACAGACCCCATCCTACCAGCTCGTGGTAGGGTGGTAAGACATCCGAGTCCATCCAAGCTCTATCGCTCATTTTACCATACTATTGCTGTCGGCTCCAAGACTCATCACGGTACAATGATAGCTGGCTTGGGTGACTACTGGCAGTCTTATTGCATCCACCGTGGTCAGCCTCTTGGCTGGCCACGGTATGGAGGTAACTGCTAGCTAGGCCACTAGCGGCCTTACCGCGGCCACTGTGGTCAGCCTCTTGGCCGGCCGCAATATGGCGGTAACCGCTAGCAAGGTCACTGGCAGCCACCGCGGTCAGCCTCTTGGCTGGCTGCGGTATGGTGGTAACCGCCAGACAGAGCCATAGGTGGTCTCATCGCACTACCATGGTGAGTGGACCCACCGCCTGGGGTATGGTGGTAACCGTAAGGACTACCACCATCAGAGCCAAACAAAGCCACCATGGTAAAGCAATAAAGGCCAAAATGAGAACAATTTAATGCTAAGGAACAAAGAAGGGGCAACAAACTGGAAATTGAGACATAGATTCTCAACAAGCTCCCACTTGGCAAACATTTCCAGCAACCCCATTGCAACAAAAATCACTGTCTGTCATAGGCCCCAAGGTCCATCAATTATGCGCACCATCTAAACTTGTCTGTGCTAACTGGTTTTGTCAAAGTATCTACAACATTCATCAAGGTGTTCACCTTTTCTAGAATGACCTTACCATCTTCAACCATATCCCTTACAAAATGATATTGCACATCAATGTGCTTGGTCCTAGCATGAAAAGTTGGATTCTTTGCCAAAAAAATGGCACTTTGACTGTCACAGCAAATTGAAATCTACCCAGCATTGAATCCAATGTCTGAACACAAATGGTTTAACTAGATAGCCTCTTTACAGGTGTGAGTTGCAACCATGTACTCTGCCTCTATCATGGATAAAGCAACTACAACCTATCGCTTTCTCATCCAATTAATTGCTCCACCATTAAGCATGAAAGTGTATCCACTGGTGGATCACCTGCTATCAATGTCCCTTGCCCAATCTGAATCAACATACCCAAGGATGTTGAGAGTCCTTTGTGATCCAACCAAATTGCCATGGTAACACAGTGCATAATCTAAAGTCCCCTTCAAATACCTAAATACTCTCTTCATAGCATCCCAATGTGATCTTCTCGGATTTTCCATAAAGCAGCTTAGAACTCCCACTGCTTGGGCAATGTTTGGTCTTGTACAGACCATAGCATATATCAAACTTCCAACAACACTTGCATAAGGCACACTGGTCATGTCTTCCATCTCAGTAGTAGATTTTGGATAGTCTTCAACAGACAGCTTAGTTCCATACATGATTGGAACAACAAGTTGCTTGCAGTCATCCATGCTAAACCTTTCCAGAACTCTCTTCACATACTTACTCTGACTGACCCAAAGTTTTCTACTTGTTCTATCCCTAGTTATCTCCATTCCAAGAATGTACCTTGTTGCACTAAGATCTTTCATTTCAAACTTTGCAGACAACTGAGATTTAAGATCAAAAATCTTAGTCTTGCTATTTCCAATGAATAACATATCATCCACATACAGGGTAATAACAAGCACACAATCATTCTCAGATTTTTAATAAATGCAATGATCAGATTTTGATCTCACAAATCCAATTGACAACACAAACGTGTCAAATTTTTGGTACCACATTCTAGGAGATTGGTTTAAACCACAGAGAGATTTATTTAATTTGCAAACTAGATTTTGTTTACCTCTTTCAACAAAATGCTCAGGTTGGGACATGTAGATTTCTTCTTCTAGCTCACCATGGAGAAACGTTGTCTTCACATCGATCTGTTCAATTTCAAAATCATACACAGTTGCTAAAGACAATAGAAATCTAATGGATGTCAGCTTTGCTATAGGGGAAAAAATCTCTTCGTAATCTATTCCCTCAATTTGAGAAAAACCCTTTGCAACCAACCTAGCCTTATACTTCTCATCACTTCCATCAAGGCCTATCTTCTTTTTGAATATCCACTTACAACCAACAAGCTTTTGCCCTTTAGGTAGTGGTACCAAATTCTAGGTATCATTCTTTTTCAAAGAATCCATCTCTTCATTCATGGCCTCCAACCAAGAATTTGAATCAGCCATGTTGATTGCTTCTTTTACAGTCCTAGGTTCATTAGTGCTAGTTAATAAAGCATAGGCACAGTTTGAATCTAACATAGAGAAACCATACCTATCATGTTGCCTTTTTTCTCATGTAGATATTCTTATAGGCTGAGGTTGTTCTTCATCATCAGAACTTCTAGAGCTTCTTGAGCTCTCCTCAATCTCAAGTACACCATGCAACTCTTCCCTTTCTAGAGTTTGGGGAATCTCAACTGCATCATTCTTCTTGTCATTCTGATTTTTCCCAAGCTATTGATAACTAATTGAAGGTTTTAGCTCACAAAATATCACACTTCTGCTATACAAAACCTTCTTAGTAACAGGATTCCAAAGCTTGTATCCTTTCACACCAACTCCATAGCCGATGAGAATACATTTGACAGCCTTGTTATCCAATTTAGATCTATTTTCATTTGGCACATAAACATATGCCTCATAGCCAAACACACAGACATGCCTCAGAGAGGGCTTCTTACTAGACCATGCTTCCTAAGGTGTCTTGTCAACAAGAGCTGAACAAGGAGATCTATTTATCAAATAACATGTTGTAGCCATAGCCTCAACCTAGAACTTCTGCTCCAGACTAGCACCACTCAACATACTCCTTGCATTTTTCATCAGCATCTTGTTCAACCTTTCAACAACTCCATTTTGCTATGGAGTGTAAGGCATTGTCTTGTGCCTTTTAATTCCATGATTAGTGCAATACCTTTCAAAATGTGCAAAACAAAATTCACCGCCATTGTCTATCCTCAAGCAGTTAATTTTCCTTCTAGTCTGATTTTCAACCAAAGATTTAAATTCTTTAAACCGACTGAACACTTCTTATTTACTTTTAATGAAGTATACAAATGCCCTTCTCGAACAGTCATCAATAAAAGAAACATAATATCTAGACTTGGATAATGAAGGAACATTAATTGGACCAAACACATTAGAATGAACATAATCCAGTATACCAAAAGATTTGTGAGGACTAGAATAAAAAGAAACACGGTGTTGTTTTCCATAGATACAATGTTCACAAAAATCAAACTCAAGGTTACAATCATCAAGCCCTTCTACAATATTTTTATTCTTCGAGGTTTTTAAACTTTTCTCACCAATGTGACCAAGTTTGTGATGCCACAACATAGTCTTCTCAGCAGGGAGTTTTACCTCCATAGCATTTGCATCCATAGAAGAGTCTTCATCTTTCTCTATAGGTGCAACATTGCATGGCTTTATAGAGGCACTATTACAAAGAACAGGACATGCATCCAGCTTGTACAGAGTGCCAGTATGAACACCCTTAGCTAGCACCATTACACTTCTAGCTATTTTACATCCCTTACTTGAAAAATAAACTTCTACACTAGCATCATTTAACTTACTGACAGAAAGAAGATTTTGAGCCAAACCTGGTATGTGAAGTACACCACCAATACCTTTGACTCTCCCATCAAGAAACTGAATTCTGACTCTTCCTCTGCCAACTATCTCCAACATTGAATCACTTGCCAAGTATACCTTTCCACTGTTATGCTTCTCGTATTTAGAGAACCATTATCTATTGGACGTCATGTGAAAAGAAGCACCCAAGTCAACCAGCCAGACATCATCTAATGCCTAAGTTGTCAAGGCTGTTGCAATGAAGGCATCTACATCACTTTGAGAATATTCGTTGTCAGAAGCATTCTTCTTCTTCTTCTCCTTGCAGTCCTTCTTGATATGACCAGGTTGCCCACAGTTCCAACATCTCACCTTGAAATTTTTATCAAGAGACTTTGATCTCCCTACAGATTTGGATTTTGACTTCTTGTCTTTCTTCTTACCTTTCTCCTTTGGTCTACCTTGAACAGCAAGAGCCTCTTTGACCATCTCTGAAGACTTTCTCCACATCTCTTCAGATAGCAATGAGGCAACAACATCTTCCATCTTGAAAGTAGTGGTAGTGCTTCCAATGGACATCATAAGATGATCCCAACTATCAAGTAATTAACACAATAGGAGCATGCAACGATCCTCCTCCTCAATCTTTACTCCTACAGATGCCAGCTGAGTAACACTCGTATTAAACGAGTTCAGATGGTCTGCAACAGATGCACCTTCTTCCATCTTCAAGGAGTACAACTTCTTCCTCAAGAGTAACTTATTTACTAGAGACTTTCCCTGATAAATATCACCAAGCTTCTTCCATAATAAAGTTGTAGACTGCTCAACATGGATGTTTAGGAGAACAGAATTGGCTAGACTTAGTCTTATAAAATCTCTTGCTTTTCTATTAGCAAGATCCCAAGCTTCTTGTGTTGTACTTTGCGGCTTAGTTCTAGACACTGCAATCCAAAGGTCTCTATCCACAAGCAAGTCTTCTATCTTGAGTTTCCATAACTCAAAGTTATTGCCATTGAATTTTTCAATGTCTACTCTACCAGATGTACTTGCCATCTCAAACGGAAAAAAAATTCAATGATGCAAGACTCCCACTGAAACAGTATTAGCACAAAAAACTAATCTTTCCTACAAGGATAACACAACTGGCCAAAATATGATACCACTTGAAGGGAAAAACATGCATGGATCTAGAGACCCAACAGTGTGGAATACAATCCCTTAACACTAATACAACAGAGGAGAAGAGCATAAACAGGTTTCAATAGCATTCTTAAAAAGTTACTTGAGATGAATACATGCATGTAAAATAGATAACAGAATTTTGCATTCACAGATTGACACAAGATATACATGGGAAAACCTTTTTAGGTAAAAAACCCACCACAAAAATTCCAGACAATTTGTATTACAATAACAAAATAGTTACATACAAAAATTATAATCTTCTCTGATCAGCTCATAGTAGCACACTAGAATTATCTCTAACTCATATTCTTTTCTCACTGTTACAATGTTCTATATGACATACATTTTGAACCTCATCAATCAACCGCTGATCTCAGGTACAAATCATGTCTGATTCAATTGCACCAATGATCTACCCATACCGATCTCATTGCATCGAGCCACCCAGGTCATAATTTCATTACCTAAAATGGGTCCTGCTCACCACCTTGAATCGACCTGCAATTACTGTTGCTATGACTTTGGCCTCTAGCGAATTATTGCTTTGAAACTGAACCACGTGTTTGCATTTCATTCACTAACCACTTCTGCCACTGAGTCCAACTCGATCAAACCAATCAATGAGCTCAACTGAGCTCTCCACAGTCCTTACCATGCTACCACATACCCCATCCTACTAGCTCGTGATAGGGCGGTAAGACATCTGAGTCCATCCGAGCTCTATCACTCATTATATCGTGCTACTGCTATCTACTCCAAGACTCATCGCGGTATAGTGGTAGCCGACTTGGCTGACTGCTAGTGGTCTTACCGCAGCCACCGCGGTCAGCCTCTTGGCTAGCCATGGTATGGCGGTAACTGCTAGCCAGGCCATTGGCAGCCTTACCGCGGCCACCATGATCAACCTCTTGGCTGGCCGCGGTATGGTAGTAATCGCTAGCCAGGCCGCTGACAGCCTTATTGTGCCCACTATAGTCAGCCTCTTGGATGGCTACGGTATGGTAGTAACCGCCAGCTAGGCCGCTGGTGGCCTTACCGCAACCACTGTGGTCAGCCTCTTGGTTGGCCGCGATATGGCGATAACCGCCAGACATAGCCACAGGTTGTCTCACCATGCTATTCCGGTGAGTGGACCCACCGCCTGCAATATGGTGGTAACCACCAGGACTGCCACCATCAGAGCCAGACAAAGCCACTGTGGTAAAGCGGTAAAGGTCAAAATGAGAAAAATTTAATGCTAAGGAGTAAAGAAGGGGCAACAAACTAGAAATTGAGACATAGATTTTCAACAGTCACCTCCTAGGTTACCACTGAATGGGTTAAGATCACAAACACCAACCTCGGCAACATAAACATAGATGAAATCAGCAAAGGGTCATCGTTAACCCCACCATAGAAAACATAAAGAGAATAAGGAAGAGTGGTCTAGCTAAGGCGACCAGCTTCCCGCCAACTCTTGTAACACCCAAACTGGTAATAGCTTGCAAAGAATCCTACCAAGAAAAAAGTAGGAAAAATGTAGACCAAGATGGTAGGGTGTTGGCTGACCTCTCTACCAAGTCTACAGCAAAAACATTATGCTATAGACATGGAAAATGTACAATTCGATTTGGCACACTTGATCCTAATTCCTAACGACATTTCTTCTTAAATCATACTCTTAGCTTATCATCACCTTATGTCTCTTAATTAAATAAATCATTATTTATTTGATTAAGTCTTTCTCCTCTATTGATTAAATTAATCAATTTAATTTAATTAACCTTGTGTCTCTGTTTAATTAAATAAATCATTTTATTTGATTAAAGTCTCTAAAGTCTTCTTATTAAATTGAATAAATTAAACATTATTTAATTTAATCTAACATTTCCCCTTTTAGTTATATAAATCAAAAACATTTATTTAATTAATCTTTTTTCTCATTTTGATTTAAATCAATACTAAAATCTAAGTCAAAATGGTCAAATCACCTAACCTCTCATTAAGTTAATCAAATTTTGATTAAGTTAATCCCTATCACTAAAATCTTCGAGAGAATGCAACTTGCACATGAAAATAGATTTAATTCATTTATTAAATCTCTATTTTCCCTCACATGGCATAAAAAGGGAATATTCCCTCAAGTTTGAATTCAAAAAGTCCAAGTGGATGGGTACTTCCAACAAAGCATTCACTCTTCTTACATGTCCTTATGCATTGAACCAAGTGGCATTTATTTCATTCTCTTTTCCCTCTCACATGTCATTTCCTCAATTTCAAATTACACCTAATTGCATTTATTAGCACTTTGGTCAAAATGTGCACAACCATCAACCATTCACATGGTGACAAGTGGCATTTGGCCATTGGGTGAAAGTTAGTCCCACATTGCTCAAATCTTGCTTTCTCTTCCAAATTGAAATCTATAAATGGAAGGCTTATCTTCTCATTATTCATCCACAATCTCATGCAATATTACTCTCTTGACATTGAGAGCCAATTTTGTGCACTTCATTCCATACATTCATCATTTTCACAATTCCATAACTAGGTTATGCCAAAATCTCATTTAGGAGATTTGATCAATCCACACACACCAACATTGCAATTTAGGAGTTGGAAAAGGGTCAATTTCGACACATCAATTGGCACCAATTCCCCCATGGGATTACAAGTTTGCTTACTTAGTTCGGATCTTACTTTCATTTACTTATTTTGTTCTTTATTTTCCTAGTTTAAATTTTAGTAAATGGATTTCATGAGGAATCCCTCATTCTTGCTTGCGTATTGATCTAGTATCGTGATTGTTTGTTATTTTCGTGCAATTGCAGATTTAGGGGTTCACATTTTGGTGCTAGAAAGAGGGCGAATCTTAAGGATTTTATCACATTTTTTAGAAATTTCATCAATTTTAATATTTTTTTGTGTACACAGGAAAATGTGCCACTGATAGTTTGCACGATGCTATATTGGAGTATTTTCAGAGATGCAACACCATATTGTACCACATTCAGAGATGCAGTGCTATATCAAACCACGAAGAAAATTCCAAACTCCGCTATACCTGTTTCCCGCCTAAGAATTTTGAATTTTGAAACTTCATCGCTCTCCAAACTATGTCGCATTCTCAAACAATGTTGTATTTGCAATCTTTGTTTTCTGCAGAGCGCTTCTTTAAGTTTGGGTGTGGTGCTATATTGTGTCACTGATTTTCCAAACTGCGCCACAATATTTCCAAACTATGTCGCATTTGCTAATTGCGACGCACTTGTAGATTTTTTGATTTTTTTTAGCATTTTTTGTGATGCAGGAACTTCTCGAGGTAATAACTTTTGACTCAAATGTGGGTTTTGGCTAAAATTTTATAGGCGGTTTCAATATGAGGTGGCCATTTTGGTACATTTTCGGGGTTTGAAACTTTCATCTTGATCCTCAAAATGACATTTTAGTGTTTTTTCCTAGTTTTTTTAAAAAATGTTTTGTTAATAACTGAAAACACATGTTCCCAATTTCATATGTTAGTTGGAAATTCATCCTATCTTAGTTTTAGAAAGTTTTTGGAAAAAAATATGACTCTCAAAGTCATGCATGCAAAATTACCAAAAATGGAAAAATCTTAAAATTATTGGAATCTACCAAAAAAGGAAATTTCTTGATCAAAAGTGAAGGAAGGTAAACGAGGGCCAATGTTTGTTTATGATGTTATCATCTCATTGTATCAAGTGTTTTTAAACACTTTGGGAGAAATTATAATCCCTTTCTAAGGATTTGCTTACTTTATGCTTTAGGAAACACTAAATTTAATTTGGGTCTTTAAAAAGAACATTACAAATTCTTTCATTTTTTGGTTGCAAACAAAGAGGCTTAAAAATAACCTTAGAAACAATTTACTAGATTTGGTTGAGGTTTAACAATTGAAAAAAAAATGTCATATTTGATTTGGTGCTTTAAAAAGAATTCATTTTGCTTTGTGGGCTTAAAATGAACAAGTGTTGTTTTATTTTGTAATTATTTATTCAAGATAATATCATCAAAAGGGTGTATGCGCTTCTCTCGTGCCTCACGACGATCTTGAGAATCAAAATTTCTTTTGGTGATCTTAATTTGAATAAAATAATTGCCTCCACATTTCATTTTTTGGAATTAAAATTGAACCAAACATGCAAGTGTGATCACGGTATATTGTGAGTGTTCTCCCTTTGTTTTTAAACAAAAGTTGATTGAACTATGGGATATGCTAGCTTTATATTATTTATCTTAGAGGGCCTGCCTTGTGGGAAAAAGTACTCACCCAAGGGAATGACCTAACTAGGAACATGCTAAAGCCAAGTGACTTCCAACCGATATATAAGTGTCTATTCTTGAGGAAAGTTCAAAAATCACGAGGATTATTTTGATGAGAAGGGAAGCAATGGTCTTTTGCCACATGGATATAGTCCCCCATGAATAGAATTCCTGAGTTAAAATCCCTTGTTTAGAAAAGACCAAAATCTTTAACTATTTGTTGGTGCAAAAGATCATGTCCTTTAAAGCCACCCCACATTATACATGCGGTTATGTTGTAAAGATGAAAAGTATGTCATGGGAGATTAATGGGTACTGATGCTTGGCTAACCCAAGAAGTGAGTGCACTATAAGGGGGAGCCTGTGTGGTCAAGCATCTAATCATCCGCACTGAATATGTGCAGCTGGATTTGTCCAAGTGGGAACCCAACAAATATTATCTTTTCAATCTAGGGTTGTGCATATTATTGAAATCAAAACACCTTGCTTGGTTCTAAAACATTTGAAAAGAAACATTCACAAAAGCTTCAAAATTTCAAACCCTTTGGGGGAAACAAATAACCTAGAAAAATCTAAGCACTCTTGCTTGCCCTAGGGATTCCATCCTGAGAGGTTTCTAAGTGCTTGGGTTTAATCATCATTTATTTTCACTAAATTCAACCTAGGAAACTATGCTCTTGAAACCTTGATTTTCACATAATGAACATTGTGGAATGAAAAGGAATTGAGACATAGACATTCTGTTTGAAAAGCATAATCAAGAAAGTGTTTGTGGTAAAAATAACCAGACCTAAGAAAGATAAAAGATAATCGAACCACACATGTGCTTGGTCTCTTTTGAGTCATTTGGTTTTAATGCAAACATTGGTCTTTTGGTTTGAACCACTTTTAGGGAAAAGCATGTTCTTCATTACCTTTGTCTTGTAAGTAGGTCCTCGTAGGGTCATCTAGGATAAATTCAAACACTTCACCCATCCCTCAAACGTCAATCAAATCCCATCTCACCAACAAATTTTGGAACCTTGGAAACATCACTTATGCTAGACTTTTAGGAAAAATCAACATCACCTTGTTTGACTTAACACACCTAACCAAATTATCAATCCTCTTGAACAAATTTGCCTTTAGGATAATACAAATTCCTGAGGTCTACTAGTTCATGATCACTTTGATTGGCTTAACACACTTAGCCAATTCATTCTCTTATGTGAGTTTTCCCTAGGATAACAAAACTTCCTAGGGTTTACAAGTTCACCATCATCTTGTTTGACTTAACACACCTAGTCAAACTATCAAAATCAAATCAAACCAAGTCCTAAAGTGTAGCATTGAGCCAAAGTTCCTAAAAGTTTAAAGACCCATATCATTCACCCCTTTTCATCCTTCATCTCATGATTTGTCCTAAACCCCTTAGAGGTTAATAAGGTCAAAACACAAGAGGAACATGGAATATAAACCTGATTCATCCATCATGAGTAATCCAATTCAACCAAACTATCCAAGCCTTACAATTCCAATTGATTTTAGAAACTTTCATTTGTACAATCCATACATGGGATCATTATTTCCTACAAACCTCAATGGTGCAACAAATGTGATTTTTCCCAATCTAAATTTTGGAACACCTTTCCCTTTGGTAGATTTAAATCAAAGTCAAAAATTACAAATATATCAACCAAACAATCAAGGCATGAGCCTTCCCCCTTTACCAGCCATCAATCAATCGAATCTGAGCAACACCTCAATCATAAACCAAAGAATCATGTAACAAATCCTCCAGTTGCGCCATGGATATCGCAACAACAGATGAAAACCATTCAAGCAACCCCAACAATAAAAATCATTCCCAGTCCACCACCACCACTGCCAAAACACAACATGGCAAATTCATTCTCCATTGTGTTGCAAGCCGCTTGAAAAGCTTCTTGCCAAAAGGCACTCCAAAACCAACAAGCACATGCTCAAGCTCAAGCCCAACATTGGGATCAACAGGTGCAAGCACAATTCTGGGCACTATTGCAAGCAATCCATCAACAAGTAGCACAACAACAAGCCCAAGAAAAATAATTATTGGCATAACAACAACAAGACCAACAACAAGCATTGTTGGCTCAGCAGAAAACGTAGGCCTTACTCCCATAATAGAGCTTGCAACAAATTCCCACCATAATCGTTGACAATGATGATCAAGACCCTTCGACCAATGATCATGTTCAAAATGTCTTTACATCAACTAATGAGTTAGAGGACATATCTCAAAAAAAAATTCCAAAGCATGATCAACATCTATCACCAAGGTCTAGCAATGGTCCTTCCCAAGATATATTGACATCCTTTGACCTCATGGTTATAGATATTGAAGGAATCCCTAGCTCTACATTTGATCCAAATACATTCAAAGAACAGGTGGATATTAATCCACTTCCCATGCCTAGGGATTATACCCAAGAACCCGCTTTAAACAATCCATCCTTTGAAATTGACCCATGTCAAGAACTTGATCCAAAGCATGTCGAAAGAAATTCTAGAAGTAGTCAAGATAAAGAATTTGTATCTCCAAGATACTACAATGATCTAATGGGAACTCTTCTATCTATACAAGATGTCACAAATGATGATCATATCCATATAGCACATACTCCTCCATCTACCCATGAGATGATTTCTTTGGATGGACACACAGATGATCTTCATTCAAAACAAGAGTCTCATACTCTTGATATCATTACCAAGGAACAAGAGTCTCCTACTCTTAACATTTGTACACATGATTAAGATATAGAGAAATGCAGAGACATATCAGAAATGGGTCATGAAGAAGGCTTCTATAGAAATTGTGAATCAGAAACATCATGTGAAAGCATATCAAGAATGAATCATGAGGAAGACTTTTACGAGGATAGTGAATCATCAATACCTCTTGAAGAAGCATTAAAATTAATATTTCACAAGCTCAAACCAAAGATATCAATTAGGAATTCATCTCACATATGGAGGATCCTATCACTTATAAACTTGGATCACTTATCTTTCTTAGAGAAAGCTATCTCATCAATAAAATAGTTGGCACTTTTGAATATCCACCATAGAGCAGAGAAGGAGTAGCACCTTGTCTCCAGGGTAAATCATATCTTGTTGCACATAAAATGTTTCAACAGATGAATTATCAAGGTAGAGGATTAGGCCTACATGAACAAGGTATCTTGGAATCAGTATAGATTATTGGCAATCCTAAGCATCAAGGTCTTGGTTATTCAAAAATTAAGGGATCTAAACATGTAAGTGATACCTCTATAAAACTGGGGGAAACTTCATCTTTAGCAAACACCAACATAGGGGGCATGAAGAATCCTTATGATGAAACCAATGCTAATACTACAACTAGCCACATAATGAATCTTCATCCACCCATCACCCCATCCACAAATTGGGACCAACGTCAAAAGAAATATTTGAATCAAAGAATGAAGAATGTTATCAAGGAAAAAGAAGCTAAGAAGCATGAAGTACAAATCAAATACAAGTGGATACCAAAAATAACAAAGAAAGATGATCCCTATCATACTCCATTAGTCAAAGAAACTATGGGGCAAAATAAAAATGGGGCAAATATCCATCAAAGATGTCCACAAAGGAAAAAACATGTTTCTCAAGCAACATACAAATTGTATCAAGCAGTTGGTCCTAATTCCATGCACACTTCCATATCCACCCATCATTGCTCATCTTCCCAAGTTTGGAGAGTCAAAGGTTCCAAACTATCAACCAATCCATCTGTTATTCCTAAACACCATCCATCCACACCTCCACACATGATATCCAATTCTTACATTGACCATGTGCTGGTAATGACCCTTTATCATAAGGATTTAGAAGGCACTCTATCATGATGTGTGTACAAAGACAAAGTTAACTCCAGTATCAACAAAATAGATCAGGAATCTCAAAAGTTGCATTCAAGTGCACGTATCTTAGCAAAGCAACTTCTTCAAGAAGGATATTGATGGCACATTATGAAAAAATAATCTACATCAACTAAACCAAGCGGTTCAACATGAGCTTAAAATATTTTGCAAATAATACAAAAAAAAATAAAAAAATAAAAAATCCAAAAAAATAAATTAGAAAAAGGATTGAAAACGGTAAAAAAAAAATCATCCTCTAGTGAAAACCACTACGGTGGTGCTTTGGATAGGTACCATGTTGAGAACCTGGCAAATAGGTGTCATGTGTAGAATCGAGCATCTACGTGTGCCATTTCAAGAGAAATCATATTATCACATTCATAATAAAGCCAACATTCCATCCATAATAAATCCATTCATCCATGAACCATTTATCCAATCCATTTTCATCCATCTACATCTATAGTCCAAATTATCTTGATCTTGACCAAATTTTGGTGCACACTTTACACTTGCTTATGGTAGTCATCTTGACATGGGTCATTTTCATTGATCCTATCCAATCCAACATTATTTGAGCCATGAAGCACTATCCAGATGAGCATTCCTCTATTTGAACCCCTTATCCTATCACAAGATAATCCTTGGCATCCCCTTTACATGCTTACCATACCCATCCATCCATCCATCTATCCAAGCGTCCACCCATGGCATTCCATACATTGCTAGACACTGGGGGAAGATATTTGTATCTTGCTTCAGGAATAAATATTGATATATATCCTCCAACTTATGTGGTGATCTGAACATTGGCAAATGTGAAATCAACTTGGTCAAAGAATTTGTGAGCCAAAAATCCAAATCACTATCCCATGGCATATTTTGACAAAAAGATGTTCCTCATCAAGCTTTGTCTTTCATCAAACATCAATCCAAGACAATCAATATCAGTTGCATCAAATGTGTACTTCAATGTCACATCAAATCATCAAAAAAAATTTGTTCCAAAACAAGCTTCATCAATCTTGAAAAATCGAATCCAATCAATTATCACCTTGTTTGACTTAACACACTTAGTCAAACCACCCTTTTATGTACGAGTTTACTCTAGGATAACAGAACTCCCTAGAGTTTACAAGTGCATCATCATCTTATTTTACTTAACACACTTAGTCAAATAATCCAATCCATCATCAACTTGTTTGACTTAACACACTTAGTCAAACCACCCCCTTGTGTACAAGTTTACTTTAGGATAACACAACTTCCTAGAGTTTACAAGTGCATTATCACTTTTGTTTGACTTTACACACTTAGTCAAACTATTAATCAATCTGATCGATCAACATTAAGCTTGTTTTTCAAAAAAACCCCAAAACAAAGCACCGATATCATATCCATATCAGAATTGTCAAAATCATCAGAAAATCCAAAACATTCGAAAATTCATTAGAAAAATCCAAAAACATGTCAAAAAATCTCAGGAAATCTTCAAAAAAATTCATCATTCAGTCTTGTTAGTCTTCTACCTTGTCCAAACTACGTCGTCTTTGAGCTTGAATGTAGGAAAGGTTGATCTTTGATCATCCCCCGAAACATCTTAGGTCAGTCCTTAGGCATCTGTCACAATAAAATGGAAATCCATTTGCTTAGCTATCTCATCATTGAGTCAAGTTTGTCGTCAGTTGAACTACATGGTCTCTACGTGTATATCATAGGCAAGGCTAATCTATGGATCAGATCCCAAGACCCTTAAGATAGGTCTTTTAGTTAGTCCTTTCATTGTAAATCTCAAAAATACCAAATTTTTTTGCGAAACACTTCAAAAATACCAAAAACAACCTCAAAATATTTGAAAAAAAATCCAAAATGGTGCATCCATTTCATCTCGCTTTCACCCGCAATTTTCATCACTCATAATAAAATTAGTCATCACTATCACCCTTTGGTGAGTCAATCAGAAGCAAGTATAGTAGGTTTAGAAGTGAACACCTAATCGTCAGAGTCTCAAAAGTCTAAGATCAGTAAGCAAGAAGTTGATCAACTCGGAGTATCAATATCTTATCACCCAACCAGTCTCACCAAAACCCTGATCACAATATGTCCTAGGATGAATCCTTCCCATGATGGACATAAGCATCAAGTACCGCCCAATAGTTTAGCCTTGGCTAGTGGTACGAAGAACATCAGCTTGTTTATTTACTTTTTTTCTTGGTCTTTGTGACTTATCTTATTTTGTGCTCATTTCAAGGACCTCTCAATGATGCCTAATCAAAACAGGTTTAGAAAGAAAGGAATGGGGCGATGATCATTATCTTTTTTATCTGTTGTGCTTGTGGGATACACTTGTAAAATAATTTAGTCATATGTACTTTTTTTGGTTTGTGGAGAGGATGTTTTAGGTATCTTGTTGACCACATAGGAAGGCTTGCTTTTCTATGTTTTGGCACGAGATGTTTAGAATGTCTAAACTACATCCTGAATGAAGTTTGTATGCTAAGTGTGAACAATAATACTCCTATTTGATTGTCGAGTCAAAGTCTATCACACTAGGTACAATGTCATCCTGGTTCTTTATACCTTGATGCATCGTACCTACGTGTGTTATCAAACATAAAGTAATTGGCCCTTTGAAAATCCCAACTCCTGGTAAGCAAATCATCATCATCATTAATAATGTAGGCTTGTTGGATCCTCCTTCCATCTATCTTATTCTTCTTATTCTTCTATCTTTACTAACATTTCTATCTAAAGTAGGTGTGAGATCTCAAAATATACATGAGGCTACCCATGGCCAATGACTGTCTATACATCATTAAAATTGTCTACATCAAAGAATTATCTTTCATCCTCTGATCAATAGAACCTTTCCTCTCGCATTTTATCATGATCTCGATCGAAAAATCGAACATTTCCACTCGATCTCTTGAGGGGGCAGTATACCATCAATATCCTTTTGCTAGGACAGCAGTGGGGCATCTGAAAAAATTTAAAAATTTTGAACTTTCATCATAACAGTTTATTCTTTGAATCAATGCAACAAATACATTGCTTCAAAGAGGGGCAAAATGTAGACATGGAAAATGTACAATTCGATTCAGCACACTTGATCCTAATTACTAACAACATTTCCTCCTAAATCATACTCTCAACTTATCATCACCTTATGTCTCTTAATTAAATAGATCATTATTTATTTGATTAAGTCTTTCTCCTCTATTGATTAAATTAATCAATTTAATTTAATTAACCTTATGTCTCTATTTAATTAAATAAATCATTTTATTTGATTAAAGTCTCTAAAGTCTTCTTATTAAATTGAATAAATTAAACATTATTTAATTTAATCTAACATTTCCCATTTTAGTTATATAAATCAAAAACATTTATTTAATTAATCTTTCTTTTCATTTTGATTTAAATCAATCCTAAAATCTAAGTCAAAATGGTCAAATCACCTAACCTCTCATTAAGTTAATCAAATTTTGATTAAGTTAATCCCTATCACTAAAATACTCTAGAGAATGCAACTTGCACATGAAAATAGATTTAATTCATTTATTAAATCTCTATTTTCCCTCGCATGGCATAAAAAGGGAATATTCTCTCAAGTTTGAATTCAAAAAGTCTAAGTGGATGGGTACTTCCAACAAAGCATTCACTCCTCTTACATGCCCTTGTGCATTGAGCCAAGTGGCATTTATTTCATTCTCTTTTCCCTCTCACATGTCATTTCCTCAATTTAAAATTCCACCTAATTGCATTTATTGGCAGTTTGGCCAAAATTTGCACAACCATCAACCATTCACATGGTGACAAGTGGCATTTGTCCATTAGGTGAAATTTAGTCCCACATTTCCCAAATCTTGCTTTCTCTTCCCAATTCAAATCTATAAATGGAAGGCTTATCTTCTCATTACTCATCCACAATCTCATGCAAAGTTACTATCTTGACATTGAGAGCCAATTTTGTGCACTTCATTTCATACATTCATCATTTTCACAATTTCATAACTAGGTTATGCCAAAATCTCATTTAGGAGATTTGATCAATCCACACACACCAACATTGCAATTTAGGAGTTGGGAAAGGGCCAATTTTGACACATCAATTAGCACCAATTCCCCCATGGGATCATAAGTTTTCTTACTTAATTAGGATCTTACTTTCATTTACTTATTTTGTTCTTCATTTTTCTAGTTTAAGTTTCAGTAAATGGATTTCATGGGGAATCCCTCATTATTGCTTGCATATTGATCTAATATCGTGATTGTTTGTTATTTTTGTGCAATTATAGGTTTAGGGGTTCACATCTGCATCCCCACCTATGACCCTATGGAGCAAGCCACAATGGAATATGTAAAGAACATGTGGAAGGTGGACCCCCTAAAGTGCAAGAAATTGATTAATCAATACTAGTTGAAAGACAAATGGGGGAGTGCAAACAAGGTGACCCAAGAATTGTTTGGAAGTGACTTCTGTGAAGATTATCATGACTGGGTGACTTTTCTAAGTAGAGTCATGGGCATTCTGACTATAGCTTATTTCTTTGATTGGATGTTTTATTTCATAGAGGAAATTGTCAGAGGCACAACCAAGTTTGACTAGGATTGGATGATGAACAAGAACTTACATGATCAGTTTTTGGCAGTAAAGAAGTCCCGCCAATTCTATATGACCTCTTATTTGGTCTAACTTTGGTTTGATGCCAATACATATAGAGGCCTATTTGTGGCACAAAACACAATTACGGGGAGAGAATTTAAAGTGTATGATCAATATTCATGGGCCCAATACTGAAAATTTATAGAGACTATTGCATGGTGAATGGTGCATTCATTAGGCACATCATTAGACTTCTTGGAGGGGACTTCGAGAGAAGAGTTACTCATAGCGCCCGTGCGTTCATCCAAGGGTTCAAATTCCTTTTTATTCAATTTCCAAAATTTACTTATATTTGAACCAAGAACTTCAGTGACAAGCCATACAAGCTACCCTAGTATCCAAATGACTAGATGATATTGTTGGAGGTGTCCTGAAAACTACAAAACACTCATAATCTCCTTGCTGGAAAGCATTAGCCAACAGTGCCTTATCCTCTCACCTTCAGGCAAGGAATGCACACTCTTCAGACTACCCAAAGTGTTGAGCATTCTGAAAAGGGGCTTGCTGAGTACAATCTAAGGAAGTACACTCCTTGGCCAAGAATGGACCCCTACGAGAAATTGAAGAAGCTCGCTAGAAAGGAATACGCCTATCTGTATAGCATTGAAAATTTTTGGGCCAACTACCGAGATGACAAAGAGGTGCACATGAGGCATTACATGCATATGATGACATAATTTGTCAATAAAGTCAAGCTATTCCTGATACCATATCAAATTATTGAAGATGAAAGCACACTTATAGATCTGAGGTTCGATGTCATTGCTAACATACCATTACCCCTGATAGACTGGAATGAGGAAGAGGTCAATCACCTCAAAATTTTGAAAAATCCAATTGAGCATAGGACCAGACAATTGATTGATGCACAAATTACTCAATTGAAGCTTCAAGGGGTTGAACTTACCTACGGTGAGCTTGAAGATGAGCTCGAGAGTGAGACAGATAGTGGGGCTATCACTACAAGTGAAGAAGCTCCCAAGTCTCCTCTAGCCACCAGGTCTCAAAAAAGAAAAGAGGTATTAGAGTGTCAGCTGAAGCATAAGGTATATTCAAGAAAGCCATCAGAGGTTGAGACCTCAAAGAAAGCTAAGAAATCAAGTGGGTTTTTTGAGATGCCCACAATTCAAGAAGATCTAATGCATGAAGGAAAAAAAGAGGATGAGGATGAGCAACCCAAATCACCACCTCCCACCTCTACTCTTGCTACCACCATTGTTTCTATTGCTATGAATCCTCCTCCAGTATCTCAAGCATTAGTTGTCTCCTCCCCGCCTGCAGTGGACATCTCAGTGTACCTTACCTCAACCTCCCCTACTAAGCTTATTACGGTGAGAGATTCCTCCTCTATGACAAATTCCCCGCTCTCTTCCTCTCTTTTGTCCCCATCATCCATGGTTCCCTTGGCCACCACAACAACTATGCCTTCCCTTTCGCTCCCAAAATCATTTTCCTACCATATACAAAACATTCCCATGGAGCTTTCTAGGGTATTAATGAATCCCGTGGTGCAAGCTACTCTAGGTCAAGTAGTTGTCAGTCGCCCTATCCCTCCTCCAACAAAATCACCTAAAATGGAGATGACAATGTAGATTTCAAAGGATCTTGAAAGAAAAATGAGGGAGGTAGCTAAAAAGGAAAAGGATGTTGAGCCTAAAGATCCCTTCAAGGATGACTACCATGTGCATCCAGAGTATGAATGCCTAGTCATTGATGAGGAAGAGAAGTCTCAATCCTTAGAAGAATACGTTTAGGACTCGAGTACCAAATATGTGATAGAGTCCTCTAATCAAGAAATTGAAGAGGAGTTGTCCAAACAACTCAATTATGTTGGTGAGGAAGTTGAGAGGCAGTCCTTAGAAGCAAAGAAATGAATGAAGGAAGACATTGAAATATCTACTGAGCCTCCATCAAAAGATCAAAATGAAGGCCTTGGTCAACAAGAAGAAGCACCTCTCTCTCGAGAATAAGAAGAAAATAAAATAGATGAAGCTAAAGAAGAAGATAAGTCTAAAGAAGAGGTTGAAATGAAAAAGAGTCTTCAGACTGAGCACCATTAAAAACTTGAAATGGAAGAATAAAAGGTGCCTGAAGGGGGGGAAAACCCCAAATAAAATATTGTTGCTATTGAGGAAAAGGCTATCTTTATCAAAGATTCAAACGAAGAAGAAGAAGAGAAAACATAGAAAGAAGTTTTAGGCCATGAAGAATGGGCTATTCAAAATGCTCAAAGAGAAGAGGGTGATCATGAATTTCCAAAGGAGGGATCCAAAATGCCTGAATGGCTAGAGAAGCAGCTACAAAAGGAGACCCTCGCTCCTATGGATCCTAAGGAAAGACTGGAGGCAATCCTAGTGCGAGCTCAAATAGGAGCCAAGCAAGAAAAGAAGCCAAAATCTAGGTCACACACCATGATGGATGCATCGAGACCTTGAACCATGCAAATTTCCACCCTGGTATTAGATAGAGAAGAGGGGGTAACATATAATATATCCACCATTGACCTGGATATGGCTACAAGGGAGAAAAATATTGATCAAATCCAGGTGTTTGTGGCCACAATCCTTCATCAAATGAATAAATACTAGTCCTCCAAGAAGGAATTGAAAGCACAAGTGGTAGACCTCATTTCCTACATACAACAATGGTCTTCAATAGAGGAATTACCCACAACATCATCAACCCTGCCACTACTACTATTCTAAGACCAATTAAATAAGTTGGAGAAAAGGAAGAAGTGGTCTAAGGCCACTAAGGATTGGTTCCAAATGGTAATATATAATGGAGACATGGGCATTGGCCATGCCATCCAAATGACAAATAAGTTTCTAGAAATACAAAAGAAGCTAGAGGGCACCGAGAAAATATGCCAACACTTCACCAAACTCTATAGGATTACCTATCCTAAGCTCTAAGCTATCCTCAAGATGCCCAAAAAATCATGGGAGAACGAGCTTGGTCTGGTGAAGAATGATCAATGGTTGGTTGGGACCTAGAAAATGGGTCTGGACAATAGGAAAGAGGTCTTGAAGAAAGTGCTCCATGAAGTGGAGCTCAACCTAGAATGGTTCAAAGAACATCGGGTGGACTGCAAAGAATATCTGAAGCTTATGAAAAATTATGACATGCCCGCAATAGAGTTAGACCCTAACAAAATAAGGCCATATTTTTATAAGAATATGGAAAGTGATGCTGGATTCATTAATGCCATATTTTATCGACTTTGTTACTAGGGCATTTGTCCAATTCGAGTAGGTAGCAAAAGATACAACTCTAATTCCTGAAGAATTGGGAATTGATCACAAGTAGATCGAATAAATTATCATTTAGGTGCTTCAATCAGATATAATGGAATGTGATAAGCTTCGAGTATTGATAGGAAAATTCATGGAGTATGCCACTACCACCAAAAATGATGGAAAGCCTATCATTGATGATGAGTTCGTCACTATATAAGCTACAACAAAGAGCTACTAGCAAAAGACAAAATGCTATAGTGATAGGCACTAGAGGACAAAATAGGCTAAAAGACAAAACAATATATTTTAAATTATAAAATATTGGTGGTAGGTGAAACCCTAGTTTGTAGTGAATCTTGGCCACATAGTGAGATTAAATATTGGCCACTCATTTATCTTTTTGAGCACTATAAATATGGGGTCTCCTCTCATTTTCAAGAGAGTTGAGTTGTTGTAAAGACATGCTACTGAAATTCTAATAGAATATCGTTGATTTTGGTGGATTCTTGAGTTCCATCCATGTTTCATGATTCTTCTCTTGATAGTTAGTAAATTTGAGTAGATTTACTTTGTTTTTCTATGATTTTTACATGATTTAGTAGATTAGTTAATGTTGTTCATTGATGTTGAAGAATTATACTATGTTGATGCTTTTCCTTGTTCGTGCTTTTTGTTGTATATTGATGATAAATAGTAGTGTAAAGCTAATCTAAACATATATTGATTTTTGCACTTAAACTTCATCTTTTATTCATGTTCATGGTGAATGAATGGTTGAAAATATATAGACCTTAGAAGATGGCACTAATTTCATGATACTGTAAGCTGATTTGGTTAAGTGGGACTTAGTTTCAGGAAGGTTGTCCACTGTAGTGTTCTCCATTACCACTATTCATTGGTAGTTGCAGGTCTAGGAACTTCCTCTTCTCCCTTCCCTTTTGACCTTTCTTTGAAATAGTAATTTAAGTAAATTCTAGGCATCATTGTACAACCAAATATAATGATAAGAGATGGAGTTTAGACTTTTTTTTGAACTTGTAGAAATTTCATTTCCACTCCAACAGCTTAATACATCCATCTAAAGGACCGATTCCCCTCCAAATTAGCATATGTAAGGCTGCCCTGTGATTACCAGTGAATCACATCAACCAACTAAACTATTCCAAACATTGTCATGGCCTAACACTCAAGAGACCTTAGGGTGATTTTTTGCAGCTTGCTTGTAGGAAATTACCTTTCAAGAGAGTTAGTGCACTTATGTGCTGACTTTGTTGAGAAGTACAAAAACACCCATCAACAAAAGGATATAATTCATGATGTATATGAAGATCCTTAGCCTTGTCAAGATAAAAGGTGGGAAAAGGGAGGTTGAATGTAAGTAGGATAATGGATAGGAAATGAGGGATAAAGGAGGGAATGGAAGGTAGGATAGCATGGATGAAACTTTCCCCCAAGTGTAAAGTGAAAGAGGGTAATGGATTACACATAACACCTATTTTCTAGGTTTTCATCATGGTACCTATAAAAGGTTCCACAAGAAGTGGTTTTCACCATTTAACGAATGAATTCTCTTTACTTTTTTTTTTTCATTTTTTTCTCTTTTCTCTTTATTAGGTCTCAAAAACACAGGTTTGAACCATGAGAGGTTGCCAAGCTCTCACAACGCTTTTGGCCAACGTACAAGGCCAATTGATGCAATTGAACCTTCTTCTCTTTAGGTTCTGCTAGACCTAGGTGGGTGAACCTATGTGAATGATGCATATTGAAATGTGTTTCCTGATTGAGCAATCTATCCACAATGGCAAATGGAAATGAATAGATGAAAATCACTATGACTACTCCTACTCCTACTGCACAAATGAAAGGATTTGAAAAAGTTGTTTGATATGAAATTTTATCTCTGGGTTGAGGCAGATCAATGCCTTCTATCCACATGGGTAATGGAGTCAAAAATCATGAATTATGTGTGTTTCCTTCTCTAGCTTAACTCTAGTTGTTAGGCACTTTGAAAATTCTATGGATGGCATAAAACCTCGATAAATTTATGACTTGCATAAATTGTGCTAGTATGTTTCTCTATTAGGTTCTACTTCAACAATCCAAAAGAAATCCTTAAATCACTGTGACTTATTAAAAGATTTTAATTCTGACTTGTAGACACTAGTTAATTAAATCACACAAAATGAGAGTGCATTTTGATAAGTCAGAGATATAATTGATATGCTGATTTAAATGAT
Organism: Sequoiadendron giganteum; assembly: GCA_007115665.2. NCBI lineage: Eukaryota > Viridiplantae > Streptophyta > Pinopsida > Cupressales > Cupressaceae > Sequoiadendron > Sequoiadendron giganteum. The sequence continues at coordinate 802,124,426 of CM021100.1, forward strand.
TAAAAAACCTCAAGTTGGAGACAACCAAAAATAAAGAATATGAATTTTATACATCACAAAAATTGAACACCAGAAAGAAAATCACCGATTAAAATTCAGCATCTCCATTGATTCTGCTTCAAGAAAATCTGTCATTATTTACATTCCCCAGTCTTCATTTTCTAGAAACAATCTAACAACTACCTACTTCTCTCCATTTCTAATAGATTTTCTGAAATATTTATACAAAAACCCCCAAAGGTCATGACCCTTCAGTTTTTGTTACAACCGCTTAACATTCACAACAAAATTTAAAATATTTGATTAAGTTGACTTATCGAAAAATAAAATATTTCTGACTATAATCATTTCATTTTATCTTATCACTTTATACCTTAATCGCTCTTTACATTCCATCCCCCGAGGCTTCCTTTTATTGTTACCGCTCTACCGTGAGTTTGACTTTTCTCTCTGGTGGTATGGTGGTTTCTAACATTTGTTGTTACCTCTACTATTACCTGCGCTACTGTGGTCTTTGCTTTGTTCATCTGAGGTGCCGCGGTGGTTTTGACTTAACCTGTCTTCACTCTGCTAAGCACGATGACTATCTCCATGTTTACCATGCTACCGCAGTCTCTGAATTGACTACCAGTGGTACCCTGGTAACCAATATTTACCGCTATCTCTTTGTTGCTATACTATCACCACACTACCGTGATCACTGGATTGACTGCCAGCAGTACCGCGGTAGCCACCTTAATCGTCTATCCCTGTCTATCACAGTCATCTTGGTCTCTATGATAACCACCAGTGGTAGCACGGTAGGGTCTTTTGACCATTGCTTCCATGTATTCTACCGTCTACCACGCCACCGTGGTCTGAGGTTTGACCACACGCAGTGGCACGATAAGCATTTTATACCTACTCTGATTGTCCATTGACCTTTACTATGGTCACTGCGGTGTTTGACTTGGCTACCAGCAGTAAGCTTTTATTGTGCTTAACCATCACCGATATACCGCGAGCCACTTTGCAAAAGGCCACGGTAAAGTGGTGAATGACATACCAAGTGAATGTTAAGGCCGTGGTATAGTGTATAAGGTATATATGAATGGAAAAAATGATTTTTTAATGGAAAATATAGCACATGAACGGGTTCAAATGGGAAAAAAGGCTTATGATTTTAATGGAAATTTTTGGTTCTAACACTCTCTTTTTTGAATTTTTGGGAATTTGATGGATGGAGAAGGATAAGGATAAGTCAATTTGGAAGATATTGGATGCATGATAGGGATATTAAGGGAGGAATCAAGGATCTAGTTCCAAGGATGGTATCCCTTGAAGATGTTCTTGATTAGACCATGGAAAATTGGAGGTATGCTCATAGACATTGGTAGACTAATGGTAAGGGGGATGAAATGGATTGGAAGATGGTGAGGGATATAAATTTATGAAAAGAATCAAATAAGATGGATGGAAGGATGAAATATGGGTGTTGGATAATGGATGGGTTGATGGAAGACTTATAATGAGTGGATGGAATTTTTGGCAAGATCGACATTGGCACACACCTTGTAGGGTGGTGAAGTTTTGAAAGAGAAGTGGATTTTGTATTTTGAGGTTTAGATGGAGGAATAGGTGTAGATTTTTGGATATAAGAACCCAAATGGATTGAGGTGATGAATGATTTTTAGATGGGGTGAAGGACTTAGGATTGGATGGAGTTTTTGGATAAGAAATTTTGGATGCTAATTTTGATTATTCTTTGGGATGTATTGATTATATGAGTATGTTTTGAATCCACATGGCTTTTTACTTTGATTATTTCTTTATAGGCCTTTAGGATTTAAATTTTGATTTTGGATCATATTTTTCTTTTTTTTTTCATGTCTTTTGATGGGACATGTTGATTATTTGGTTTTTGTGGATTTTTGGCTTTATGAATTTGAGATTTGGCATCCAAATTTATTCTAAGAGAAATGGGATTAGAGGATGGAGATAAATTATATGGAGTTCTTATGAATGGTGTGGTGTAATTATGTTACAAAAGGTTCAAGAGTGTGTACCTTTGGTGATCTTGATTAGCGATATGAGGTGATGGATAGAGAGAATGATGGGATTTTAGAGTAGGAGTGATAGGTGGTGGAATGTAAGGACCCAAGATAGATGCAGGGGATGAAGGCTTGGGCTTTCGAATATAAGGGCCCAAGATAGATTTTGAGAATGGGGAATGTGGACATTTGGATTGAAGTGGAGGGATTTTGGATTTAGGATGAGTGGAAGGACTACCAACATCTTGAGCTTTGTGTCCAATGCCCTGATACTTGATAATTCCAAATAATAGCTCATTTTTTGTTGTTTTCGTACATATTTTAAGACACATTTAGATACAATTTTTAGACAATGCTCCTATAGTAGACTATCTTTTCATATCTATTATGCCGACTTGAACCTAAAATATAATGATGGAAATATGGTTATAATACACTAGTATTGTATGGTTCATATGAAGATATGTATGAAATGTTGATGGAATGATATTTTTTGTTTTGTTTGTGATAGTTAATATTGTCTACATACTTTGCAGAATTAACATTTTTGAAGCCAATGAGGAACTATGGCATGGAACAGTTGCAAGATGAACCCATAGAAAAAAGAGATGGGGACAACAAAGCAGGAGAGTTCTAGATTAAGTTGAACGTGATGATTGCTGATTAAAGGCACTTGATGAAAGTTTAGTGTGTATTATTATAACTAGTTAATAAGTATTGAAGAAGAGGTCTCCTTTATTAATATGATTTTGAAAATTTTTTGTATGTTTACATGTAATTTTGTTTTGAAAGAGTTTTAGTCCTATTAGGATTATGTTTCCTTTTTAGTTATAGGTTGAATAAATTAGTCTTAACTCTACGCTCTAATATTTGGGATTGGAGTTAATGATTTTAGTTAATTTGTTGCTTTGAATAAGATTCCCTCAAGCTTGTATATAGTTATTGGTTGAATCCATAGATATGTTAGTTGGTTCTTTAGTTTATGTTATCTATTATTTTTTAGTTTCAATATATGATGAATATTCAAAATTATTGAATACAATCTATTGAAAGATCTTTTGCAATCTTCATGATATGAAATGAATGAAGTTAATCTTATTAGACATATAGAATTTGTTAGTTATTTTTGGGTTCAGTTAATGTGAGAACAACCACTTAAGTAGGTCACTCAATGTATTTTTCCTCACTTCATTTTTCAGTTGTTCATTTATATTTAATAGTTCTTTTTTATTCATCATTACTTCACGAACTATATGCAAGTTAATTAGAATATCACATATTTCTTATTGTTAATGAATGCTTATGAATATGCATGAAATGGTTAACCAATAGTACTCTAGAGGTTAAATTAGTCGATTCAATAGTTTTTATCAATTTTGAGTTGTCACAGTATCATTTCATTATTAATAGTTCAGTTACAGTCTAAGTTGTAGGTACCCATAGCCACTAGTTCTAGTTATGTCTTCTATTTTTTTGTAATTCTATGAGTTTAAAGAAATTATAATCACTTGGATAGGGTACCCTAAGTATTTTTGAGTCTCTAAAGGAATATATAATGTTGCACCATCACAAGCTTACAAACCTTGGGTTAACAATTTAATGTAGTCTTAAGCAATTTTGAGTGGATTGTTCAATCCGATAAACCTCTAAATTTTGTAGGGTCTACCAAGTTTACAATACATTATTATAGACTCTACATTTTTGGTGCCATTGTTTGGGATGGTGCTATCTTCATAGACTTGCTTTTACATCTTTCATAGTTAATTTTTTGTCCAACATTAGGACTATTAGACTTAATCTTTTTCCAACACTAGAGATATGCTAACATTGTACAGGACCACTACGTTATAAAGCCATATTACATGTATGTGGAGGTAGAGAGATACCTTGGGTAGATTCCTTCCCTCTACACATGAAGAAGCTATAACGAAGATTGGTGATCTAGTACTCAGAGCGAAGGTAAAATTGAAGAAGAAATTTTGTTATCACCAACATCTAGCACACACACAAAAGGAGCATGTCACACCATAGGAGGTGCAGTGGATGATGATCGTCAATGTGCCACCTTTGAGTTCCCAATCACTAACTAGGAAAGGGCTACAATTTTGAATAACATCCCTCCTTCAGCCTTACCAGTCTTTTATGCATTAATGATTAAGGACCGAGATACATTTCTATTTTAAATTGATGTCTTATGCATAAATTATGATTATACTTTTGTTGCCCATAGGCTCAAAATCTTCCCTACAACTCTAAAGGATGCAACCGTAAGATGGTTAATGGGATTAGGTAGGGATGTTGTTCCTAATTGGGACACTATGAAGACATTGTTCTTAGAAAAGTATCAGGACTATTGTAGGGGACTTGACAAAAGGAAAGATGAAATTTAAGATTGTCACAAAAGGAGGATGAAGCACTAGAATATTATGTGGAGAGATTTTAGTTTTCTTTGAAGAAAAACCCATAGAACAAGTTATCAAAAAAGTCCCTCAAGCTATTATTTTTGAGGGGAGTCAATGATGAATACATGGATGCCTTGAACCTCATTAGGAAAGGAGATATTTCAAAAATGCAATTTTAAGAAATTTGTAAAGTTTGTAGGAATTATTTTAGAACCTTCACTAAAAGGCCAAGAGTAGATAGGACATCCACTATTGGTAAATCATCTATAGGGATTTCAAAGATACAGTTAAGCAATGTGTTGTCCAACATGAAGGAGGACATTATCAGCCATTATAAACTAGGTTGAATACTCCCCACATTAAGAAGAAACAAGAGGAAGCTAAGTACATGCTCATTGAATATTGTCCAAGTTGTAGGAAAATAAAAGAAAATTGTAAATGCAAGAGAGTGGCTAGTATCCAACAAGATAAAGTTGAAAAACTTGATTTTCAACCAATTGAAGGAGATCATGTACAAATCTTTTATATAGCACAAAGGAGGCCATGGAAACAAAGACAAGGTATATCAAAAGACCCCATCAACTTTAATTCATCCTTTCCTATTGGGAATCAAAACATTTTTTCTTGGAACTCTCAACCCTAGTCAGCAAATCAAAACTAGTGGTAGAACCCTCAACAATGGCCACAATATTAGCCAAATTGGAACCAAAAACCAAACCCTTGGCCCCCAAAAAAAAAATTTGGGTTCTAATTACAATTCACAATGGATAACACATCAGAATCAGTGGTAGCCTCAGTGGCAAAAAGGCCAACAATGGCAACAACAAAATATGAACTATGAGCAACCTATGCTCCCTCCTCCACCACCACAACAAGATTTAATGCCTCCATCAAGTCCTACATAAAAACCACCCAAGAAACCACAAATACCTTCCCAACCTACACCTAACCCTAACACTAATTCATTTCAACAAGCTTATACTAACGAAGCTATGCAATAACCCACTAATGTCTTAAAGGTGAGTTATGCCCACCTTAGATGACAAAAAAAAATTGCTAGACCTTCATCCCCTCAGATTATATATATGGAGGATGAGGAACCTACAACTGAAGCTTTAGAAAAATCACCTTTGGAACCTGAATCAAATTAGGTGCAACAAACTAAATCAAGTCCAATGCCATCTTTTCCTAAACACCTAGCTATTCAAAAGTGTCACACACAAGATGAGAAAGATATTTTACGTCAATTAAAGGATGTGAGCATCAAGATACCACTCATCCAAGATATCAACAACATCTGTATTTATACCAAAACTGTGAGGGATTTATTTCTTAAGAAAATATAAAGGAAAAGAAAAGATCCTCAAATAGTCCATGTCTTGGGAAACCTTGCAAATATTATGTTAGGGAACATTATTGTCCCTAAGTATATAGATATTGGTAGTCCAATTATGGATTCCAAGATTAATGGAACCCTCATCAAGAATAATTTGATAGACTTTGGGACAAAAATCAATGTTATGACAAAAGAAACAATGCAATTACTTCAATTAGTCAACCTTAGGCCTACACAATTTTTTTTACAACTAGCTGATAGGTCAATAGTCAAGCTTGAAGCAATCATTGAAAAATTAGTTATTACATTGGATTCTTGAGAATATCTTGTTGATTTTATAGTTTACAATCAAAGGTTGATCTTGCAGGTTACCCACTCATCTTAGGAAAACCTTCGTTAGCCACAACCAATGCATTTATAGGTTGCAAGTCTAGAAAAATGATAATATCCAATGGGATAGTCACCAAGAACTTGGTTCTCTATCCTCTAGCCTGACCTTATGCTGACCTTGACCATAGTATTTGATAAAATTTGGATGAGGAATATAACTATTCTTTGTAGACATTGATTACTATAGATTGCAACCCTTTATTGGATGACTAGGATGAAGATGATCTCATTGCTCACACAATCCAAAATTACTATGAAATAAGCCCATGGAAACAAGACTTCCTCATATGCCTACAAGACTTCTTGTAAAATATTACACCCACCAATTCTATAGAAGAAATATCTTAGATATTTCATTCATTACTACCTCATAAATGTGTACCTATCATACCAAGTCTTTAACTCCCATCCATCCAAGAATCATCAAAGGAATTGGAAATCATGCCAGGAAGAAAGTTAAACATAAATAATTCTTTGATAGAAGAGCATAAAAATTCCCTACAAATAGTGCTATAGGTACACTTAGCAGCATATGCATGGGATTACCATGATATGAAAGGAATAGATGTTGATTTATGTATGCATAGGATTTATATCAATGATGGTTATAGACCCATTTGACAATGTCATATATGTATGAATCCTTCCTTGAGGGAGATAGTGAAAGCTGAACTATGAAAGCTCCTTGATGCAGGTTTTATCTATCCAATATCAGATAGTGAATGGGTCTCACCTTTGGTAATTGTTCCCAAGAAAGGTGGAAAGTGGAGAGTTTGTGTAGACTACAGGGAACTAAATACAACTTGGAAGGACCCCTTTCCTTTAACCTTCATAGATCAAGTACTTGATTCTCTAGCTAGGAAAAAGTACTTCTCATTTATAGATGGTTTTAGTGGTTACAAATAGATTAAAATTTCTCTAGAGGATCAAGAAAAAACTACATTGACATGTTCTTGGGGAAATTATGTCTACTATGTTCTACCCTTTAGCTTATGCAATTCTCTAGCTACCTTTCAAAGAGCACTACTCAACATATTTTATGATTATGCACATGACTATATGGAGATATACATAGATGATTTCACCACCTATGGTGAAAATTATGAAGAAGCTCCCAATAATCTAGAAAAAGTATTAAAGAGGTGTAGAGAACATAACCTGTCACTCAAAAATGAAAAGTGTTTCATGATGACGACACAAGGAATTGTATTCAAATACTTTATATCCAATGAAAGAATTCAGGTTGATCCACACAAGATAGAAATAATATCTACATTACTTATTCCATAAAAGAAAAGAGATATCATAATATTTCTTGGCCATATAGGCTATTATAGGTACTTTATTAAATATTTTAGCAAGTTTGTTTCACCATTTTTTGTTTTTTTAGTGAGGAAATTGAATTTGAATGGACATCTAAATTCCAACACTCCTTTGAAGAGCTGAAGAAAGCCCTGACTCAAGCACTTATTTTAAGGGGACAAAATTGGACCTTACCTTTTCATTTAGATACAGATACTTCAAATTTTTCCATTGGAGCAATTTTGGGTCATAAGGAAGGTAACAAAGAGTATGCAATTTACTATATCAGTAAGAATCTTCAAGTTAAAGAGTTGAACTATACTATAACAAAAAAAGAGATGCTTGTTGTAGTGTATGATATTAATAAATTCAAGCACTATATTACTAGCTATTCAATCTTTGTCCATACATACCACACAACAATCAGGTATTTGATAAACAATCTAGTAGTTGGGGGTAGATTGTGTAATGTAGATTTTTTGGAGATATTTTGCTGCACAAATTAAGATGATCAAATCTAACAAATAATCTACATAAAAACAATAAAGAATGAGTAAATGAACATAAAACAATCAAAACAAATAACTAAAAGGATCTCACCGAATATGTGTCCACTTCTTCGAATTTTCTCGATTGTCCTTCTCCATTTTGTTGTATCAGTATTCTTGCCCTCAGATTTTCAATATTGATGCAAGCATAACCTTGTTCAATGTCTAAGAAAAATATCGAAGATTAAGTTTCTTCTCAGAAGTATTGATTTCGAGAGGAGGAATAAATAATGACATGCCATTTTATAGATTTTGGCTTTTCAAACAATCTGCTCAGATTCAAAGAGAGATCGACAAATGAGATTGATGAATGTCATGCAATGTGAGTTATGTGTCAGATAGAACGTGAGTTAGAAAATTCTGCAAGATAAAGATTAAATTAGAATGATATCTTAATCTTGTGTCAAGATTGTTCAAAAATAGAAAGAACACGAGTTCCAGATTAAATAAAAAATTTAATCTTGAGTTAAGAGTCTTCGAAAATAGAAGAAAAAGACTTTGAATGACAAAGACAAAGTTATAACTCGAAGAATAAAGAGTTCGAATGCATACATGAATTAATTAATTAAATAAAAATATATATTTAATTAATAAACACTTTCATGCATATGAGTTAGAACTAGTTAACTAACTATTTGTGACAGAAAGTCCTCTCATAGAGACGATCAAATATCGAACCCGGAGATAACTAGTGGATTTAAAATAGATCTTGAGTTAGAAGGTCAGTGAATGATTAGTCAATTGAATGATAGAAGAATGTGACAAAGAATTAATAATGAATTAAATGTTAATTTAATTCAACATTCAAAATTGAAATGAATTTAATTAAATAAATAAAGATAATTTATTTAATTTAACTGTTGAAAAGGTGGAATTGAATAATTAAATAATAAATATTTAATTATAGTTGAAAAGGTTAAATTGAATAATTAAATAATAAATTATTTAATTAAGAAGGAAGAAATAATTAGTTAGCGACATAATTAAATAAATATGATTTATTTAACTAATCAAGTTGAATAAAGGTCATTATGAATTAATGAATTAGTGAATTAATTAAAAAGGGGTATTTAATTAATAGAGGAAAGATGTGTTAGAAAGGTAATTAAATAACTAATATTATTTAATCATGACCATGGATAATAGAAAATTATGTCGAAAGTGGTGCTCGCAGGCCTAGACCAATTTTCGTTATCTACAATTTGCCCCTCTTTGATACAATGTCATTTTGGCATTGTGTCAAAGAAAATATGCCCCGATCATGACCTAGTATGAAATAGGCTAGGGTATGCCCCCTTGGGAAAATTGACAAATTTTTGAAATTTTTTGAAAAAATCAAGAAATATTCCCGATAAGTCAATTTGATGGTCAAAAATGCTATGGAGTTGACGAAATTGAATTTGGATGTGTTACAGACGTGTACGGGTCAATAGAAGTTGGAAGGTTCAGCGGCCAATAGACAAGGTCAGAAGAAATGTCACCCAAACCCTATGGTATAAATAGGAATTAGGTTGAAAACCAATTCATTTGCACCCGAAAGAGTTGAAGAATTGAGAAAGTTGCTCTAAGTATTGGATGAAGATGGCTCCCATTCCATACATTTCACATTGAGGTTATCGGATCTGGACCTTCAAATGGCTAGCTGATGTAGGACCACTGGTATGTACCCTAAAATGAGCTTTTGAAATTTCATTTTGCATGTAGTTTCAGGCACGTAAAGCTTAATTTGCAAATGCGGTCTTTCAGGATCAACGCATATGCAATCGTACGCAACACATTTTCTTGTGGAAGGACACATTTGTGAAATCACGCCTAGGCTAGGATAAGTCATTTTAGACATGCATCACATATGTTATAAAATGCACCACAAATGTATGGATGAATTGCATTTGCATTTAGGATAAATGCATGTGGGATAATGCACTGCATTTGTTTTCTTGAAACGCATACGCATTTTGGTAGGTAGGTAAAATAATGCGCCGCATTTGAATTTGTAAAATGCATTTGCATTTGTTGGAATTGGTTGGATTTTGTGAAATGCATGGGAAAGGTGTGATGCAAATGCTTGTAATGCAACACATTTGTATGAATGCACTGCATGTGCTATAGTGAGCCGCATTTGGCTAGCAAAATTTTTTGAAATTTTTTCTATGTAAAAACTTGAAAAACTTTACATCATGGTTGAAATGTAGGTTGTGTTAGATCCTATTTATACTCAAGAGTCACATTTAGATACCTTCGAGTTGAGATATCAGTTAGTCAGTAGGGAGAATCGATTATTGTGGAGACTCGGACTATAGCATGTGCTGACTATGCCCATGATTTGGGCAAACAGAGGCATGTTGACCTCTTTGTGCGAGCGATGGAATTCAGAGACTTCATCATTTCATTTTTTGACTAGGGAGGTGATGGCTACTTTAGAGGACATCTATAGGATTTTGAGACTTCCCATTAGAGGAGAGTGGGTTATGTATGATACCCAACATGGATTTAGTGAGCTGGCTAGATACTATGTGTATGACGACATTAGGAGTCTAGGTATAGAGCATTATGAGATCAAATGGCAGGTGTTGGCTATCAAGTATGATAGGATTGACTGCATCCTATGTACATTGATAGGGGGTATAGTACTTCCAGATCGACAAGGTCATGGTTTTCCTATCGGGTGGGGAGAGATGTTAGTAGGGATGTTGGAGAGAGAGACTGTGTATGCCTGGGGTCCATGCTTATTGGGCATGTTATACTTGCACTTACATGACATAGTGTATAGAGATGCACAGTTGATGAGTTGTGGGACTACTCTTCTAATGGTTTAGGCATGGGAGAGGATAGCTTTGTTTCATCCTCTGGTTACTATAGAGCGGGAGGCTAGATCTCTATATGTTTTCTGGTACACAAGAAACATTACTCAGAGCCATGTGGGAGATACAAGATTTTGGAGACATGGATTTGATATTTTAGATCAGTTTCGTTGGAGACCATACATGGACTATGAGAGATGGTCTGATGAGGATGAGCATTTTACTTTATGTCGACATACACAGTACCTGATTGGGAGGACTATTTCGAGCGTTCATATCATTGAGAGACACTTTCCGGATTGGGTATTGAGACAGTTTGGGGAGGTTCAGGATGAGGCTCAAGGTAGAGTAGAGTTTGCTCGTTCATCCAGAGAGGTTCCACATTGGGGGCCTATGATTCCAGTTGCTACTATGGAGGCAAAGATTCAAGCACTACAACTTGTATAGTGGGGTTGGAGAGATGGAGTAGTTGATCCTGGGACTATAGCTGCATTTGACACATGGTGGTTAGAGCATCATCTAATTCCATATACAGATCTAGATCTGCCGGAACTAGTTGAGAGATGAGGCATAGGGCCGAGAGGGTGATGTAGAGGCAGAGGTGGTGGTGGTAGACAAGGACATAGAGGTTGTAGAGGTGGATGAGTAGGTGGACTATCACCTATCTGAGAGGCAGAGGTAGAGGATGTACCAATGATGGACCTCAGAGGTGGAGCCAAGGCATAGGTTAGAGAAGAGCATGTTATTGAGGAGGCAGTAGAAAAGGAGCATGCAGAGGTAGATATTGGTGGAGAGGACCTTGCAGAGGATGACGAGGCATACATGGATATTGATCCTCTTGGTATTCTAGTAGGTTATGGGGAGGATGATATTGAGGAGGAGATACCTATGGAGGAGAAGGAGAGAGAGCTCTAAGATTGGATTGTTGAGGGGAGACGGGATGAGGAGGCTCCTAGAGATAGTGATAGGGAGGCTTTGGAGGAGAGGTTGAGACTGGTTACAACAGAGCTTGATGCCATGCGGATAGAGAGAGACAGTGCTTTTATGGAGAGAGATCGGGCCATAGCTCAGAGATAAGGAATAGAGCAGTAGTTTACAGAGGCCAGATGCCTTAGCAGTAGCACTTCATCTGATGGTATGGTACACGAGCTAGTTAGATCAATTGAGAGAGGTCTACCTATTATAGGGATTTATATGAGTCAGTGGTGCCAACAGAGAGACAAGCTCCTAGCTTTTTAGAGGTTCACAGCCAGAGATCATAGAGCAAGAGTCAGACTAGGACACAGAGTACAGAGGGTGTGGTAGGACCATCGAGGACAGGCCTTCCACCTCATAGAGAGTACCTCTGAGTTAGTTTCCACCACCTTCACCATGTGACAGTAGTGGTAGTGAGACACATTGATACTGTTATATATGTAGACACTATTTTTTGATCAGAGAGCCTGTGAGCTCATTTTTATTTATGGACACACTTTGATATTGTTCTGTGACACAGTATTTTGAGTGATATATATATGATTTTTGGTGGCTTCTATATGATACGCAGTTCTATTTTTATGGTGATGCATTTCTTCTATATGATTATGTTTCCTAGATGATGTATGTATATGTGTTATGAATGAATGCTTCTACATGTGATGAGTTTATGCAGTCTATGATGTTATGATGATTCTATATGCTTATGATAATAGATTTAATGTTCTATATGATGGTGAAATGTACATGTAATATTTCTATTATGCAATGATTTTGTAAATATGTAATAAAGATGTTAATGCTCCTATTCATTTGAAATGCAATGTAACTATATGAAATATTTATAGAATGTATGCAAATGTAGATTATCTAATGTTTTTTTTGTGTCACAGGACTTTATCATTATGTCGAAGAAGAGAAATGTTAGCACAACTGAATTCAGAATGTTAGTACGAAATAATGAAGGTGGTTGATTGGAAAACATATGATCTTCGATATTTTTCCATATATGCTATGCTTGATTTTTTTATCATCATTGGGTGGTACATGACACAAATGGATAGTACACACCATGATATGAGATAGACCATAGTTTACAAAGTCACCCATTTCAAAAAATAAACAATAGTAGACAAGGAGTGTCTTAACTCATACTAAGGACAAGATTTCCCCAGTCGTTTTGTCGAGACAAACCACATGCAACAAACAAATAAAAGACAGGTCATGAGATGTCATTTCTCCTCTAAATCCTTAATAGGAAATCCTTGAGAAAACTAGTAATATGACTCAAAAACCAAAGTTAAAAAAAAAATAGTTGATAGACAATAGCTAAAGAAAAAGAGTCATGAGACATCCTTGCTTCTCTAAATCCTTCAAGGGACATCCTTGAGAAAGCTAGTAACCGAACTTATTCACAAATCGATAGAAAGATAAGACAAAATAAGATATAAAGTCATAAAGCCAAATCAAAGTATTTGCCAAAACTTGATCTTGTGGGATTGTTTGATTATGTGATGTTTGACATAGCGTAATGTGAGGGATGACACATACCGCAAGAAGACGTTGAGTCTGGTTTTGACTTGGTGAATATCTGTGTAAGGCATGACAAAGCTTGGTTTCAGAAAGACACTTGTCGTATAAGACATTGGAGCCTAATGACATTGATGCAACAAGCTACATGAGTCTATGACAATTTGACGATGTCTGTTGACAAGAAAGACGTATCTTGCTAAGACATAGGTTGATCACTTTGACAATGTGTTTGATATTGACTTGATGATTGTTTTGAGATGTTTCCTAGTTGATGCATGACTTGGTTTTGATTCCTTGACTAATTAAAAGTGTGTGTGTGTATTGATCGTGTATGACTTGAGATGATACACTAAAGGACTGACCTAATGCGGCCTCGGGGGCTCATGGATTGATTACTCTTTCCTATGTTGTACACGTAGAGACCTCGTAGTTCAACCAAACTTTAACTGAAATAACTGACTAAAGATATGCATGTAAGCTGATGATATGGAACGTGTGTGATAGTGAATGTGAATGTGATAAACCCTATTGGACTGACCTAGTGTGGTCTCGAGTGCTCATCAATTGGTTAGCCTTGCCTACGTTGTACACACAAAGACCTCACAGTTCGACATGACCAATGACTTTGAATGTACAAAGTGTCATGATTTTTAATGTGTATGATTACATGACAAACCTAGACAGATAGACCTAATGCCTCGGGGGCACATCGATTGATGGCCTTGCCTATGTCTAGTCACAGAGGCAACATAGTTCAACAATGTCTACGACTAGCTTAACATGACTGACTCTAACTCTGTTTTTGGGATTTTCTGACATGTTTTGATTTTTTTTTTGTGTTTTTGAATTTTTCTAATGTTTTTGGATTTTTCAGGACATTTTCCAATGGTGTAATGCTATGTACAAGGTCCTCATAGCAAAAAATAAGTATTTGCCCCCAGTCGAGAATAAGACATGCGAGATGGTGTGGGGAATGTGACAGAATAGAATTTGATGTCAATCATTTCAATAAATGGATAGGACAACCATGTATTATAAGGGATGGTGAAAAAGTTTGATTGGAATGATGGTAGATGAAAGAGCGAGTTTGACTACAAATGGCACCTTTTTGCCAGGTTTTCACCATGGTACTTATCCATAGCACCACCGAAGTGGTTTTCACTATTGGATGAATTATTTCTCTTTACTTTTTCTTTTTTGATTTTCCAATTTTTTTAGTGTTACAAAGACGCCTGTTTGCCAGGTTTTCATCAAGGTAACCATTTTTTTTTTGTTTTTTCATTTTTTTGTATTTTTCTTATTAAGATAGACTCTCAGAAGCTACACATAGAACCTCTTTAGATGCAGGCTATTGATTGGTGACAAAAGTGGCTCTCCTTCAGGGGTAGATAGTTCGTACACTCCTGATCCAAAAGATTCTGTGAAAATATAAGGTCCTAACTAATTAGGTTCAAACTTACTGGCTTTTCTCATTCAACTTGATTCTTGGGATTCTCCATTAAAACTAGGTCACCAATGTGAAAGTGTCTATTTAGAACTTTCCTATTATAGCTACAACGAAGACGATTCTGATATGCTTGCAAATGGTCTAGTGCTTTCTTTCTTCGTTCATCCAATAATTCTAACTCTTATAATTTGGATACACGGTATTCTTCATCGTCAAAGTGACCTTTCAAGGATACCCTCAGGGAAGGAATTTCAACCTCAATAGGTAAGATAGGTTTAGACCCGAATACTAGGGAGTATGGAGTAGCGCCAGTGGGAGTATAGATTCTTGTGCGATAAGCCCATAAGGCAAGATTTAGCTGTAGGTTCCAGTCATGACCAGCATCACTAATAGTCTTCTTTAGGATTCTAATAATGGTTTTATTAGATGCCTCAGCTTGGCCATTACCTTGTGGGTAATATGGGGTGGAAAATGATGTTTGATATGGAACTCTTCACATAGATGGCGTACTTCTTGGTTTTTGAATGGGTGGCCATTGTTTGTGATAATGGATTGGGGTACACCATACCGACAAATGATATAGTTTAGGATAAACTTGGATATTTGCGTGTCGGTGATGTAGGTCATGGGAATAGCTTCGATCCATTTGGTAAAGTATTCAGTGGCGGTTATGATGAATTTATGGTCATTGGATGATGGAGGGTGTATCTTACCTATTAGGTCAAGTCCCCATTGGGAAAAGGGCCATGGTGATTTAATCAGACAAAGCTCCTATGCTAGTGCTCTTATCAAATCTTTGTGTATCTGACACTGTATACATTTCTTTATAAAGATATATGAGTCTTTTTCCATTGTAGGCCAATAATAACCTAGTCTCATAATCTTATGGGCTAAAGTAGGACCACTCAAATGGGATCCTCATATACCCTCGTGCACCACTCACAAAGTTGTTTGTGTTTCTTTAGCATAGAGACATCTCATTAGGGCGTTATCTAAGGTATGTCTATATAGGGTATCTTTGATGATGGTGTATTTAGCTGCCTTACGAATAAAGGTTCGGCGTTGATTATTTGATAGGTCTAATGGTAAGGTTTGGTCATTTAGATAGTTGAATATGTCTTTGTACCAAGGGGAAGTAGGACCAAAAATTGTACACACCATCACAAAATTGGGGAGATCATAGGCAGGGACAAACGGCTATTCAACCAAAAACTCAAACTTAGGCACATTACTTTGAATATCCAATAAGGAACCCACGGTTTCCATAGTATCTGCAGCCCTATTCTAAATACGTGGTATTTGTTGAAAGGTAATGTCATCAAAGTACTGCTTGAAACTGTCAGCCATGCGCTTGTACGGGGAAAGTTTCTCATCCTTAGTCTCATAATCATCATTTACCTGCCGGACTACTACCTAAGAATCGCCAAAAAAATGTAGACTCTTAATCTTCCATTGGGCTACCATTCTTAGTCCCGTCACTAAGGCTTCATACTCTACTATGTTGTTGGTGCAAGGGAAAGCAATCCTAAATGATTTAGGAATGGTATTGCCTTGAGGTGTAACAAATAGGATACTTGCTCCTGAACCACAATTTGTATGTGACCCATCAAAGTATAATTTCCATTCGGTTCTAGTGTCAATGTTGAAGATAAATTCATCAAGAAAATCTGCCACTAAAGGATGGTCTGCCTTCATAGGTGCATCTGCTAACTGATCTACAATCACCTATCCTTTTATAGCCTTTTGCTCCACATATTGGATGTCATACTCACTAAGTATCATAACCCATTTAGCCAATCGGCCTGTTAATGTTGCTTTACATAGGAGATATTTGAGGGGATCGATCTTTGCGACCAACATTGTTTGGCGATTGAGCATATAGTGCCAAAGTTTTTCGAGTAGCGAAGACTACCTCAAGACAAGCACATTATATGTTGTTGTAATTTAATTCATATCCCACCAAGGTACGGTTGATGTAATACACTACACTTTCATGACCTTGATCATCTTTTTGTGTGAGAAAAGATCCTAGTGCTGACTGAGTTGCTGAAATTTATAGTATCAATGGTTTTCCATCTATAGGTGCCATTAAGATAGGTGGAGTGAAAAAATAATCCTTGATTTGTTGGAAAGCTTCCTAACACTTAGGTGTCCACACAAATGGTACTCCTTTCTTGAGTAAATGTTGAAATGGGTGTATTTTGTCTGCCAATTGTATAATGAAACACTTGATGGACTGTAATCTTCCCTATAGTGTTCTTAGTTGACAATGCTGACTGGAGGAGGCATTTCTATGATAGCTCTTACCTTCTCTGGATCTACTTCAATGCCTCTTCTACAAATGATATACCCTAGAATTTTCCCTGATTTCACTCCAAAGACACATTTCTTTGGATTTAGCTTGACGTTGTAATTCTCCAGCCTCTGGAATATCTTGTCTAGAACCTTCAAATGATCTACCCTTGTTTCTGATTTAGCTATAATGTCATCTACATAATCTTCCATGAGCGTATGTACAAAGTCATGGAAAATCATAGTCATTTCCTGTTGATAGGTAGCTCCTACGTTCTTAAGCGCAAAAGGCATAGTTCATTCCAATAGTATGTGCCCCATGGACACGTGAAAGTTGTCTTGTTTTGGTCTTCAACTATGATTTTGATTTCATTATATCCAAAGAAACCATCCATGAGGGATAGCATCTTGTATCCCACTGTAAGATCTACTATCATGTCTATGTTCGGCAAAGGGAACTCATCCTTAGGACATGCCTTGTTGATGTCTCTAAAGCCTGTGCAAATACGGATGCCCCCAGTTGGTTTAGTCACTAGTACAAGATTTGAAATCCAGTCTACATAATCTATAGTTCTTATAAATCCGACATCCAAGAGTTTCTTAAGTTCTACTTTGACCAGTAGAGCAATCTATGGATCCATTTTCCTTAACTTTTGTTTGACTGGCTTAATACCTAGCTGTAATGGTAGATGGTGCAATATAAGGTCTGGATCTAGCCCAGGAATGTCAGTGTATGACCATGCAAAGTTTATCTATCTCTTTGTGAAGAAGTCCTTAAACTCAGGTTGTTTTGTCTCTGACAATGATGCTGCAAAGTATATGTGCCAAGGGTTTCTTTTGTATTTATGTTGACCTCAATAGACTCTTCTATTAGCATTGGTGACTTTTCCTATTCAACTGGGAGAATATTTAAACCTCCATCCTTGGGTGCCTCAGAGAGGTTTTTACCCTGGGATACATCCTTTATTTTGACTGTTTCTTTGTCCAAAGGGGCCTTTTGGTTTTCACCTAGGGACTTGTCATTTTTCATTTTTGTGACTAGAGGTGTAAATAGACTCCCCAAAATATGCTTTGTCATCCAAGTCTATGGTAAAACCAACTTTATGATCCCCTCTTGGTATGCCTTCTCGAAGTCCCATGAACTCAGCTTTTGCTTCATCATTCTCGAATGTGTCTATGATGGGTGTACCTTGTTGATCCTAGTCGATAAGTTCAAGATATATGAGTGGCGTGTCATCATCGGAGTTATCAAAGGTGGAAGCTGAAAAGGTGAATATAGAGTGGTTGACATGGTCACAAAAGTTTTGGACTAACTCCTTATTATTTTTCCTATGGGTAGGTAGACTTTGATGTGGGACTATTGTAAGGGCTAAGTCGTCAAAAGATGGTTTGTTAGGTGCCCAAGATGCATGTTCAAGGGTTTCCTAGTAATAGTGCTTATGCCATTCTTTGGATAAGTGCTTCGTATGATGGGGACTAGATGGTTTAGGTAAGGGTTTTATCATTAGGTCCAATTTTCCAAATAGAGTATCTATGTTCATGGTACTAGTAGAGGAAAGGGAATCCCATTCACCATCTCTTGAGTCGAGAGATTCATCATAAACTAGGGGAAGTGGTTTGGTATATATCTCGTTGTCTGCATAAGCACTCACTTCCTCTTGAAATGGTGGAAAAGTACTATGAAACCCAATTCTAAGCGGTTGAAACCCTAGCCCTAGGTATTTTGGTCATGGTGAGATAGTGATCGGTTCCATCCTTCCATTTTGATGTAGTCCTAACCCGTTGTGCCCGTCATAGCCTTCACTTTGCATTATCTTAAAGCCTTTTCCATATTGATCATTAGCTATTTGAATAGATGGTGAGGGGCATTCATTGTCTTCCTAGTACAACCAGGAGGTAATATCACCTTGATCCATAATTTCTTCACTTAACTCTCCCCATTTGGTCAATGTTATTATAGGGGGAACATGAAATGTGACTACAGATTGTCTTCTATCCAGCATGGGTAGACCATATGCCTTAGGTGGACCAGCTAACTAACACAGTATGATGCCTTCATGTAATATTCTCCATAGCCCTTGTCTTGGATCTTGACCTTAGGATTGGATGATGGTGGTTTGAATGAAATGGACTTAGTAAGATGTGATGGATCAACGTATAGGGATAAAGTGGATGATGAAGCTTCTTGGTTAACCGGTACCTGTCATTGTGGAATTTCCCTTAGGCTTGTACAATATTGAAAAGGATCTGAATCACCATCAATCATGATCCTAGTGCCATTATACAAGAATTTAAGACATTGGTGATATGTGGAAGGTACAAATTTCATTGTGTGTATCCAAGGTCTACCTAACAAAAAGTTATACAGAAGGGTGTGATCCAAGAATTGGAAGCTGGTGTTCATAATTATTGGGCCAATTCTGATAGGGAGTGTGAAAACTCCTTTGGATGATCTTTCCTCATCATCGTAAGCCTTGATGACTATGCTCTTAGAGGTGTCTATGCATTCTTCTGAGAATCCTAATGCCTTAACCAATTTTAGGGTACACAAGTTCAAACCTGCTCCTCTGTCTACCAAGACTCATCTGACTTTGGTTTGATGGACTAGGACTTCAAGATGTAATGGGTCATTATGTTCAGACTTTTTGGTTGAGTAGTCTTGTTGGGAAAATGTGGCATGATATGAGTTGGTTAAATATCCCACCATTTCTTTGAAACGATTGACATCTAAGTCTATAGGAATAGTCATGTTCTGTAAAGCTTTGTCAAGAATGGCTCAATGCTCAAGTGATAAAGTCAATAGTTCCAAACTGGATATCTGTGCAAGGGTTTTACTCAATTGATCAAGGAGGTTGTACTTAAACTTGGAGGGTTGTGTAGGTGGCTCAGAAGAAGGACTTGGAAGAATTATCTTAGTTTTGCATGTGTTTACAACACATTCCAGATAATTCTTAATGATGATGGTATGGATGTATTCATTTTCAGCTCAGAGGTGATTTATGATCATTCCTTTTCCATAGTCATATTTGGTATTGGTATAATTGGCTAATGGATTATTCTTGGTTCCCAAACTAGAGGCATTTCCTTTCGTTTGGTCATGTAACGGGTATGTGAAGACCTTATGATCACTGTTCTTGGTATTTTTCTGACCATTGACCTCTATGGTTCCATTTTCAACAAAGTCTTGTATAATATTCTTAAGTTGTCGACACCATTGTAGGTTGTGTCCTTTTGTTCGATGATAGTCACAATAGGCATTGTCATCCCACAATGAAGGTTTAAACTATCCAGGATCATACTCTCTTAGTTCCAAAGGTTTAATGAGATCATTTTTAATCAACTCTTTGAAAATTATCTCGATTGGTTTCCCTAAAGGGGTAAATTCATGTGTAGGAAATCTCCTTTTTGGTCATTATTATTGTGAATTTTGGACAAATTTTTTTGTTTGATCTAGACTATTCAACATGTCGTGATTGGGGTTGTAACCACTAAGTGTGATAATTGGTCCCATATTTATGGTTTTAGCATCAACATTGTCATCATTTGTAACATTTTTGTTTGTAGACCAGAATTTTTTTCTATCATTGGGTGCATTTTGATGTTGAACCACTGGGTTTCTGCCTAGTACTTTTATTTCTCCTTTGTCAATAAGGCCTTTTTCAAGGATGATGCCCTTGTTTACCAAGTCTAGGAATGAGGTACAAAAATGTACCCTTAAGTCACCTCTCAATTTTGGATTGATGTTTTCAAGGAATACCATGACCTTCTATTTTTCTGGTATTTCAACTGGACATCTGCTAGTTAGACTTCTCCATCTCTGGAAGAAAGTGGTGAAAGTTTCACCATCTTCTTGTGTTGTGTGGCACAAGGTAGCTATTTTTACTTCATTGTCTATGTTAAAGGAAAAGTGTTCGACAAACTTCTAAGCTAATTCACCCTAGGATCATATGCCATATGGTAATTTAGAGAACCATTCCAGTGCTATCCTGATAAGGGTTCGTGGAAATAGTCTCATCAAGTATGTGGGGTCATATGATATGTCCATGCATGTGGTTGAGAATTATCTAATGTGTTCCAAAGGATTTTTCATCCCCTTATACTTAGGAAAATTCGGTATGATGTATCTATGGGGGAATGGTGTCATGTAAAGCGCTTTGTCAAATGGACATGGACATAGATCTTGCGCTGATATAGTTCATTTGCCTAACATAGACATATTGTCCATCTATTGTTGAAGCATTTGCATTTGGTTTTGAAGAACATCTACCTATGTCAAGGACATGTTATTTGCGTTGTTTGGATCAATGTAGGTGTTCTGAAATGTTGTGTTCTGTGACGGGTTATGATTTGGTGAGGGAATATCCCGTTAGAATGTTCTGATTCAGTATGGGGATATTTCCTATCTAAATGTTCTAATTTGGTATAGGAATTTTCCCTGTCTGAATGTTTTGATTTGATATAGGAATATTTCCCGTCTGAATGTTCTGATTTGGTATAGGAATATTCATGCCAACTTTGGATCTCTTACCAGTCATGTTGGTGCCAAAGGGGTTTGATGAAGTTTCTCCCGCAGTAAATTGTAAACCTTGTGTTATGTTGAAAGGGGTTGGGTTCACAATTGATGATGTTTGAGTTGGTATGCTAGTTGGTATTGCTATGGTGATTTGGGGAATAGAAACACTAGACATCATAGTTTGTTTTGGTTGAATAGATGGTGTTTTAAAAGTATGAATATCAAATCCTAGTGGTAGTGTGGCACCTTCTGCTAGCAACTTTGCTAGATATCATTGGGGATCATTTGCCAAACACTCATCCATAAAGGATGCAAATTCAGGATCTTGTACGGCGGTGTCTATGTCTTCAATATAAATTTGTCCATGTGTGTCTCTAGTGACTTGTTTTTCAAGAAAAGGTTTGTGTGGTATTTTTTTCCCTGATGGTTGATTTGTGAAAGGATTGAAAGATTCATTACGGCCTGGCATTGCTTTATGTTTCTTTTGAGACATTGTTTTGACCATGAAAAGTTGCTCAAAATGGGGTAATGCAAACTATGTCTAAAAACCAGTATGTCCTATTTCTATGGTTTTTGGATTTTTTTGACAATATAGGATGTTGCTAAAGATTTCTAAAATGACATATGCTAAGATGACGTATGGTAAGATGAACAATATGCAAAATCTCAAGTAGAATATAATGATAAAATGAATCTAAAATGGGTATAACCTACCACCTATGGAATAAGTGCATGCAATGATTTGAGTTTGACCAAGGAACCTGATTGTAGGACAAAGACAGTTGACAAGGTGAATTTCCCAAACTAGATTGTTGAGCTAGAAAGATTCACAAATAGGACTAAAGTTACTAGGTTCAATGATTATGACAAATCGAAATATGAATGTATCCACATTTGACGAGGAAAGTTATCTATTCTACGATATGAAATTTCCTAGGAAGTGTCTAAATGCATGCAACTTAGGATGACTATGACTAGGACGTATATGACACCTAATGATGCAAGGTTTTCGAGCAAATATTTTCCAGTTTCTGTCCAAGGTTGATCTTAAGAAACATAAGTGAAAATGATAGTTATGCATTCGGACTTGGTTTGTAGTTTTCTCAATTTTTTGTTGACAATCAAATGTGATTCACCTATCAGATGCGGTTCTATTTTTGATATATGTGTTTTATATTGTAGACGCGGTGATTTGACTAAAAACAGGTTTCAAATGTCAACTGGTAATTTTGACTTGTGACAGATGCAGTTTATATTTTGACAGATGCGACTCACAGTAATAGTTGTGACTCAGAATATGGATTCTGCGAACCTAAACTTGTTGACAGAAAGTTGTAGTTTTTTGTTTAATAGATGCGGCCTGAAAATACACATGCAACTTAGGTTTTGATAGTTGTGGTGCAGTATCTAAACTCTATAAAACTGTACTTTGTTGATAGACACATGTGGTGACTAAAATGATAGTTGTGACTCTCTAAGATAGATGCAGTTCTAAAAATGGCAGTTGCGACTTTTGTTGACAGTTGCTGTTTTATGAAGATGATTTTTTGACTGACTCTGTTTGATTATCAAGCATTTTGATGAATATAGAAAAAAAAATCATAGAATTCAATGTGTTTTCAGTTTTTAGTGATAGATCTATTAAAACCAGAAAACATTTACAACCTAGGCTTTTTTGGACAATACTTGCTAAGTTCTTACTTGGATAAATCCAGCTACGCATATTCAAGGTGGATGACTAGTAGCTTGACCCCACTGGGTCCCCTCCACGACACTCACTTATATGAGGCAGCCAAGCTACTATACCCATGAAAATCCCATGGCATACATCTCATCTCCACACATGAACCGTAAGAATGTAAGACGACTTCACAGGTCTGGACCTGCTGCACCAGCAAATAGATAGGATTTTGGAAAAAACTACAACATGGATTTTAGTAAGGGCATTCCATTCATGGGGCACCATCTAGTAGGGCGAGAGACCATTTATTCCCTTCTCATTGGAGCAGTGAGTGTGATTTCTAGGGTTTCTCCCAAAAATCCATTTTTATATACCGGGTGGAAGTCGTTGGCTAAAGCGTGTTATCGATCTGAGTTGTCTTGGGGTGAGTACTTTTTCCCACCAAGATAGGCCCAAGTTCTAGAGTCAGTAATCATTTCTCTTACACCCAAGATTGCATGACTGTGCAAGGGGATAGGATACTTTGATATACCGAATCATAAAGGGTTATAAAATGTGCTTTTGCACCAGACAAAGAAAACATTGATTATTTTTCATCCAAATGATAATTATTTATCTACCAAACATAAATATTTTGAAATAAAATTAACAAAGTCATTAAGTCCTGCATGCAAACTAATCAGTAGTTCATTTTGTGTCTTCAGCTTTTGTCCTGCAGAAAATAAGGTTTTTTTTGGTTTTTATTTGATCTTCTATGCTTTGTCCTACAAAAACTAAGTTACTCCTCTAAACATAGCTGCAAAAAAATATTAGCGAAAAAAATAGAATAACACAAAAAATGAAAAGGAAAATGCGAATGTATGGAAGTGAATAAAAAGTGAAAAATCTATTACTAGACAGATACGGCTTTTCGAGCCACAGATGCGACGTGATGTTGACAGGTGGATTTGTTTCGTGTTGACAGTCATACATGGTGTGAAATGTTGATAGTCAAATGTGGTGCAAAGTTTCACGGATGCGGTGTAGAATGGCATATGCATCGTGGAATGGATTAGATGAGGTTTGCGAATACAGATGCGTCATTTATTTGAGTGAATACTGTTAGTGTAATTAATATTTAATTACACTTGCATAACTTTACTTAGGTTGAGCTAATTTTAGGTCAACATTAGGGTTGCATACTTTGCTTTTATAAAGCAAATCATCTCATTGTAATATGGAATTTCTGAATATATCATTTTGCACATTCGCATGCAAAGCTCTGCTTTTTTATGTTTTCTCTTATGTGGAAGGTGTTTAGGTTTGCATGTCTGATCTAGGGTTTCTAATAGATACGGTGTGTTGTACAATAACCTGCAAAATAAAAGATGGAAAAATAGAAAGTATTGTGCGAATTTGAAGTGTGATTCACGTCGGGTTCACCAAATGTAACGTAGATTTTCTGGAGATAATCTATTGCACAGATTAAGATGATCAAATCTAACAAATAATCTAAATAAAAACAACAAAGAATGGGTAAATGAACATAAAACAATCAAAACAATTAACTGAAAAGATCTCATCGAATATGCATCCACTTCTTTGAATTATCTCGATTTCCCTTCATTTTGTTGTATCGGTATTCTTGCCCTCAAATTTTCAGTATTGATGCAAGCATAACCTTGTTGAATGTTTAAGAAAAATATCGAAGATTAAGTTTCTTCTCAAAAGTATTGATTTCTAGAGGAGGAATAATGATAATGATAGGCCATTTTATAGATTTTGGGTTTTCAAATGATCGGCTCAGATTCAAAGAGAGATCGACAGACGAGATTGATGAATGTCATGCGATGTGAGTTATGTGTCAAATAGAACATGAGTTAGAAAATACTACAAGATAAAGATTAAATTAGAATGATAACTTAATCTTGTGTCAAGACTTTTTGAAAATAGAAAGAACACAAGTTCCAGATTAAATAAACAATTTAATCTTGAGTTAAGAGTCTTCAAAAATAGAAGAAAAAGACTTTGAATGACAAAGACAAAGTTAGAACTCGAAGAATAAAGAGTTCAAATGCATACATGAATTAATTAATTAAATAAAGATATTTAATTAATAAACGCTTTCATGCATATGAGTTAGAGCTAGTTAACTAACTAGTTGTGAGCGAAAGTCCTCTCGTAGAGACGATTAGATATCGAATTCGAAGATAACTGGCGGATTTAAAATAGATCTTGAGTTAGAAGGTGATTGAATGATTAGTCAACTAAATGATAGAAGAATGTGACATAAATAATTAATAATGAATTAAATGTTAATTTAATTCAACATTCGAAATTGAAATGAAATTAATTAAGTAAATAAAGATAATTTATTTAATTTGACTGTTGAAAAGGTGGAATTGAATAATTAAATAATAAATATTTAATTATAGTTGAAAAGGTTAAATTTGATTAATTAAATAATAAATATTTAATTATAGATAAAGGGGGTTTAATTAAATAATAAATTATTTAATTAAGAAGGAAGAATTAATTAGTTAGCGACATAATTAAATAAATATGATTTATTTAACTAATCAAGTTGAATAAAGGTCATTATGAATTAATGAATTACTGAATTAATTAAAAAGGGGTATTTAATTAATAGAGGAAAGATGTGTTAGAAAGGTAATTAAATAGCTAACATTATTTAATCATGACCATGCATAATAGAAAATTATGGTGAAAGTGGTGCTTGTAGGCCTAGACCAATTTTCGGTGTCTACAGATTGGTCAAATGGCTACGTCTTTTATAGGAATTTGACATTACCATAATGGATAAACCTGGTAAAGAAAATGTAGTGGCAGATTTATTGTCAAGATTTCCAACATAATCAGCTAAAGGAGTGGTGAATGATTCATTTCCATATGAACACCTATTTGCTTTAAATGTGAATATACCTTGGTATGTGCATATTACCAATTATTTGGTCACAAGGCAGATTCCACCACACTTTTCTCCAAGGGAGAAGAGACAGTTGGTTCATAAATTTTTCCCATACTCTTGAGAATTTGGTTATCTATTTTATAGTGGCTCTAGTAATATCATGAGAAGATTTATAAGGGAAGATTAAATCTTTGAGATGATGAATGCATGTCATGATGAGCCATGTGGAGGTAATTTTGTAGTAAAAAGAACAACCTTTAAGATCCTCACAACTGGCTATTACTAGACAACTATGCATAGAGATTCTATTAAATACACACAGAGTTGTGATAGGTTTCAAAGGATGGGAAGACCAACCAAGAGCGATGAGATGCCATTACAGCCTCAGTTAACATTGACACCTTTTAACAAATGGGGTTTAGAATTCATTGGACCAGTCTCACCTACATCCAACAATAAGGAATACATCCTTGTTTGCACTGATTACATTACTAAATGGGTGGAAGTAAAGGCCTTACAATTTTCTAGAGATGGAAATGTGGCTAAATTATTATATGAGGATATCTTTACTAGGTATGGAGTACCTAGAGAAATACTCATTGATCAAGGTCCACAATTCACCTTTGGCCTCATTGCAAAGTTGGTTGAAGAATACCAAATTTGACATAATAAATCAACACCTGACCACCCTCACGCTAAAGGTTAGGTGGAAGTCACTAATAGGGAGATTGAAAATATTCTCACCAAGACAGTGCAGTTGCATAAGAGAGATTGGGTTGCAAGGTTACCTGAAGAAATATGGACATATAGATTAACTTGGAAAACCACCACTGGTTTTACACCGTATGAGTTAGTCTATGGTAAGATAGTAGTCCTTCCTATTGAGTTTGAATACAAAACACTAAGGATAATAGTAAAACTAAAAATGGATTTAATAGAAGCTCAAAAGGAAAGAATGCATACCTTAAATGGATTGGATGAGATAAGAATTAAATTAATCCATCATACTGAGGTAGTACAACAAAAAAGGATTAAGTGGCATGATCAGTACATAAAAACTAAGGAGTTCATTGTTGCGGACTAGGAACTATTATATGATTCAAGGTATAAAGACTTCAAAGGAAAATTCTAGTCCAGATGGTTGGGCCCCTATGAAATTAGTCAAGTTTATCCTAATAGGGAAGTCGAGTTACACACCATTGATGTAGTCATATTTTCACTTCTTGTAAATGACCATAGATTGAAGTTATATAAGAATCTATTACAAAAGGATGATTTCATATTTTCCCTATTTTAGCAATATGGTGCTCTCAGTGAACTCAATACATAATCTGACACATAAAGTGATACCTCAACAACACATGATATACCAAGCACATCTAGTGACCTAGTGATTGAGCTACATAGCTCAATCCCTGAGATCACTCAGGATTAGTTTCTCATTTTCTCTCACAAAGCACACATTGCACATTATAATAATGTTCAAAATATCTTTAGAGTGACTTATTTTTTAACATCCAGAAAGGGTCCTGATGCCATAGGTATCTGTAGCTTAATATCTATCAATGTTTAGACTGGTCCCTAATATTGCAGGTGCCTGTAGCACTGTAATGCCCCGCCATGCAACCCTAGAGGAAGTTTCAATCTACAACAAAAGCGTACTATTTTTTTTTTTTAAAGGTGCATTATACATACATGTTCACCTAAAATTGACAACCTCCCCTAAGGCTACATAACCGAGATTACCTAATTCCCCATTCACATACATCATCTAAATTACATTGCAATAAACATCTCAAGTAATGACATACATATAAAATAAGTAAATATAAGATAGAATAGATTAACCATCACATAATTCCATTACATAAACCATTACAAGATTATAATCCTCATTCCCAAAATGAGTAAAAATACACAAGTATAATAATTACAAGATCCACCTCATAACAACAAGAGGGGTCAATACAACTGATACAAAAAGAATTACAATAGAACAAGAAGAGAGCAACAATATCCGCAAGCCGTCCAACTAGATGTCTCGCTTCCAAGAACTGAAGAACAAAGGGGGACCCAACGGTTTTGGTGCATGTTCCACCCAACCTAGTGGTACCCGAAGGCCCACCCCCCATGCTAGGAGATAGTAAAAATACAACATGGACAAGATATCCACTACCTCTAACCAAAGGCTAACTAACTTAACACACTGACTCAATCATACATATGCACAATATAAATCTAATACTAACATGGTTACATTGCTTCCAGACATAATAAAATCAAGTGTGCTAAAGAAAACATACGCACAACATATACTCAAGGTTATCCTAGATAGAGTGTCATCGCAAGGTGCATCATGAGATCTCCTCTGGGAATCCTTCATAGGCTCTAGTAATCCTGGTGACCTCAACCCAATCCCGGCCCTTATACTCACTCAAGTGGAATCAACTACCTCTCGTATGGACAAGCTAGTTGACCTTGCCATTCCAGGCCTTCTCACTCACCCCAAGTCTAAACAAGCCCTTGTGTCTGCGAGTGAGGTTAATTTTATCTTGGTTAATGTGAATGCATCCTAGTAATCTAAGTACTTTACTTTAATTATCACTTCTTAAAAAAACTTTCGAAGGTTACTCGATTTACCTCTTTGGGCTCCGACCCCTAACAAAAGCCACTCTTTCAATGGATAACTCACTACTCAAATCTAGACTCCAAGGGTGACTCCAGTGTTACAGAACTGAATAACTCAATCTCTCCTAATCTAGGAGACGACAATAAAGAATCTCACTCCAACACTTGGAGGAAAACAAACTCACAAAGCACAACCCAAGGAAAATGAACATTAACTAACATGGGCATGACCCACCTACACTGGAAGACTTTACAATAATTGCACAATTCACCCTTTGCCAAAGCATTTACTAAAAGGGAAAATAATATAATAACACATTGATAAGAAAATACACTATGTTTGGATATCTTAAATCCATATTTCTACTTAATGCATCATGCAGAAAATAAAATATTATCTTTCTAAATCTTCACTAAAACACAATAATTCCTTCATTAAATATAAATACTTTCTTATTGAAAATCTTCCATGCTTCCCAAGCTTTAAACAAAATATTGAATCCCAAAAATACTCTTTAAGATATACTCCATAGGATTCATATAAATTTAAATACAAATATCAGGTTTATTCTCAAGCTACTTTTTTAAACAAATAAAATCTAACTTATACAATGATTTCAACTTTTTGTTTTAATTAAAAAAAAAACAAACAGCAGTCTGATAA
Source organism: Sequoiadendron giganteum (assembly GCA_007115665.2). Classification (NCBI taxonomy): domain Eukaryota; kingdom Viridiplantae; phylum Streptophyta; class Pinopsida; order Cupressales; family Cupressaceae; genus Sequoiadendron; species Sequoiadendron giganteum. The sequence goes on from CM021100.1 coordinate 802,153,876, forward strand.
ATAATTTATCTAATCTCAACAGTTTTAGCCATTCCCTAAAATACAATAAAATAATTTTCATTACTATTCTTATAAAATAAAATTGAAATAAGAAAAATAAGATCTTATATAATACTCATGCTAAGCCTCTGTTTTACAATAATTACCAGGCTGAGACAAAAGAACTAAAATTTAGTAACCTGTTCACACTCAGACATTAATTTCCCCATTTATAGATAAAATTTCTTTTATATTAAATATTATATTTTAATATTTAATATGTCAAAAGTATACATCTTTTTAAATAAATATATATATAAAACATTATACATAAATAAATAAATTATAAACAAAACAAAATTAAAAAAAAAAAAATTAAAACAAACAAGTAAGTATTAAATGTCGGACTGGCTTGTACCGGCTGACCGAAAGCGGTACCCACGCCTGATGCTGACTGTACATTGTACAGCGGCCGGCGTACCTTCGTCGTCGCCGGCTGTACAGTGTACAACGACCGGCGCTAGGTAAGGGAGGCCGCAGCTCCCATGGGGAGTGCATGCCCCCAAAAGGTGGGCACATTGCCCATGGCAGATGCAACCATCCTATAGGGATATGTGCGACGGTGGGGGTTTGACCTCCCCATCCGTCCACTTTTATTTTTTATTATTTTTTTAATATTTTTTAAATTTTTATTTTAAATAAAACACAGATACCAAAAAGTACCATTCGCCATTAACACAGTGCAGATTTCAAAAAAAAGAATTTTGATAGTATCCCAGGTGTCAAAATCAAAGGTTAATAATATATATATTATATGCAATTCCATATAATATATATATATAGTTAATATATATAAATATATAAAAATTTACCAGAATCTCCATAATAGGTAAAATAGAGAAAATGTAAAAAAAAACCAGAATATGAAAAATTCTTCTAATTTTCCAGAATTTCCTTCCAACATACAATAAGGTATAATTTTAATTTCCTACAATATTATTCTTACAGATTTTAGACAAATTTAAACAAAGACTTTGTATAGAACTATTTTTTGTTTGATTTTCAATGTAATTTTCTACAGGGTTTAAATTTGCAAACAGATCTGATTGTTTTCAAACTAGAATTTTCCACAATCTACCTCAACCATTAAATTAAAAATTGAAATAAACATGAAGTATAAAACCTGGAATGTGATGCTACAGAAGATGATGAAATTTTCTTGATAGAAGCCTCCTCCAAGCTTTTCCTCAAAAGTGCAACCAATTCCAATTCCAAAATCCAAAATTTGTTTCAAAACCCTACTTGTGCAATTTCTTCAAAAATTCCCAAATTCCTCTGAAAATATTAACCTTCCAAAATTTCTCTCTCCCCCAAAAAATTGAAACATGCATTCATATTAAAACTAAAATATCTAATCTAACCCTAATTTCCTTTTGCATGCAAAGTGAAAATAGATATTTATTTCCTTTTCCCATTTTCGAAAACCCCAAATTGATTTCAAAATGCAATTTCACTTTTCTTTCAATTCTTTAATTTAATTTAATTAAATTTAATGCAATAACTCAATTAATTAATTTTAATTATTTAATAATTAAATTCAACCTTTTCCAAGATTAATTTAATTAATTAAATAGATTAAAATTTAATTAATACAATTTCATAATCAACATATATACTTCATCTAAGCATAGATTTCACTTAATATTAAAATAAACTCTACTTTCAACAATACAATAATTCTAACATAATGATTGAATAATAAAGCATCTTAGTAAAATCATATAACATTAAACCAAGAAGACACGACTCACAAAACAAAATGAATGACACACTAAGGCTAGGGCATAGACCTGACACATGTTACCTAGTTACTATCTCCCTTTCAACTTAACCATTGGATCGACACACTCAAACTTGTGAAACCAGGTGGAGTCAATGTCATGTACCTGTAACCTACAACCAAGTAAACAATATAATATCATATATCTAGTATATAATACACACCGTGAAGAAGGAATGACGGATTCACAGGGCGCTCGCAAGCGAGTGATGTGAGCCGTCCTTTTCACCAATACACTCATCAAAGACTGACATTACATCATAATCAGAAATCATGTAATACAATATCTCAAGCTAACTCTACTAACATCAATAATCCATAATGCATGTGAAACAATAGTTAGATAATCCACATCACACGATAATCAATGTCGCTCAATAGTAGTGATCAAAACACAAACAACCAGGTGTGTCCAGTATAATAGTAGCTGCATCCCAAACATAGCATAAAGCAAACACACAAGAATCAAAACAGAGGGGTATTACAAGCACCATCTAGCAGTAGAAAAGAAAATTCAAATTAATTGGCTCCATATTCATTGCATGTTGACACACATTCATTTCAAAATATCCACATGTAATATCCATCACTTCACAATAAGTACCCACGACATAATTCTTTTGTTTCTCACTCACATTTCAAATACTCGAGCTGTCACATCACCAACTGATATTCGTAATACTCATCCCATCATTTGCACCTTCCACCCCACTATACATTACCTTGCAGTCAATTTATGTCAAATTAAATCAAAAAAATGATACATTATTTTTAGTTTACATGGGCAGTGCATAGTTATCTTCATTGGATGATACTTCATGTACGCTATCATGATTATTATAGTCTTAATTAAAGTTTCATTATGTCTTTCATATTATTTCATGCATGAAAACTATTAATATCACCATTTTCCATCATTTCATATTTAACCACCTTCCAATCAAAATGTGAAGTAAGGTCACTTCACCAATTAAGTTGGGGGGAGGGTACAACTTAGTTAGTCTTTTCAAAATCAGCCACCTAATTTAAAATCAATGGATAAAAATGACATACAAAACCCTTCAAATTATATCCTATTTTTGTTTCTATTTCCAATTACTAAATTTTAAACCTTGATAACTTGAGCTTAAGTCTAAACTAGATTCAAACTTAGGACCTTCTCATGAGCTCAAATTAAGCTGGTACTAAAAAGGGAAATTTGCAATATGGTATGCCAGTAAAGATATATGAGGAAATAAAAGGAATGTGAAGGGTTTTTAAAGGAGGTAGAGAAGATTGAGCTAAATTTCCAAAGCTGAACTGAATACATTAAGTAGAGAAAGTAAGCTAGAATGAGAGTTGATCTCATAAGAAGGGATCCACTAACTCATCAGTAAATTCTGGAGGATGCAATGGTTTTACCCATTTTTACTAGAGTTGGTTGGCTCGACTACTTCTTGAAGTTAACAAAATTTAGTGATGATATGACGAGAAGGTTTTCATATACTATTGAATATGTGGAATCTATGATAAAAGGAATTTCAGTAAATGCATCTAAGACTACCATTGTACAAGACATTGGGTTACCAAGAACAAGGGTAGAATTTGTAGCACGAGCTGATGCAATTCCAAATAGGGAAGAATTTTGTGTATGACAAGAGGAATTAGACTCATCATCACAAGGTACAAAGAGACTTTACCTTCCCTCGTTATTGGTAAATTGTGCCTCTTACATTGTCAGATACATCACCGGTGATGGTAGGAAGAACCTTTTTTATACAATTCATTTCAAATTACTCAATCACCTCAGACATAATAGGTTAGTATATGTGCCAAACTTTCTTTACAATTTATTGAAATGGATGGCATCAAACTATTAGAGAAAACAAAGTGATACTTATCTATCTCATAATTGTTTAATTTCCTTATTGATAAATATAAGTTTAAGGATTCAATACCCACAAGTGAATTGGGAGGACTTTAATTAATGTGCATATATTAACAATTTTTTTGGTGCACCCACAGCACCTAGGGATGTAGAACCCAAAAATGAACCTGTATAGGAAAACCCTCACGTATCACCTATGGCTTCACCCACTCATAGCTAAGCTGAGCATGATGAACTTGAAGAACTATAATCTAGGCCACCTATAATTGAGGAAATATCATCTTCTTCAAGATCACAAAAATCTAAGAGTCAGAGAGGTAGCGTATCCACCTCCTCTACACCCTCTAAACCAGAATAAAGGAAGGATACTCCAAAGAAAAAGAGGTATATTCAAGGAAAGAAAGAGGATTTTCCAAAGAAGAAGAATAGTGTTCAAAAGGAAAAGAATAAAATTGAGAAAGAAATACTCACACTGAGACACTGTGGCAGATTAAGGAGGCAAGGTGTCATGAAATAAAATATAGAATAACTAGAGGAAGAAGAAAAGAGAAAGGAACAACAATAGGAAGATGTCCTAATTATAGAAATAGACTCTGATGTAAAGGGGGATACCCCTGGTAATATGAATATGCCAGAAAAAAGTAAAAGATATCTACTAACAACTTCTAATTTAGAATCCGAAGATATATTTACTGCTAAGAAATTATGGGCATAAACCTTAGTCTGATTCATGGAGACTATGAAGGAGAGGGTAATGAGTAGTTTGTAAACATAGAGGAAGTATATGAAGAAGAAAGAGATGTAAGGAAATAACTCCAAGAGGTATTGGATAGGATTAAACACTTGGAGAAGTTGGTGTAAAATTATGAACAAAAGGAAAAGGAAAGTTAAGCAAAAATGCAAGAGATGGAGGAGAAATTGCATTTGTATGGCCATGGCACTAAGCTAGATTTTCTAGCACAATTTGTCATCACCAAGACATGAGATAGAGAGCTAACAATTCTAGATGAGAAACTCCCTCCTATCAAAACTCATAACTATCATACAACCTTGTCACTTGGCCACCAATTATGGAAGGTAACTATTGAATTTACACAAGAAAAGGAGAAATGGAAGAAAGAAAAGGAAGAATATGTAAAGGAACTAGAAAAGAGAGATATGGAGTTGAACAAATCAATAGTCTAGTTGGAGGAAATAGAAAATAAAGCTACAAAAATTGTCAAATTTAGACCTCCACCAAGAAAATATGAATTATTTTTATAGGAAATATTTCTATGCTTTTAGTTTAGTAGATTAATTAGCAAACATTTTTTTGGTATGAGTAGAATTTCTGCATTTCTTTAAATTTTAGGTGCTTCCACACCTGAAGAATGGGATCAGTTGTGTGAGTTTTATTTACACAACTATTAGTGTTAGATGAGACAAAATGTAACCCTCTAATGTTTGTAGGGGATCTTCAAATATGGGAACTTGCATCCCATTATAGAAATTAACAGCTCAGGGAAGAGGCTAAAAACCTTGATACAGACATTGATGAATGGCTAAAACTTATTAAACATAAGGGTGTTGGTAAAAAAATCCTAAGACTCGGAAAGGAATATTATGAAAGAATGTAGATGTTAGCTATGGGTATCAGACAATAGTGTTACAAGAATGTACAAAACAAGTGGAATAGTTTGACCCCTGAATTACAATGGAAGGAACCACATTTTGTGTATAATTTCACTGCTATGCTTCAAAAAGTACATAAGTATATAGAAATTGGTGTCAACAAAGGAGTTTATTGGGTACCTCTCACCTTCCACCCACCTATTCTCCTCTATCCAATTCCATATTGGACTAGGGAAAAAGGTGATGAATGTGAGAAAGCAGGAGTTATCGGAATGAGGCATTTTTCAACATATCAAGGTTTCTATTTTAAATGGATTTAGGGGGTTAATACAATTATGGACCTGAAATAGATTAATTTGCAGTACAATCAATATCCCTAGTGTTTTTCTTGGGGACAAGAAAAAGGATAGTTGGGGGGAGATGATAGGTCTAGATAATAGCACACTTTCTATTGTTTTCATACATATTTTGAGACACTTCTAGATACACTTTCTAGACAATGCTCCTATATTATACTATCCTTTCATATCTATTATGCAGAATTGAACCTAAAATATAATGATGGAAATATGGTTATAATATATTAGTTGATGGAATTCTATGTTTTCATTGTGATAGTTATTATTGTGTACATACTTTTCAAAATTAACCTTTTTGTAGCTAATGAGGAATTGTGGCTCGCAGTAATAGAATAAACCCATAGAAAAAGGAGACTGGGACAAAAAAACATGGGAGTTATAAATTAAGTTGAAGGTGATGATCTGAATAAAGGAACTTGATGAAGGTTGAATGTGCATTATTATAACTATTTAAAAATAATTGAATCAGAGGTCTCCTTTACTTATAGGATTTTGACAAATGTTTGTATGTTTACATGCAATTTTGTTTTGAGAGAGTTTTAGTCCTATTAGGATTCTTTTTCCTTTTCAATTATAGGTTAAATAAATCAGTATTAACTTTATGCTCTAATATCTAGGAGTGGACTTAATGATTTAATTTAAGTTATTTTTTTGAATAAGGTTCCCTCAAGCTTGTATATAGCTATTGGTTGAATCCGTAAAGAAGTTAGTTGGTTCTTTAGTTTTTTGTTATAAGTTATTTTCTAGTTTCAACATATGATGAATATTCAAAATGATTGAATATAATCTGTGAAAAGACCTTGTGCAATCTTCATAATATGTAATGAATGGAGTTAATATTATTAGATATGTAGAATTTTTTAGTTATATTTGGGTTTAGTTAAAGTGAGAACAACCACTTGAGTAGGCCACTCAAGGTACTATTCCTCACTTCATTTTTAGTTGTTCATTTATGTTCAATAACTAGTTTTCATTTATCATTACTTCATGAACTATATGCAAGTTAATTAGAATCTCGTCTCTTGCTTATTGTTAATGAATATTTATGAATATGCATACAATGGTTAAGAAGTACTCTAGAGGTTAAATTAGTTGAGTTAGTAGTTTTTATCAATTGTGAGTTGTCACGGTATCATTTCATTAGCAACAATTTAGTTACAGTCTAAGATATACATACTCGTAGCCACTAGTGCTAGTTATGTCTTCTACTATTTTGTAATTCTATGAGTTTCCAACAAGTAGAATCACTTGGATATGATAGACTAAGTAGTTTTGAGTCTCTAAAGCCATATATAATGTTGGAACATCACAAGCTTACAAACCTTGGGTTGACAATTTATTGTAGTCTTAAGCAATGTTGAGTGAACTTTTCAATTAGATAAACCTCTGAATTGTGTAGGTTTTACCAAGTTTACAAGAAATTAGTTTAGACTCTATAATACTTTGGATTTTATTTGATATTAAGGGGTTTTGAGATGCCTTGCTCAAGAAGGCCTAAACCTTTGCCTTTATAATGCATAGTTTGACAAATCCTTTTGCCATTAGGATACTTATTGTTTTGGAAACAAGACGCTAGTACATTTTTAGGGGAATACGACATGGAGTGAATGGTAGGCTCTTGGAGTAGACCAGCTTGGATGAAAGTGGAGGAACCTAATTGATAAGTACAGGTTGAATGGGTAGCTTAGATATGGGTGATGGGATCTTGTGGATGATTAGGATCATGACATGAGGATGAAGGTCTTCTTTGATCTTGACTTAGGGTAGGATCATGGTATGGGGTGGATGGTATAGTTTTTGAAAGAATGAAGAAGTTGTGTGTTGTCATTGATGTAAACACTATTGGATGTATCTCTACTGATAATTTTTTCTCTCTATGCCCACTGTAGATTAGTTTTCATGTCATAAAATGTACAAATATTTATTTGTGATTCTAGTATGTCATTTATGGATGCTATTAGCATATGAATTTATAAATTCAATTGGTCTTGGAAAATGCTTGAAAATTTGCATATGAAAAAAGTTCAGTATATAAAGTGTTGATAGATTTTTGTGTAATGGGTATGGCCTATTTTTCTTGTGCTCCTCTATGAATTTGTGTTAGGTCTTGTGGTTTTGGGAAAATTCTCGTAGGTGTCAGTAATTTGAGATTTCTAGTTGGCATGATATTTTTAGTTCCACATGTCTTATGGTTGGAAATCAGTTGAAGTATTTTGGTTTAGGTCCTATGCCTTGTTGACCTAAAATATGTGAAGAGTTGTGGAGCTTAATGTTATGATGTGAATGTAAGAAGAAGCTATTATAGGTCCATGCTGACCTATATCACATTTGTTTTGGCACAAAGATAATTTTATTTGAAGTGGGTTCCGAGAAGGTATGTCTTGCATTACCTTAGGAAAAATATAATTAGGTCGACCTAATTAATGTTTACAAAGTTTTCGATATATAGAATATAATTTTAAGTTTTTAATGAAGGATGATGATATAGAGAAGTGATCCAAATGCAAGCAGTGAAGCCATTTTTTCAATAGATTGAGAAAAGTATATACAAATTTAATTATGAGTAGTAATTTATGTTCTATATCAGGCTAAGTGTTTTGGGTTAGGATCTTTAGCTTCAAAGGAACTAAATTCAACATATGTCAAATGCATTTTGTATCAGTTCAAATCTTGGATGTGTAGTCACTTTTTGTTATAAGTAGTGAGTTCACTTGGATAGTGAGTCCTCCTAGCAGTGATCCCTTATGTAATAGTTTATGACTGGTCATACTATATTGTGAGCTAATTCTTACCAGATTTTTTCACATTTTGGGTTTTCCATGTAAAAATTCTAGTATTCATGTGGTGCATGTGCTATGGGCTATTTATGCCTTCATTTCTATTAATTTCTAAGAATTCTATGTTAATTGGATGGGTAGTAATTAAATAATGTTTAGAAATATTGATTCATCACCCCTCTTAGTATTTCATGTGTCCAACAATTGGTAATAGAGCTTGGTTCCCCTAAAGGAGCTTAATCACTTTGGGAAGGTCTTGTAAATAGAGCATATGGTTGATAGCGATTGCATATTTGAAAAGGATGGAGAACTCAATGTTTCTCTTGAATATCTAGATAGTGTTGAAGGTGAAAATAAAAATATAAAGGAAAATCTCAATGAATCTAATGAATGGATCAAGAAACTGAGAGTGTAAATCAAGAAATATAGAGAAAGGAATATGAAAATCAATGATCAATTAAAGAAAGGAAATAAAGACATCATCAAATTGAAAGTACAAGTGGAAGAAAAGAAAAGAGTTGAGGAATGTATGAATGCATTGGTACAAATAAATACTGATGAATGCACAAGACTTGAACAAGAAGTGGTAAATATGAGAGTAGATTTGGAAAGAGAAAGAATTCATGAAGATAAGTTTAAGACAAGCTCTAGAATGCTTGATGAGTTAATTGTAGGTTAGAAAGAATCAAAAGATAAAAGCAGTTTGGGACTTCAGATAGGTGAAAGTTCAAAAGAAAATAAGATCAATGAATGTAAGAAAATTGAAGATAATAGGAATAATGGAAAGTACTAGAATCAAAGAAATAATGCAAGAAGACCTCCTGTCAGACAACCAAATGATCGAATGTACTCATATTTCAATGGTATATGTTATTTCTACAATAATTTTGGACATAAATCAATGGAATGTAGAAGTAAAATAAATTAGAGTGTTTCATCTTTTACCAGTCAATGCTTTACATGCAAGAAGTTTAGACATAGAGTGAATGTATGCAAAAATCAAATGAGAAATAATTACAATCATGGTAGAATGTTTCAATATTTCAATGGGTACTCTTATACATGTCATGGATTTGGACACAAGACTAAACAATGTAGATCTAGAATAAATGAAAAGAATAACCCTGAGAAGAATTTTGTATGTCACAATTACAATAAACCTAGACACATTGCTAGATTCCACAGGAAGATAAGAAAGAATAATCCTAAAAAGAGAAGTGGTCTAGTTACTAAGATTGATCTGAAAGAGGTTAGAAGTAAATGGAGAAGATCTAGAGGAAGAAAGAAGAGCTTGAGGAAAATAAAGAGTCAATTTTTTTAAATGAATCTATACTATCCTTTGGTGCAGATAACTCTCTTGAAAACTGAGCCTAGGCATTGGCTTAGGAGAAGCAATAATAGAAAATCAAAATTCCCCTTGTTGATATAAGGTGTCATAGCTTAGAATGGATAAAAAAATTGGAGATTGAAAGCTTACATCATGTGAAGAAAATCTCGGAAGAAAATATGCTTTTACAGAGCTTTGTAGAGTAATTAAGGGTTTGTTGTTGCATAGTGAAAAGTTTCATCAACTTTATTGATTGGTGCATTGAATGTGAGTTAGGTAAAATCAAGGAATATAAGTTTCAAAATTTAGTATAATTTACTTACTTTTATACATTTGGGAGAAAATCGAAGTGAATTGAAGAGTTCAGGAAGCAAAGCATTCAAATGCTAGTTCTAGTTAAGCAAAGAAGAGGTATTTACCATTGTCATGGAAATTGTTTTTTACATAATTTTAATTTTGTTGATATGGCTACACCTATTTTGATGAATGTAAGTGAAAATACTCAACCAAAATTCAAGAAGTACCCTATGAAGATATTTGAGAATAATTCAATCAGAGTTTTTTTGAGTATTCCACATAGGGTTCTACCTATAGAGGACAATAGGGCCTTTATTCATGAAAAATAGAAGAATACAACCATGTGAAATTCATCAACCCATGGATAAATGAGTTAACTAGAGATGACCACCAGATCAAGCCTAAATATAAGAACCTAATGGTAAAGAATTTAGAGGTCTAGTAGCTATTTCCAAATTTTACTCATGATGATGCTCATAAGTTTGTAAGAATGGAATTGAGTAGAGTACATGACTGCTACTTATGGATAGACAAGGCCTACATGATATCAAATGAAGTTTTAAGGGAAGTAACAAGATTTTGTGCTACTAGACATGTGCTAGTATTGAAATCTGTAGAGAATAAAGATGTGGTGGAGCTGAATGGGCCCGCATTTGACCATAGGGCTCTCATGGTGGATACTATTTGAAACCTTGCAGTAAGGTATGCATCAATGGCCATAGCATACACAATTTACTACACCAATAGGAAGAATTCGGTGTCATCTATAGCTATCCATGTTGCCTATGAGATTGTGTAAAAGGGTAAATATTATGATCTATGAGAGTTTCTTCAAAAACAATTGTTTGATAACCTGAAAAAACAAAAGATAAGAAATATCCATTCAAGTTTGGTTCCCTAGTAGACTATTTTCTATTCTATTTTCTGAAGCAGCTTCTTGGAAGAAGCAATATCATATGGGATTGAAGGAGACCAGTTTCACATAATATTTTAGAATATTTAGATAGGCTTTGTGACATGAAGGCTCAAGAATAATTTCTTACTACATTATTTGCAATATTCTAGAAGAGAATGCACGAAAGGGAAATAATTCCTAGCTCTCTAGTGGAGAAGTATCAAAATGATATCACATTTTTAGTTTACATTGATTTTTGTATCATTGAAGCTATGGAACCTAGAATGGTCTAGATTCCCCTAATCATCTATGAGATGAATGAAGTTGAGGTTGATGGTCTTATTAAAATTTTGCTAAAATATCCTAAGGATCCTAATTGAGAAAGGCATGGAACTTATTAATAAAAAATGATTAAAGTACATATGGAACTACCATAAACTACAAGTAAGAAGAAAGTGATAAAATTTGTGAATGAATAGTTAACAAGACATGGAATTAAAGTAGAAGAAGTATAGATATTAAGAGAAATAGTTTCTCAATTAGTAGGCGCAGCTAGTGAGTCCCCCAAACCCAAAATATCTAGTAGAATTTGTTCCTCTACTTCCCCTAATACTCAAAAAACTTTAGGATCAATTTCTACCCCTCACGGTACTAAAAAAATAGAGATGTTGGCAAGAGACACTATGAATATCATTTGGTGTTGTCATTGATGGAAACCCTAGTTGGTGATTAGATCTGTGCATCGTCATTTGATCATATCGGTAGTCAGATTGCAAATAGTTAAGGAAGAACAAATCATTCGACATTTTAGTGTTCTTCGATTCACATGAATATTTTCTATCAATATTTTGTGTTTCATATCTCAAGGAAGGTTTATCGATGTATGATTTGTGTTATCCATGAATCTCAATGCCTCGTATTGATCTATGTGTGAGTTAGAAGATCTGGTTGGCTAATTCTCTACTTTATCAGTATTGAAGCCGACTTCGTGAATGTATCATGTCGCGGATGTTTGGGAAATAATTATTTAAGTATTTTTGTGTTAGAACATTTTTTTTGGGTCCTAACTAAGTTTTGGCTGACTTTTAAGGATGCACATTATACATTACTCATGTTTTGGGCCAACAGCTATAAATATTTTTGTGTTCTATTGCTGTCGACATATGGGAGATTAAATTCTTGATCACAGATATATATAAGAGATCGTTCATATCTTTTTGAGGTGTGTTTGTAGTGTGTTGATGTGAATTGTGAATTAGAGAAGAGAAGAAGAGTGATAATGCATAGTTTCACTTGTGCATAAAGGATTTGTGTTGCGAGTTTGAGAAAAACATAGCAGAAGTGTAGAATTAGTCCGAAGGAAAAAAGATCGATTGTTGAGCTTGACCGAAATTGTAATAAAGCATATGTAGATTCTATTCTCTCATTTCAAATTATCAGATGGTTTTAATCTAATTATCCTTGTAAGACAGTGAGTCTTCTTTGAGCAGTGAGCTCCACGCAGTGCATCTAAATGCAATTGCATTCCCCATATTGTAAAATTCATTTGAGTATACTCAGATCATATTGTGGATTGGCCATCCACCATGGTTTCCAAGTAAAAATTATTGTGTTATGGTGTTGTGGTTGTTTTTTTTATGTTCATGCATATTTACTTTGAATGTCTGTTTTAAATGCTTGAAGGATAAGCTCAATAAAAGGTTATAAATTGTAGCACTGATTCACCCCCCTCTCAGTGTTGCTTGATTCCAACAATTGGTATTAGAGTTAGTTCCTCAGAAGAAGAATTCTAACAACTGGGGGAGATCTTGGAAAGTGCTTCAATGGATTCAAGTAGTCTTAAATAAAAAATTATGGTGGCCCTAGATGATCTTGATCAGTCAAAATATGAAGTTCATAAATTTCAAGAAAACCTCACAGATGCTGAGAAATTCATTGAGTCATTGAAAGATAAAATCAATAATTCCAGGGAGACAAGAAGGGAAATCTGTGATCAGATTAAGCAGAATGATAGTAAAATAATTGAAGATGAGAAAATCAGTCAAGCCCTAAAGGAAAATATAGAAGAATGTGAAAATATTACCAGAGATAATATAGTCCTAAAGTATGAAATATAATCTATCATGATGAGGATGACCAAGGAGATTGAAGATAGAAAGAATAATGAAGAGAAGCTTGCACATTCTCTCAAAAAAAAATCTAAAGTATGCAGCCCTTTGGACAATAAACTAGAACAATCTAAAAAAAGTGAGGAAGTGCTGGAAAAATAGTTTGGTGATCTTTGAGATGAAATTAATACTACAAATGAGTACAAGGAGAAGTTCAAAGTTAGCTCAGCCAAGCTTGATGAACTAATTAAAATTTATATGACAAATGGTGACAAGAGAGGTCTTGGTTATGAAGATGAAGAAAGTTCCAGATTCAGACAAAGGAGATTCAAGAAAGGAAATCAAATGAACAATACTGAAAGGCATTTGGTAAGGAAACTTAATGCTCAAAGATTCAATGGATACTATTTCAATTGCAATAAATTTGGACACATGGCTACTCAATGTAGAAGCAGGATGAATTCAAATGGTCCATCATTTTTAAGTTATTGTTTTAATTGCAATAAGTTTGGTCACAAGTCAAATGAATGCAAAAATATGGTGAAAAAATTTCATAGAGATTTCAGTTGTTATACATGCAATAGATTTGGCCATACTGCCAACCAATGTAGATCAAGAGAAAATCAGTGGAACAATTGGTTTGGATAGAAAAATTTTGTGTGCTATAACTGCAAAAAATTTGGTCACATTGCTAGATTCTATTGGAAAAAAAGAGGTCTAGTAAATCAAAGGAGAAACATGCAGAAGGATGTTAAGGGAAAAGGAAAAGTCACTACATATGTGATCAAGAAGAAAATGCAAAAGAAATGGGTGAAGAAAAGTCCCTTTGGTGAAGAAAATGTGCCTACACCAAAATTTTCTTCTAGTAATTCCTCCAGGAATTAGTTTTGGGCCTTTGGCCTAGGGGGAGCTATCAAGAAAATCTCTTAATCCCTTTCTGATAACTAACATTGGTATGTGGATAAGTTCAGTAAGTGCATTGATGCTCTATAGATGTTGCTAAAACTATTGGAGAGATTATTATGTAGTATTGGAGGTTTGTAGAAGAATTATCTATCATAACACATGGAAATAGGGTAACTAGATGATTTAGGGTAAAATAATTTATTGCGTCAAAAAGGATTAAGTGTGCAAGTGATAAAAGGTCATTTCTATTCTTCATTTTTCACCTTGCATTTTGAAGAAAAGAAGTTTGGAGTACTCTAAGGTGAACCTTGGTGAATTGAGGTGAAATTCAAGTGTGAAGAATCTTTCAACAATCAAAATTTGATCTGATGTAAAGGTAATTATTGGAAAAACCCTGTGAATATGTGAATTGGTGAATATGGCTACTCCATTGGTAGTTGAAGTTAAGGATAGACCCCATCCCAAATTCAAATGGCATCCCTTCAAGTTTGTCGAGACCGACCCATTAGGTGCTTTTTCTTCTATTCCATATGACATCTTACACACTAAAGATATTAGGGCATATATTCACACAAACATTGAAGAGCTAGGAAGCTCACAACTGTTGAAGTTGTATAACAATCACATTATAGGAGAATCCTTTTGTGTCAATCTAGAATTTAAAACCCTAGAAGAGAATAAATTTACATAGATTGTTAAATTCCACAAGTTTGAAGAGAGAAAATGGGTTTGTTAGATCTCGAGTCAAGTTCATGATAAATTCATTTGGTTAAGTATACCCTTCAAGATGATGAAGGATTCTATAAGTGTCATAACAGGTTTAAATTCTTCTGGTGGACTACCTATTTTGAAGTTCATAAAGAATCAAATGGTGACTGATGTAACAGGTTCAAAATATGATTGAAGAGCCATGACAATCGAAGATATCATTGAATTGGATGTGAAATTATCATCAATGATCATTGTTTATAGGATATATCACTCAAGCCAAGATAATTATGTGTCTGGTACAATGATTTATGTAGCCTATCAAATGGTAAAGAAGAATGCAGACTATGATCTTTGTGAATTGCTCAAGAGTCAGCTTATGGAAAATATTGGTAAGATAAAAAAGAATAAGAAAAATTCCTTTAAGTATGGTAACTTTTTGTTGTGTTTATTCTTCTATTTCATGAAAGAAGTTCTAGGTGTTGGAAAATTACATTGGCATGGCAATCAACCTATAACTGTTCAGATTAGAGAAATGTTGTATGGAATTGGAAATAGTCAAACTAGAAGAATTGCAATTTGGGGATACTTCAAGAATTTTTAGAATATGATGCATGCCAAAGAAAGAATTCCTACCTCTATTGTGGATAAATATAAGGATACTATATGTTTTATGGTAGATATTGATCAATGCATGATGGAAGTCATTGATCCCAAAACAATATGGATCATGCTGATGGGTTATGAAGTTGAGGAAAAAATTCTAGAAATGTATGCACAACATTTATTGAATAAGCCTTTGGATCTGGTAGAAGAGAGTATTAGTACTTATGAAAAAAAGAATATACAAGTACACAATGAACTTAGAAAATATATGATAGTTATAAGAGTTAGAAAAGAGGTGGAAGTCTTAGGAGAAAGTATGGGAATACTTGTAGAAAAATTAAAAGAAG
The DNA here is from genome assembly GCA_007115665.2 of Sequoiadendron giganteum. Classification (NCBI taxonomy): domain Eukaryota; kingdom Viridiplantae; phylum Streptophyta; class Pinopsida; order Cupressales; family Cupressaceae; genus Sequoiadendron; species Sequoiadendron giganteum. Next base: position 802,169,503 of record CM021100.1, read on the forward strand.
CTAGAAGGAAAAGAGTAGAAGCTGAAGCAGAAAAAGTGCCAACAAAAAATGAATCTGCTAGTCCGACAACACCATTTGCCCAAACTAGGTCAAAAATTAGCTTTGTATCTCTATCTACCCCTATAGCAAAGCCAATTCTTGTGCAAAATCAAGTGAAGACATCTAGTAAGGAAGGAAAAATAAAGAAGGATAAAAGAAAAAGAGTCTATGTGGTAGTCTCTAAAGATGAAGAAACTAAGTCAGATGAAGATGTGAGAGAAATCAACCGTCAAGGTACTAAGGCAACAAAGGTTACTAAAAGCAAGCCCTCTGGTGAAGATGAAAAAGCAAAGAAAAAGGTAAAAGTTGATAAACCTGGTATGTCAGTCGAAGAAGTTGAAAAAACTTTTGTTAAAGATGGAAATCTTAAGCCACTTTGTAAATGGTATGAAACCTTTGATAAATTTGGTCAAAGAACTCTTGAGGAGGAAACGATAAAGCATCTGAATATTTTTTAATAAAGTTCTTATTGAAATAATTCCTAATTTACCCAAAATCTTGTATGAGATCTTGGAAATGAGAAGAGTAAATGCTAGGTTAGAAGAAGAGAAAATGAGAAAGAATTCTTGTTGAGTTATATCCAGTGATATCTATGGAAGAAATGAAGGCAATCTTGAATAAAGATAAAAGGGAATTCAAGAGCAAGACAAGAGTGAATAAGCTCATGATTGGTCAGACCAAGGAGGCTGAAGAAGAAACTAAACAAATTATAAGAATTTTTTTTTTAAACAATAGAATAGATGTTGTAGCTAAAGAAGTGAATGTTGAAGGTATTGCATCTGATTTGATGAATGAAGAGGTAAATGATGATATGGTTGAGGATGCTCATATTCCTCCTTTTTTGGACAATACATAAATGCCTATGTAAATTGAAGTTCCTAAAATTGTATCAGTTGAGAAAGCTAAGATTCCTGAAGATAAGCAAGAACCTGCAGCTGAAGAAATAATGGTCGAAGAAAAGAAAGTTGATGTGAAGGAAATTCCAGTGGAAGCAAGAGACACTGCAGAGGCAGTGAAAAAATTTCTAGTAGAATAAAAGGAAGAATTTGATCTGGAATTGATTGAAGGTCCTATTGAGCTATCCACTTTGTCTCCAATTCATAAAATGAAGGTAGCATCATTTGCATAAGCAAAAGCTAGAGAAGAACTGTTGAAGTCACACATTAAGGACAGTGACCTCGTAAATCTTACATCTAGATTTCTAGAGAGGATAATACCTACTCATGTCAAAGATTTGACCAGCTCCTCCTCCGATGAACTGAAGAAGCTCATAAACTCTTTAAGTGCTCATTTCGAGTCACTTGAGAAGTCACCCATGGTTAAAATTCAGAAGGAATTTGATGCCAAAAGGTTAAATGGGTTGCAAGGAATGATAAAAAAAGATAAAAATTTGTTAGCCACCTATGTGCAGGATATTCAAAATGATCTATCTAAAGGCAGAAAGATTTATAAGTCATGTTTGTCTTTGAAAAAATTTACTAAGGTCAATGAGAAAAAGGTTAAGGATCTTGAAAAATAGCTAACTACTATTTCTGAAGCTTTTAATCCTTTAACTAATGGTGTTGGAAAGTTATAAGAAGAGGTGATATCTTTGCTTGAAAATATAAGGATCTTGAAGCATGACAATGAAATAATTATGGAAAGAGCATGTGAAATTAGAGGCCTAATTGGTCCGAAGGTAGAAATAATGTCAAGTGCATTAAAGGAAGTTGAAGATGCTAAGGCATTTGGTGTTACAGTAAACCTTGAGTCTACAGAGACACAATAATACTTGGTTTGTGCTCACATAACAATTTTGGAGAGTCTCAAAAGGGTTTGGGACATAAATTTGACTTTGTTCAAGAAAGATTTTGCAGATATTTTCAAGTTTGTGTAAGTTGAGCTTGTACAATCTGAAGATTTTGTTTGATTTTTGATATGAATATTCTTACCTTTGTCATTGATGTCAAAGGGGGAGAGTAGTAGAGTGAATAATGTATAATCATCTTAGGGAGAGAGTTTTGTTTTTGAAATTTTGAAGTATGGAAGTGTATTGATGATGGTACTAATTCGACACTTAGTCATTTTTCACTTAAGTGTTGCCATCAATTCCAAAGGGGGAGATTTTTGGCAAGAAAAACTGTGAATATCATTTGGTATTTTCATTGATGGAAACCCTAGTCAGTGATTGGATTTGTGCATCATCATTTGATCATACTGACAATTAGATTGCAAACAGTTAAGGAAGAAGAGAGCATCCAACAGTTTTGTGTTCTTCAATTCACATGAATATTTTCTATTAATATTTTGTGATGCATATCTTAGGGAAGGTTGATCGATGTATGCTTTGTGTTATTTGTGAATCTCAATGCCTTGTATTGATTTGTATGCGAGTTAGAAGATTTGATTGGCTAATTCTCTACTTTATCAGTATTGAAGCTGACTTCGTGAATGTATCATGTCACAGATGTTTGGGAAGTAATTATTTAAGTATTTTTGTGTTCGAGCATTTTTTTTTGGGTCCTAACTAAGTTGTGGCTGACTATTATGGATGTGCATTATACATTACTCATGTTTTGGGCCAACAGTTGTAGATATTTTTGTGTTCTATTGATGTCGACATATGGGTGATTAAATTCTTGATCATGGATATATATGAGATTGTTCATATATTTTTGAGGTGTGTGTGTAGTGTGTTGATGTGAATTATGAATCAGAGTAGAGCAGAAGAGCAATAATGCACAATTTCACGTGTGCATAAAGGATTTGTGTTACGAGTCTAAGAAAAATAGAGAAAAAGTGTAGAATCGGTCTGAAGGATAAGAGATTGATTGTTGAGCCTAACCAAAACTGTAATCAAGCATATGTAGATTCTATTCTCTCAGTTCAAATTCTCAGATGGTTTTAATATGATTATCCTTGTAAGAAAGTGAGTCTTCTTTGAGCAGTGAGCTCTCAAAAGTGTGCTTGAATGCAAGTGCATTCCCCATATTGTGCATTGGCCATCCACCATGGTTTTTCCCCTAATAGGGTTTCCACATAAAAATTATTTTGTTATGGTGTTGTGGTTGTTTGTTTTATGTTCATGCATATTTATTTTGAATGTATATTTTAAATTCTTGAAGGATAAGATCAATAAAAGGTTAGAAATTGCAGAACACTAATTCACCCCCCTCTCAATATTTCTTGATTCCAATAAGATACTAGTGCTTCAGTGGTAGAGGAATCTTAGTTAAAGAAAATAAAATATACACTGGTCGCCACCACATCTACTACTCAGTCAAAAAGAGTAAAGAAACAAAACGCTTTCAAAGAAAAGAACCTAAGAACAATTGTATTGCAAGTATGAAGGTGTTTTCATTGATGTTAATGGGAAGTCTACTGACTAATGTTCTCATCGATGTCAACTATGGGATGAAGATGTTTGAGGATATTGAGAAAATTGGGAAAAATGGGAAAACAAATTGTGCATGTGTAGTTGAGATCTTGAAGAAATATTGTGAGCACTGTTGTCAAATGAAATTGCACCCTACTGAACATGAATTTCAGCATTCCAATGACACAATGGAAATGACCTCAAGATGTGGGACCTTTGTAGGTATGAGGTTATATCTCCAAAGAAGGTCAGCTTCCTCTTCCAACCCAAGTGTAGTGTGTTGGTCCAACCCAACACATGTAAACTTACCACTATCCTATTCTAACAACTCACAAGGGAAAAGGGTTAGAAGGAATGCATGAAAGAGAAATGGAGGTGGTATACCAAGATGGAAAGTTGTTTCTTCCTGGCAAATATTTGCTCAAATACATCATTAAAGAGGACCAAAATATTCACATAGTTCTTTGTTAGGTTGAATCTCTAAAGCATCAAAGAAGGTTAGGGTTTGATAATTTTCTTGAAGGAAAGAGAGTTTCTCAACACAATAGCTCTAAAAAATTTAACTCAAAAATTTATACATAAAGATACAAACAAATACTCAAGCATGGAGGAGATGGAAGATTACTCATACATAAAATAGGAGACAACCAACAATAATGATCAACTTCATTAATGCAAAGGCATATAGCCAATCTTTATAATGACATAATATAAAATACAAAGTTTGCAAAAGAAACACCCTAGAGGAGCCAGAGGAAGATCCCTTAAAATGAATAAATTTCTTGTCTTTATAGATTAGGCTTAACTTATAACCAAAAATCAAACCCTAACCCTGACTAGGGTTAGCAATGAAGTTTGTGCATGAAAGCATGGAGCCATCAAGTTAAAATCATGATTAGGAAATGGACCTATTGGGAAAGTCAACAAACAATAATAAATGAGCATGGATGCCCATAAAATCCACCTGCACAAGATAAGGGATGCAATAAATGTCATCCTTGAAGCCCAATAATAAAATAGGCTACTCAAGAATTGATTTGAGTTTAATGTCGTCACCTAGAAAACATGTAAAATATGTGGGAAGGTCAAGGTGTCAGGCCCGAAAAGAAACCTTTAATTATGCATTAGATGCCCTAGACCCCTGGAAAGAGTACATTGTCAAGAATCAAGCATCAAGCTTACCATATACTACATGCTTAGAAGAAAGGATGAGAAAAAATTAGAATCCAAAAATTAGAGGTAAGAGAGAATCCTTACCTTCAAAATCATAGGTAAGGGTGAAGGTTTACCCCTAAAATCAGAAGTAAGGGTGGAGCCTTACCCCCAAAAATAAAAAATTTGACACAGTCAAATTTTTAAAAGAAGATTTCAAGGAAGAAGGGGGGAGAAGAAAGGTTTACCTCCTATAAAGGAAATGAAAAAGAAAGACCAAAAGCCCATAAGAAACAAACATTAAAAAATTGGCAAGAAGCCTTACCACTTACTTAAAGAAGGTAAGAGGTAAGAGGGAAGCCTGAACTCCGAAATCCAAAATTGGAGGTAAGCGTCAGGGCTTACCCCTAAAACTCAAAAAAATCACCCTTAGTCAAATTTATCAAAAAATGATTTCAAGGAAAAGGGAAGGAAGGCGAGAGGCTCAAGAGAAGGAGTGGGAGGAATGAAGAAGGGAAATAGAGGGATGGTGAAGGCAAGTAGAAAATAAAGTAAGCAACAACCTAAAATCCAAAATGTCAAGACTTGGCCAATTTTAGGAACCCTCAAGGAGAATGCATGCAATATGGCCCATGTAGGATCTCTTATATCAGTTATCAATGATGGGTCATCTAAGGGTGGAATTAAATATCATTTTTTTTGGAAAAAAATTGTGGGATTTTTGCTTGCTAATCATGGGATCTAGAGGCCTTATCAGTCAATTCAGAATAGTCATGAGGGTAAAACATCAACAACTAGGCCTCCTCAAAATAAAACAAACATGTGCAAGCTTGCACTTGAAGAAAAGCATGAAATATAAAAGCATACATTCCTTTAAGGAGAATGTAGGGTGTACAAATTCACTTCAAGGAAAGCAAGATATTTAAAATATATACATTAAACTAACAAGAACCAAAAAATGGAAATTTTCCTCTATTAAAGATGAACCTTTTGAAGGAGTTTATATCCCTTAAACCATAGTTGCAGACCTCACCTAGTTGCAACTACTAAAAACTGCTACCAACATGCATGGAGTTGCACAATATTCCTACAAGGTGAAGGATCACTTCACTATAAACTTTTCCATTGTAGGGGAACCACATGATGCAAGTTTTAGACTCATTTGACATTGGGCCTCAGGTGGACATACAACAACAAGGGTGAAACCTTTTGAAGATAGGTCAACACTTAAGAGAAAACCTTTTGTAGAAGGAAGAGAACTCTTGTCACAAAAGGATAGGACAATAACATCATTGCTGAGCTCCTTATTACATGAATTAAAACAAAAAGAGAAAATTTCCAACTCACATGGTGATGTAAATATGCCAAACTTGATTCTTGATCGGCATAAGGAATATCTTCTTCATTCAACTCAAATAAAAATATTTGAAGCTCAAACATACAATCAAACTTGGTAGTAGGAGCATTACTCTCCAGAAAAATGTGTGGTTGCTCAATAACTACTAAATTACTTGCATTGATGCACACTTCATCAATACAAACCTCAACTTTTTTAGACACTTCAGGTGAAGAATTGAATTCTTTAGATTCCCTCTCTATGTTAATTATTTCTTGGAAACTCATTGCAACAAAATTGAACTCTTGGGATGTAATGATTGCCACATCCTTTATTATTTCCTCACTCTTATGTTGCTTCCCACAAAGCTCCTCTTTTGGGGGTGAAAGATTGGCATCCAAGCTTGAACAAAAAGATTCTAAATCATCCCAAAAGAGGTCCTTCACCTCAGAACTACATAAATCATCAAATAGGGGGTTTCCTCCACTATAATAGGGGCTCAACACATTTGTTTTTGTTGCTCCAAAACCATGGAATTTTCTTTATCCATCAAGCCCCAAAAAAACTACTTGTAGGCTTTTTCTAATGTAGGTATATGTGACCTATCATCCTCATCTTTAATTAAAAAAGGAAGGACATCAAATGAGAGGATTTATTCCTCTATTATACTGATTTTCTCTACATTTTTAATGTGTTTTTGCTCCAACTTGTTGCTGCAACACTATTTCATCTTCATTTTTCCTTGCAATAGACCAAGAAACTCATTGTTTTAAGCACATGAAGGCTCTCAAGAACAAACCCATTCCTAAGAATAACCCCCTTAGGAATGGGTTCTTTTGAAGAATGGAGGCTCTCAAAACTTGGGTTCTCTAACATAGGAGATTTGCTTGATAGCATAGGAGGTTCAATAGGAGTTTCAAGAGGTTGATTAGGCTTCTTGAAACTATTTGTTTTGTGTTTTCAAACCTCTTGCACAATAGATTGTTTTCAAACAAAAGGAGGGCTAAAGAGAGTTTCAAAAGGTTTGTTAGGGTTCTTGAAACTCTCAAACATATTTTTTCTTACCCCCTCCTTAGTAGGATGTTTTGGAACTAGTGGAGGTTTTTTTTGAAACCAAGCACACAAGAGGCTGCCCGAGTCTTAGGAATTTGAGCTAGAGAAAGGGTAAGTTTGAGTTGCTCTTCCTTAGTAGAAACATCCTTAGCTGCATACTCTTCTTGTTACCACATTTTTTATTCTCCTAACTATTGCTCATACCTCCATTGAGCCTCTCTATTTTGTTACTATGGATATTGAGCTTAACGAAAAGCTCATCCTACTATGAGAAAAAATATTGTTTCCCCTAGTAGGCTTGATTAGCCCACTCCTTCTATAGGTCAAATTCTTACTACTCCTTAATCTAAACAATTTTTCTATGGAGATCCCTCAACATGGACATGTGTTCACTCATATTTTTGGGTTGAAAGGAAGAACAAGGAGCCTCTTGGGGTTGTTGATAGAAATGTGTAGGAATCCAAGAAGCTTGAGCAAGATGGGGTGGGTGGTTATCATTTTTAAAATATTGAAAAACCACAACAAGAAGGTTCTATTGAATGAAATGGGAGGCGTAACCAACTCAATATGGTTGATCAGGAGGAACAAAGCTATCATTATCATGAAATGGGAGAGTATAAATATAGTTTCCATTAAAAATTGACATATTTAAACATGGGAATGATAGGAAATATTTTGAAAATTCTAAAGTAAAGTAGAGAACTACCTAACCAAATATTTTGGGTACTTACCAAAAGAGTCGCCCAAATGATATTGCAAAGTTGTTAGGTGCTTGAAGAATGCCTCCAAAGGCTAAAATGTTGAAGAGAACCACTTCCTCAATGACATAAAATGGAACTAGTATTGATTGAACTAGTAGATTTGCAAGGATTCACCATGGTTTTTGAAGATTTACCTCAAAAGGAAAGATGTGTTGAACAAAACACCAATTTCTTCAATGGAGAGAAAGTACAGTCCCATTGGGTGTGCCAAAAAATATTGTCACATGAAATTGCACACTATTGAATGTGAAGTTCAACATTCCAATGACACAATGGAAATGATCCCAAGGTGTGGGACCTTTGTGCATATGAGGTTGAATCTCTAGACAAGGTCATCTTCCTCTTCCAATCTGAGTGTAGTGATCTAGTCCAAGCCAACACATGAAAACCTACCACTATCATATTATAATAGCTCATAGGGGAAAAGGGTTAGAAGGAATGCATGAAATGGAAATGGAGGTGGTACACCAAGATGGAAATCTGTTTCTTCCTAGCCAATACTTTCTCAAATACATAATTGAAGAGGACCAAAAGAATCACACAGTTCTCTATTTGGTTGATTCTCACAAGCATACAAGAATTTTAGGGTTTTACAAGCTACTGGAAGGAATGAGAATTTCTCAACACAATATTTGTAAATAATTTAACTCAAACATGCATCCATAAATATACAAACAAACACTTAGGCATGAAGGTAATGAAAGATTACTCATACATAAAAGAGGAGAGAACTAGTAATAGTGATCAACTTCATTAATGCAAAGGCATATAACCAATCTTTATAATGGTAGAGTGTAAAATACAGTCTACAAAAGATATTCCCTAGAGGAGCCAGAGGAAGAAACCTTAAAATAAATACATTTCTTGCCTTTACAAATCAAGCATAACTTAGAACAACAAACCAAACCCTAACCCTAACTAGGGTTATCAATGAAGTATGTGCATGAAAGGATGGTTCCATCTAGTGGAAATAATGATTAGGGAATGGAACCATAAGAAAAGTCAACAAATAACAATAAATGAGCATGGGCACCCATAAAATCAACTTGCAAAAGATAAGGGGTGCAATAAATTTCATCCTTGAAGCCTAGGAATCAAAACAAGTTGCTCAAAAAGTGTTTTGAGCTCATCACCTAGAAAACATGTAAAATCCAAGGGAAGGTTGGAGCATCAAGCTTGAAAATAAACCTTTGCTTGTGCATTAAATGGCCCAAACCCCCAAAAAGAGCATATTGTCAGGAATCGAGCATCAAGCTTACCATATACCACATGCTTAGAAGAAAGGATGAGAAAAAGTTGGAATCCAAAAATTGAAGTTACAAGAGAAGCCTTACCTTTGAAGTCAGAGGTAAGGGTGAAGGTTTACCCCTAAAAGCAGAAGTAAGGGTGAAGCCTTACCATCGAAAATAAAACAATTGACACTTAGTCAAATTTTTAAAAGAAGCATTTGGGGATGAAAGGGGGAGAAGAAATGTTTACTTCCTAGAAAGGAAAGGAAAAAGGAAGACCGAAACCTCATAAGAAACAAAATTTCAAAAAGCATAAAGAATCCTTACCTCTTACTTAAAGAAGGTAAGAGGTAAGAGGGAAGCCCAAACCTCAAAAATTTAAATTAGAGGTAAGGGTTAGGGCTTATCCCTAAAATTAAAAAAAAATCACCCTTAGTCAAATTTTTGAAAAAAAAGATTTTGGGGAAAGGGGAAGGAAGGCAAGAGGCTCAAGAGGAGGAGTGGGGGGAATGAAGAAGGGAAATAGAGTGGTGGAGAAGGCATGTAGAAAAGAAAGTAATAGACAACCTAAAATTTGAAATGTTAAGACTTAGCCAATTTTAGGAACCCTCAAGGAGAATGCATGCAAGATAGCCCATGTAGGATCTCTCATATCGATTATCAATGATAGGTCATCTAAGGGTGGCATGAAATGTCAACAAGTACATGGAGCTATATTTTTGTTGCAATTTTTGAAGATGAGTTGGAATGATGAAATGAGCTAAGATGTTGTCTCTAGTACTTGGTTTCCAAGTGCTTTTGAGGAAATTTGATAAATAGATTAAACTATGTTGTCCAAGTGTTCATAGTATGCCCCAGTATTGTGCTCCACATTTATTCTACGTTGATGATATTCCTGTGTGGAACTTATAGGTTACTCAAGGTTTTCATAGGTTTCTATATTTAGGTTTTCAGATCATTGTATAGTGCAAGATATTTTCACCAGTGTGTGAACCAAATTGTTCAGTGATATTTTTTGTGGCTTGGGATAAATGTATTTGCTTCAAATTTATCTATTGTTTAGCTTCAGGTTGTGTAGACTTGGAAATATTTTCTTAACTCTTGTATCCTTTTGTATTCAAGGTTTTACTTGATTTGATGTAGTACAAAGTGAGTTTCATTTATGGGTATGCAAGTAAGTGTTACTAGTTGTTCTGAGTTGAAGTATTTGAATGATGTGAGTTTGATGAAGTGTTTGATGAATCTCAAGTAGTTCATAAATTATTCTAGATTATGTTCAAGTCAATTACGTTGACCAAACCTTTTAGATTGATGTGAGGAAGCATGTAATTAATGTTTATGGTGTTTTGCATAGGTGTTGGCTGACCTTTTGTTTAACACTACATGTGAGCTTATGAAAGAATGTTGAGGAGTGTTTGGATCTATTTGGGTCCTAATTACAGATTTTTGTAGGTCTCCTTCATTCCTATCCACTATGGGAATGTTTAGGTGCCAACCTATTTTGAATCCGTATGTATAATGACTAGTTGTCGAACTTATCTAATGGATTTCAAGGTTTTTGAGGTTGAGGTTCATATAAATAAGTGTGTTGTTGTTGTAAGTTGAGGTAATAATGAAATGTGAAGAAAGATAGATGTAAGTTCAGTGTGAATGAAGTGTGTGATTAAAATTTGAGTAGATCATTGGGAATTTTAGTGTTAGGATTCTTGAAGGAAGTGAGCTGAAGGAATCCAAAAGCATTCAAGAATGGCTATGATATTGTTGAAGGATTTTGGTGGATTTAATTATTATATTGAGAATTTTTCTCTATGTAACATCCTTCTTCTATCTTCTTGTATTTCTTTCTATGGCAGTGAGTCCTGGCTTTGAGCCCTTTTGGATAGTGTGTCCTATTCTAGCAGTGAGCCCTTGTATCAATTTTTCAATTACTTATATTATAAGCTAATCCTCACCATGGTTTTTTACTCATTTGGTTTTCCACATAAATTTAGTGTTCTCTTTTGTATGGTGTTGTGATTTTAGTTTTTTTTATCTGTATTTCTTGTTTAATCATACTAAAAAAATAGGGGTTTAATGAATGCTTGTAGGTCTGATTAATATTAAGGGTTTTGAAGGTTTAATTTGTTACAACTAATTCACCCCCCTCTTAGTTATATTTTTCATTTCAATAAGTTTTTGAGGAATAAATTGAGTCAGGATTAGAGCATGAGGATCAGTTGACAAAAATAAAAAGTAGTAGTACTAAGAGTGAAAAAGGTGCTTCATGAGAGGCAAGAACCAGAGGTAAGAAACAAAAAGTTAATAATATTGACACTTGTGAAGAAGAATAAATTGAAAGATAAAAGGAAGCCTTTATTGTACATGTTCATAAAACTCCTAAGAAGAAGAAAGGGAAGATGATAGTGAAAGACCCTTTGGTATATAAGAAGCAGAAAAAGTCTCCTTCTGTAAGAGCTCATAATCCTATAAAGTTAGATGTTTTAGCTAGCAATATGCTAGAACATGATGATTTGTTAGAAGCTACTATAAAATTGTATGATGAAGTGGATGAATAAGATAGGAAAACAATCATTGAAGCTATCATTCAATACATTATTATGTTGAAGGTTGACATGAGTAACATCAAAAAGAAAGTACATTGCTTCAAGAGGGGCAAAATGTAGATATGGAAAATGTACAAGTTCATTTTGGCACACCTGATCCCGATTACTAACAACGTTTCCTCTTAAATCACATTCTCAACATTTCATCACTTTCTATCCCTTAATTTAATAAATCATTATTTATTGGATTAAGTATGCCTCTTTCAGTGATTAAATTAATCAATTAATTTAATAAACCATTGCATCCCTGTTTAATTAAATAAATCATTTTATTTAATTAAAATCTATAAAGTCCTCTTATTAAATTAAATAAATTAAACCTTATTTGATTTAATCTAACATATTCCTTCTTGATTAAATAAATCAAATCATTTATTTAATAAATCATTTATTCTCAATTCTTATATTAAATCAATTCATAAATCTAAGTCTAAATTGTCACATCACCTAATTCTTCATTAGATTAATCAAATCCATGATTAACTTAATCCCTCTCACTAAATTTCTCTAGAGAATGCAAGTTGCACAATAAATCAAATACTTTGATTTATTAATTCTTCTATTTTCCCTCATAAAGCATCAAAAGGGAATATTCCCTCATTTGAATTCAAAAAGGCCAAGTGGACTTGGTCCTTCCAACAAGGCATTCAATGCCTCTTACATGTCCCTGACCTTGAGCCAAGTGACATTAACTTCATTCCCTTTCCCTCTTCAACATGTCATTTCTCAAATTTGAAATGCCATCTAATTGCATTAATTGACACTTTGGCCAAAATGTGCTCATTCCTCCTTCAATCGCATATGGACAAGTGGCACAATGCCATTGGATTATCTTTTATTCCACATTTCTTATTTCCACTATCTTTTCCAAGATTTGAATCTATAAATTGTAGACTCTTCTCCTCAATCTTCATCCACAATTCATATGCAAAGTTACTCTCTTCACATGGAGAGCTAATTTTTCCCATTGCACTCAATCATCCATCATTTTCATAAATTGTAATAAGGCTATGCTCAAATCTCTTTGGAGATTTGACCATTGATTTAATCAATTCACATTGCAACATAGGAATTGGGAAAGAGCCAATTGCAACATCTCATTGGCACCAATTCCCCCAGAAGATCATCATTTTATTGGCTAGATTAGGATCTATTTCCATGTTATTTGAATTTGTTCTTCATTTCCTAATATTAGCTTAAATAAGTGGATTTCATGGGGAATCCTTCATATTTGCATGCATTTTGATCTAACACTAACAATGTTTGTCATCTTTTTGCATTTGCAGGTTTAGGGGTTCACATTTTGGCGCTAGAAGGAGGGCAATCTCAAAATTTATCACGTTTTCTTCAAAATTTCATGGTTTTTTTCATAATTTTTGCTCACATACAGGAAACTACAGCACAGGTAATTCATGCGGTGCTGTATTGCACCACACCCCTTAAAAACTGTGGCACCATATAGCACCGCAATTGCTTCCCGCATCTAAAATTTGAAATTTTGCCAACTTTCACCGCTTCCAAACTCCACCGCACTCGCAGTCTCTGTTTCTGTAGAGCACTGCATACAGTCAACCGTGCAGTGATGTATAGCACCACCTATCTTTTTAAACTGCATTGCACCTGCTAAACAACATCACACCTGCTAAACTCCGCCGTAGGAAATAGTCTATTTTCAAATTTGAATGCGTTTTTTAATTTTTTGAGCATTAACTTTGTTTGCCATATTATTGTTCTCTGGTTTTCTGTCATTTTGCAGGTTGAAGAAGAGGAAAAGCAAAGGAAGAAGTTTATTATGATATCATGCTCACAAACCCAAAGTGTTTCTACACACTAAAAGTTTTCTTTAACACTCTTTGAGAAAATTTGTTAAAAAATATTTGGCCTTAGGAAAATTAAATTTACTTTGTGACTAAAAAGAAAAAACAACCTTTTTTTTATGACAACATGTTTATTTTGTACAAAGTGTTTCTAAACACTAAAGTGTTTTTTTAACACTCTATAAAGGATTTGAGAAGTTCTTTGATTTTAGGACACTAGTGTTACTTTGGGTTTTAAAATTTACAAAATCAAATTTCCTTTCAAAAGTTGCCAAGGGGCTAAAAAAAACTTTAGGAAAACACACTAGATTTTGTTTGAAAGGTAACAATTGAACAAGGAAAACTCACACTTCATTTGGTGCTTAAAAAGAAGTCATAATTGCTTTGAGGTTTAAAATGAACAAATGTTTTCCATGTTTTGTAATCTTTTTTACAGGTTAATATCATTCAAAATGTGTATGCGCTTCTCTCGCACTTCATTGAGATCTTGAGAATCAAAAACATTTTAGTGATATTAGGTTGTTAAAAAGATTGCCTCCACATTTCAATTTGGGCACTTAAAATTGAACAAAACATGCGAGTGTGAGCACAACATATTGCGGAGGTTTTCCCCTTTGTTTTTCAACAAAGGTTGTGTAAATGATGGGATATGTTAGCTCGCTTTTGTTTATCTTAGAGGGCCTACCTTGTGGGAAAAAGTAATCACCCAAGGGAACGACCCAACTGGGAACACGCTAAATCCAAGCAACTTCCAACCGGTATATAAGTGTGGATTCTTGAGGAAAGTTCAAGAATCATGAGGATTATTCTGACGAGATGGACAGCAATGGACTCTTGCCGATGTTGGATAATCCCCCATGAACGGAATGCCCGAATTAGAACCCTTTGTTTAGAAAAAGGCCAAAACCTTGTCTATCTTGTTGGTGCAAAAGGTCATGTCCTTTGAAGCCGCCCCACGTTATACATGCGGTCTTGTTGTGGAAATGGAAAGTATTCCATGGGAGATTCATGGGTACTAATGCTTGGCTGACCTGAATAAGTGAGTGTCGTGGAGGGGAGCCAGTGTTGTCAAGCATTTAGCCATTCACACAAGATATGTGTAGCTAGATTTATCCAAGTGGGAACCCAACAAGATATTGCCTCATCATCCTAGGAGTGTGAAAGTGCTTGGAAGAAATACATTGCTTGATCTTGAAAACATTTGAAAACAAACATTCACAAGACCTTCAAATTTCAAACACCTTGTGGGAGACAAATACCTCTTGACAAATTTGGACACTCTTGCTTTCCCTAGGAATCATATTCCTAGAGGTTTCTAAGTGCACAAATTCTACCGTCTTTTGTTTTCAACAAGGATAAACATAAGGAACTTTTGCCCTATTTTCCTCGATTTCCACACAATGGACCTTGTGGGATGTGAAAGAAAGTGCGACACTATATATATAGTTTGAAACTTAAGCAAGCAAGTGTCTTTGATAAAAAGAAACTCATTAAACCAAGATAAAAGATAATTTGAACTTCATGTGTGTTGTTTCCAATGATTTCCCACAAGATTAAAATCCCAAAGCCAAAGTTCAAAAGGCTTAGTCTAAAAGCTCATGAGGAACATCTTGAGAGACTTTTTGAATTCAGAGAAAGATTTGTATACAAATTTTACATAAAAGCTTCAAAAAATAATCTTGCATTGTATGCATTTTATTGTCAACAAAATCCCAAACTTTTTGAAAGGTTTTATTTTCTCCCATAGGAAGTATAGCGTGTTCTTCAACACTGATATCTTGTAAGAAAGAGTTGTGTCTAGGCTCAAGTCTAGGATCAAAACGTCATCCCCATCCATCTTTTCATCAAAAATAAAATCTCATCCCATCATCAAACCTTTTGAGAACTCTAGAAAAATCACTCGTGCTAAATTTAGAGGGCTAAACCAACATCACCCTATCTTGGCTATCCCATCCATTTAATCCATCACTATTACCACCATCTTCGATCTTTGGCTTTCCTAGTCTCTTCTCTTTTGAACCCGAAAGGTTAGGATCAGACAATCCCTATTTTTATGGTTCAAACTAGATCTCAATACAAGAAGAACATGGAGAATACCAATGACATATCAACTTCTATGGACATGAGTCAGTTAACCTCTGAAATAAACCTTGCGGGATCAAGCAATCCCTCAACTAACTCTCCTTTATCATCACAAAATCCTCAAGAGGAGAGCCATGAGGAGGACATCACGAATGAAGAAATGAGGATGAAACAATCCGAAATGATAAAAATGGTTCAAAACCTCGAGAACCATAAAATTGTTAGTGTCGTGTTCAAGTACTTAAACACATTAACAGAAGGAGGGGTCCCATTCCCTTTCGACCTGATGCAAGCACTAGTATGGACATGCCTCTTAAAAATGAATCCCTAATGTCAAACATCAATCAAGAAATACCCCACATCACTACAACCATCACTCCAACCTCACCAATTGGAAGCAAAGGAAGTGCCATGTTTTGAGAGTTACATCAGCACCGCCTAGTGACCAATAAAGAGGTAGATATCACCACCACACCGGATAATCTTGTGCCAGAAAACCCATTGCACCCATACATCCCACTTGCATTTCATAATCCTGCCAGTTCATCTTCATTTCATGCCTTGCCAGCTTATCAATTAAACATACCCATTTCTTTACCACAAGAAGAAGGCAATTTATTTAGAACAATTGAAGTCTCTAATCCTTTTTCTTTTTGGGATAGTCTACCACCACTACCCCCATTTCCATTTGCAACCAAATCACCACTCGAAGAAGGGTTTCCTCCCCTAAATACCGATAGCTTCTCGGAACAGGGCAATGTGCACATCACCTCAAAAACCATCTCTTTACCCGCAACGTTACAACCACAAGTGGCGACCATCCAAGCCACTGTGACAAACACATCCGCTGGTCCTCAAGTATCCCAAAGCATGCCTTCACAAGGACCAAACATCTCCACCACCCCTCCAACAACCCAAGTCCCAATCATCGCTACCACAATCCCTCCACTTGTCACAACGGTTGGCATGATTCTTGTTCCACCACCAATCCCACCAAAGGCCAACTCAGCAAACTCATTAATTACCTTAATCCAAAATCTCCAAAAGGCTAACCAGCAAAGAGTACTTAAGCAATAGAAGCAAGCACAAGCTCAAGCCCAAGCTCAAGCTCGAGCTCAAGTACAAGTGCAAGCTCAAGCTCAAGCTCAAGCTCAAGCCCAAGCACAAGCACAAGCCCAAACCCAAGCATAGGATCAAGCCCAGCAACAAGCACAAGCACAGTACCAAGTACAGTTGCAAGCGATCCACCTACAAGCCTACCAACAAGCCCTGCAAGACTTTCAGGCATAGCAACAGGCTAGACAACAAGCTTTGTTGGCATGACAATAGCTCAACCAACAAAAAGATTTGTTGGCGCAATAGCAGCTAGACCAACATCAAGCTTTACTAGCTCAACAACAGATTGATCAACAACAGGCTTCATGGGAAAAGCAGCAGATGGACCAACAACAAGCGTTGTTGGAACAACAACAACAAGATCAACAACAAGCATTGTTGATGCAAATGCAGGCATACCATCAGGCTTTGAACGCACAACCGAGTTTGCAACAAATGTGATCCAAGGCCAATCAGAGCAAGTGGACCATGCTAGAGGAACAACAAGTTTACACCATCATAGCCAATCTAGATGAAAACTTCGTGTTCTACCTAAAAATGCAGTGCATCACATCGTACGATCAATTGATTCCAAAGGCGCTCAACATCGAAAGAGCCCTTATTGCGTGAGGAGGCGCACCAACATTCACTCCACCCCAGGATAATCACCCGTCTAACAACTACAATGATAAACCTCAAACCTGGTCAAGGAATAAAAATATCATGAACAATGGCGTGGTTGATGCTAAAGTGGTCATTAGTGCCCCTAAGCAGAATACCCAGAACCATCATCAGCCGCAAAATCATAATCACAACAATGTGCAGACTAATGCGGTAGTAGCACAACCACAACCATCTTCCACCAATCAAGTCAATAATTTGGGTAATCAAGGAGGACCACCTCCCCACAACAAGTTTCCCCCCAAGCAAAAATTCACAGCTCTTGGTGAATCGATTGAGTCCATAATGAAAAAGCTAGTCAAGGAGAATCTAATCAAAGTCTCTAACTCTGAGTAGTACATGGAACCCATGACCAAGATACCATGGTATAACGAGAACCTCCTTTGTGACTTTCACAAATTCAAAGGACACACCACTGCCAATTGCATGAGACTCAAAAACATCATCCATGACCTCATTGAGGATAAGGTCATCAACATCGACCAGTCAGCCAAAAACCAAGACCTAAAAATATACATGAATCCGATATCGAACCATAACCAAGGGAACAATCAAGGAAATAATCAAGGGAATAATAAGGGCAAGCAAAAGTATGCCAGTGCTAATCTAGTATACTAGGAGATAGTTGGATGTGTCGATGAAATGGTCACCATAATAAATATGAAGGGAGCCAACAATGACTGTGGAGTCACTGCATGAGGTGGAAAGGTTACCATTTCCGGGGCACCTACTAACACCCCCATTTCCAATACAAAGGCCATCCCCTATGATTACAATGTTATTGAATAGCTGAAAAGAACACCCGCCCAAATCTCCATCATGGAACTATTAAAAATCTCCGCCACCCATAGGAAGATCCTTGATGAAGCACTAGCTACATCTACCGTCATCGCCACCCTTGACATTGAGCAATTTTAGGCTATGGTGGGTAACATTGTTACCCTGAATCTCATTAGATTTTCAGATCAAGATTTCCCTCCACATTCATCTCATAATCGTGCACTCCACCTCTAAGTCCTAATCCACAAAAAGAAAGTCAAACGAGTCCTAGTAGATGGAGGTGCAGGCCTTAATATATTTTCTTTAAAACTCATAAATAAATTGGGATTCGTCGAGGATTCCATCAATAAGAACAAAAGCATCACAATAAGGGCATATGACAAACCAAGAAAGAGTATCTCAGGGTACTATTAAAATCCCCATTCAAGTGGGGCTGACAACCATGGAAACCACCTGTCAGGTCCTCGACCTCGACCTACCATACAACATCCTCTTGGGACGCCCATGGATCCATGGAATGAAGGCAGTGGCCTCAACCTATCACTAGTGCATTAAATTCTCACATCAGAATGAGGAGGTCACTATATATGGGGATCCCGAACCTTTTGCCTACTGTAAAAACTTGGAAGCCAAGTTTTATAAGATTCCCCAAGTGCCCAAAAATGATGGACCATCTACCTCATACATAGACCCAACCAATCTCAACTCCACTTATGTGACAGAGACACCCGCCATCCTTGACATATCCGAAATCAAAGGCATGATCGAAGAAAATGGATGTAGTGACTATAGAATGAAGAGAAATGCATTTGTTGTCGGAGAGTTACCACAATCTCCTAGGTCGCATGGACAACCCCAACCAGTTTAAACACCTGTCTGCACTATTAGAGCAGAACCCTCTGGATTCCACCATTGGGGGGATCTCATTCAGGAGAATGTGGATGAGGAGGACATCTCAAACACACTATACCAAGATGAAAGACCCACTCCCAACCTACCCATGGACGAAACTAACAGAGAGTTACAAATGATGTTCGCTATGGGCTATAAAAAGAATGAGAGCCTAGGAAGAAACAGTGATGGACTGTTGGACCCCATCATTGTAGAAAGAAGAATGCAAAACCTTGGCCTTAGCTAAAATCCTCTAAGTATAACTGTACATGGCAGAGGTACTCCCAAAAGGGTAGTCAGGTCCTCTCCTCAGGCAACAACAACCACTCCTCGACCACCCGTTTGCTTAGGTATCCCACTCGATAATTACACCTTTGACGTCATTGATGTTTGTCCCAGTAGTGACGATGATGATACCATAGCAGGTCTCCCTAGGCTTTTTGAAGATTCCACCTTATTAATTATAAGTGCCTCCACAGTCGGGTCAAACCAACCAACCCACCGAATCACCTTAGTACACCCCCAACTCATCGATCACGACCAACGGGGACCACCGATTCTTGACTCGTTTGAAAACGATGAGGCACTCTCAGAATTCATGGGACTAAGGGATACAGTTCTGTATGGAGATCACAAGGCTGGATTCAACATCACACTAGACACACAAGCATACTATGGGGAGATGATTGAGTCCTTCAGTCGCAAAAGGAAAATATCAAGAATAAGCTCGGGGTTATTGAGTGAAAACCATACTGTGGCACTCTCAAACCATAAAACAGTAAAAATAAAGGACACATCCAATGGTGAAAACCTCTCTAAGGCACCGGAGGATGAAGGATTCAATCTCCCCCCTACTGCTCTACACTAGGAGAAATCAATAGTATTGGTAGAACAGTGCAACCCGGTCAACTTAGGAATGAAATCAGAACCACAAATCACCTTCTACGCAAAGTCTCTCCTGATAGAAGAATAGGAATTGTTGGCAGCATTCCTAAAAGAAAGAAAAGAAAATTTTGCATGGACCTATGCTGACATGCTAGGTCTGGATCCTGAGGTAGTGGTTCATCATTTGGCTATTTACCCCGGAGCGAAACCAGTCAGACAAAAGCTAAGGAAGATGCACCCACAAATAGCCTTGCTCATCAAAATTGAGCTACAAAAAATTCTGGATGTTGGCTTCATACGCCCAATCGACTATCCAGAATGGGCATTAAATATTGTACCTGTCTCAAAACTGAAAGGGGGCATCCACATCTGCATAGATTTTAGAGACCTAAACAAAGCATGTCCTAAGGATGATTTTCCACTACCCAACATTGACATGATAGTGGACATGATGGCCAGACATAAGATGCTATCCCTAATGGACGGTTTCTCGGGGTACAATCAGATAACGATAGCAAAGGAAGACCAACATAAAAAAACCTTCACATGTCCTTGGGGCACCTACTGTTGGAATGTGATGTCGTTTGGGTTGAAAAATGTAGGAGCTACATATCAAAGAGCCATGATGCTAATCTTCCATGACATGATCCATAAAATAATCAAAGATTATGTGGATGACATACTTGCTAAATCAAAGAAAAGGCAGGATCACATAGCAACTCTAATTGCAATCTTTGATAGACTAGAACAATACAAGGTCAGACTCAATCCGAAGAAGTGTGTCTTTGGGGTACAATCAGGAAAGTTGTTAGGATACATAGTTTCAGTGAGAGGGATAGAGGTGGACCCTACAAAAGTAAAATAAATCCTTGAAATGGAAGTGCCAAGAACATTAAAGTAGCTCAGAGGATTACCAGGTAGACTCCAATCCATCCAGAGATTCATAGCACAATTGGCAGACAAGTAGATTACCTATTCACACCTGCTCCACAAGGGAGTAGCATTCAGATGGGACAACAAGTGTGAGCAAGCATTCAATAAAATAAAATAAAATCTACTTACACCACCTGTGTTGATGCCACCAATTGTTGGGAAGCCATTAATCCCATACATATCAGCAATAACAACCGCCCTTGGTGCCCTTTTAGCCCAACATGATGAAAAGGGAATCGAGCAGGCCATCTACTATATCAGCAGAACAATGGTAGGGCACGAGCTCAATTACACATCAATAGAGAAGGCTTGCTTAGCACTAGTATTTGCAGCTCAGAAATTCAGACATTACATGCTAGCTCATCAAATCAAGCTGATTGCCAAGATAGACCCTCTAAAGTATCTATTGTCAAAGGAAATGCTTACACGAAGAATGGCTAAGTGGGTAATGATACTATCTGAACACAACATTGAATATGTTGAGAGAAAGGCAATCAAAGGACAAGTTATTGTAGACCAGCTAGCAGAGGCTCCTCTCTACACAAATAACCCACTTGTATTAGAATTCCCAGATGAGTCCCTTTTCAACCTCAGTGCAGCAAACCACTGGAAATTATACTTGGATGGCTCCCACACGCAACATGGATCAGGATCCGGTGTATTCTTCATCACCCCGTAAGGAGACTGTATACCTAGATCATATAAACTGGCATTCCCCTCTAACAACAATATTGTAGAATACAAGGCTTTGACCATAGACATCAAGATTGTAGCACAGTGGCGAATCATGGCATTAAAGGTCTATGGGGACTCACAACTTATCATCAATCAAGTCAACGATGAATACCAAACGAAGGATGATAAGCTCGCACCATACAAAAAGGTGGTAGAGAGCCTCAAGAAATCATTCATCAACATCACCTTTGAGCAGATACCAAGGACAAACAACAGAGCAGCCGATGCAATGGCAATAATTGGATCCTTGTTGGATATTCCTCGCAACATCTTGAAACATGAATTCCTCGTAGAATAGCTTCTCGTACCCACTTTCAAGGTACAAGAGTTATAATACATGTGTGAACTTGTTGGTCCCAGTGATCTTTGGTACCATGACATATACACCTACCTAAGGTTAGGAATCCTCCCCACTGACATCACCCCAAACCTAAAGCGAACCTTTGTCAAAAGGTCTTCACAATTCGTCATCCTAGGAGAGACCCTCTTCCACAAAAGTATCGATGGAACCTTGCTACGTTGTTTAAAATCTAAGGAAGCCTTGACTGCTCTAACTAAGGTACACAATAGCACGTGCGGTTTGCACTTGAGTGGTATGACCTTGGCTAAGAATTTACTGAGAATTGGGTACTATTGGCCAAAAATGGAGAGAGAGGCACATAAATTTGCTAGAAAGTGTCTACAGTGCCAACAGCATGGAGACCTCATTCATGCACTAGCTCAAGAATTGTACCCCATCATTACACCTTGGCCCTTTTCATAGTGGGGGCTCGATCTCATTGGTAAAATTTCACCCACCTCATCCAATGGCCACAAGTTCATAATCACTTCCATTGAATATTTCACAAAGTGGGTCAAAGAAATTCCCATGACCTACATCATGGGAAAACAAATATCCAAGTTCATCCTGAACTACCTCATTTGCCAATACGGTGTTCCTCAATCCATTATCTCTGATAATGGGACACCCTTCAAGAATCAGGAGGTCCTTGATTTATGTGAAAAATTCAAAATTCAACACCGTTTTTCCACCCCATACTATCCACAAGGCAATGGCCAAGCAGAAGCTACCAATTAAACCATTCTAAAAATCCTCAAGAAAACAGTCAATGACTTTGGTCGTGACTAGCATCTACAACTAAATCCCACCTTATGGGCCTACCACACCAGCATCCACACGCCAACAGGTGCCACCCCATTCTCCCTGGTCTATGGATCAAAAGCCATCCTCCCTATTGAGATCGAGCTCCCGTCACTAAGTATATCACTGCAAAACCCCATCATAGATGAGGAATACAGGGTTAAAAGAGTCAATGAGCTGGAATTATTAGATGAATGGCACATGGATGCCTTGAATCATCTACAGGTCTACTAGAACCGCCTGAAACGAAGCTACAACAAGAAGATCAGGCAACGCACTTTCCAAGTTGGTGACCTTGTGCTGAAAGAAAACCAAAAGAATGTGCCAAACCCAGATACAAAAGGAAAGTTTGAGCCCAACTGGTTGGGACCCTTCATCATCACCGCAAGCTACAAGTCGGGGGCATATCAATTGTCGACACCAGAAGGCGAACCTTTGCAGGAGCCCATGAATAGTTCGCACCTCAAAAAGTTTTATGCCTAAATCTTGCAAGGTATAGAAACAAAAAATACAAAAAAAATCAGAAAAAGTCCTGAAAAAATGGTGACCTTGATGAAAACTTGGCAAATAGGTGTCTTGGCGACAACAAAAAAAATCAAAAAATGCAAAAATCCTAAAAAATCAGAAAAATGATTGAAAATAGTAAAAAGAAAAATTCATCCTCTAGTGAAAACCACTTCGGTGGTGCTTTGGACAAGTACCTTGGTGAAAACCTGGCAAACAAGCACCAAGTGTAAATAAAGCACCCCCCATCTACCAGGATCTGCATGACTCACTCATTCCATCGCATCTCAATAAATCATCCATCCATCCATCCATCCACTCGCATCCATACCATAGCCTGAGTTGGTGTCCATATCACGTTCCACCATAGTACTGCTTGGCATTCTTAAGGTCAGTTTGTCCTGCCTTCATCGAAGTAGTCTATCACACCATGTTGGGGGCATGTTCCCATGTTAGCATTGGGTCAGATTCATGTATATTCTCTAGATTTTCTTTAAATTCATCAAAAAATCAAAAACATTCAAAAAATTCATTCAAACATCCAAAAACATGTTGAAATATCACAAAATCTTCAAAAAATTCATTATTTAGTCTTGGCAGTCTTTCACCTTGTCGAACTACGTCATCTCTGAGCTTCAACATAGGCAAGGTTGATCTTTGATCATCCCCCGAGACAGTTAGGTTAGTCCTTAGGTGTCCGTTGGATTGGCAATCCAATTGCCCATCTGGTCTGCATCTTAAGTCAGTCCTTTAGGCAATAAAATGGCAATCCATTTGTCCATTTCATCGTTTGAGTCCAGTTTGTCATCAGTCGAACTATGTGGTCTCTGTGTGTATAACATAGGCAAGGCTAATCTATGGATCAGCTCCCGAGACCCCTAGGATAGGTCTTTAAGTTAGTCCTTCAAGTCATAAATCTCAAAAATACCAAAAATAGCCTCAAAATATCCGAAAAAGCCAAAATGGTGCATCCATTTCATCTCGCTTTCACCCATGATAATCATCATTCCTAATAAATCAATTGTCACTTTCACCCTTTTGGTGAGTCAGCCAGAAGCAAGTTTAGCAGGTTTAAAAAGAGAACACCTAATTTTTAAAGTCTTAAGTCTAGATCAGTAAGCAAACAAGCTGGTCAACTCAGAGTAACAATAGCTTAACACTGAATCAGTCCCACCAAAACCCTGATCACAAGATGTCCTAGGATGAAGCTTTCCTGTGATGGACATAAGCATCAGGTACCCCGCAATAGTTAGTCTTGGCTAGCGGTATGAAGAACATTAGCTTGTTTGTTTTCTTTATCTTGGTCTTGTTTAGACTTATCTTATGTTGCACTCATTTCAAAGACCTCTCAATGATGCCTAAACAAAAAAAGTTTAGAGAGAAAGAAATGGGGCAACGATCATTATCCTTTTATCTATTGTGGTTGTGGGATACGCTTGTAAAATAACTTAGTCATGTATATTTTTTTTGGTTTGTAGGGAGAATATTTTAGGTATCTTATTGACCACATAGGAAAGCTTGCTTTTCTATGTTTTGGTCTGAGATGTTTAGAATGTCTGAACTGCATCTTGAATGAAGAATGTATGTTAAGTGTGAACAAGAATACTCCTATCAGATTGTCAAGTCAAGGTCCATCACACTAGGTACAAATGCCATCCTGGTCCTTTATACCTTGATGCATCATACCTATGTGTGTTATCAAACATAATGCAATTGACCCTTTGAAAATCCCAATTCCTAGCAATACAAATCACCATCTCCATCCTAACTAATTCATTAATTCTATATTTCTTCTACCTTCTTTCCACACTAACATGGTATCATAACAGTAATTAGAACATCGCCAATGCATACATCCTGCATCCACTAGATCGTTGGCATCAAAAGCACATGGCATCATATCATTATCTTAAGCTATGAGGAATAATATAAATTAATTATTCTAAACATCTTAAGCACAACATTGCATCATACATAATCATTTATGTCCATTATCATTTGCAACCATTACCATTTGCATCCATTACCATCATTAAAATCATGAAAAATATACAAAAAGAAATGGATCCATCAAATACATCACATCACATAAGTATAAGAATGGAAACATCTCATAGCATCATACATTTGCATATTATACATCTGCATATCATACATGTGCACCATACATATCATAAAAGGGTGAATCATCTCATATATATCATCAAAAAATACTGTTATGATACAAATCAGATCAGGTGTCCATCAAATATATAATACAATAAGGCCAAAATATTGCAGCCCATATATCAAAAATGAAGCAAACTGTCCTGTGATCAAAGGGGGGGTGGGCCCTACTGACTACTGCCCTCCCCATCCTATCTCTCACCATGTGCCTCTACTAGGAAAAGTCTACCACTCTGTGATCTGATGGTACTACCTATCGGTAATGGTGCCGATAGTACTTGGCCTCTCTGATGGCCTCTCTGTAATCTTAGATATCAATCGATCGGGCCTGGGATGAGGATGCTGCACTCTCTAACTGTCACCACCGGCCTATCTCCTGATCCCTCTTGGATCATGCCTAGTCTCTCTCTGTAGTCAAAGCCTATACCTGCCCTTGTAACTGATGAATCAGTGCATCTCTGTGATCAAGCTGTCCTACTGGCTACCCTGCCGATTGCCCTACTGGCTGTTGCTGAGGATCTACCCTCGGCTGACCATCTTGATCCCCTACTCAGATAGGTGACTACTGTGCCCCATCCCTGGGAGGTGTCTGATGAGGAGGTGGCCCACCTCATCCTCTATCCCGCCCTCTGCTAGCTGCC
Organism: Sequoiadendron giganteum; assembly: GCA_007115665.2. Lineage (NCBI taxonomy): Eukaryota > Viridiplantae > Streptophyta > Pinopsida > Cupressales > Cupressaceae > Sequoiadendron > Sequoiadendron giganteum. The sequence continues at coordinate 802,195,382 of CM021100.1, forward strand.
CAACCCCTGCGTCTGTGCCATGGAACAACTGCACCTGGAACTGTCAATTTGAGTGGAGGTCTGAACCATGCCCTGTAAGCTGGAGTGACCCCCGCATCTGTCGGCCCTTGATCATATGGCCATGATTGAGCCACTAACTACCTAAATGAGGACACTTCCTTGGCTACCAGAATGGGCTGGCCCCATGCTGTCTCTCTGGTCGTACGTGCAAAGATGGCCACATACTGGTCATCAGGCCTATCCTGTACCTCCCCGAACTGAAGAGCAACCCTATCTAGAAGATACCTCTCAACCATGGTATGCTCTCACCCCTGCATCAATCTATCCTTTCAGGCAAAGAAGAGCTGCTGATGATCATCTCGCCAAGGACCAACACCCATTCATGGTCTCCAGACAAACTCTCTCATATCATCAAGAACTCGCCGCTAGTGCAGAATACCACCTATGCCAATGAAAGAAAAGTGCATCACTACCCCGCCATACCACCAAACAAGGGGATCATCTATCTCTAGAAGAACTGGTGTGATATCTCGGTGAAGCACTGGGATCCTTTCCCATGCCCAAATGTGCAGTAAAGTACCTCCAACCCCTATAGACCTATTGTCCAGATACATAAACTCATGAAGATCCCTATAAAGGGACGCCAGTAATACCGGTCCCCAAGCGAAGCACTCCCTCTGGTCAACCATCTGATCCCATGCTAGTCCCCATCCTGGACTAAAGTATTGGCCCCGTCAATTAGGTATTATAAGGCCTGAGATAATAGCAGCAATAATCAACCTATACGTGTGCACGTGGTCACGATATACCTCTAGGTCGATCTGACCATCACAAAACTCAATCACATCCATCTACATAACTCCATAGCAGGCCTCTCTGCCAGCATCCAGATCATAGATGACTTAGGTCCCGTGAATAGGCAATCAGAGGATGCGCCATATATCCTCGAGAGTGATAGTGGCCTCGCCAGTAGGAAGATGGAAGGAGGAGGTCTCACTATGCCATCGCTTCACTAGAGCCATAAGCATGCCTAGATGAGCCCGAACAGGAGGGACATACGCAACATACCAAAGACCGATGGCACCAAGGTTCTCCTAGACCAACTCGGGCATAGCCCCTAGTCTGCTAAACACCGGCCATCGGTGCTCCTACGAGTAAAGTACACCAGGCTCTTCCTGCACAGGGAAGGTCATCACGTCAAAAAAAGAGAAGGTTTCATCGCATCTCAAAGTTAAAATTTGCCCTAAACTAGAAAATGCGGCACTGTTTACAAGTACGACACAGTTTGGAAAGTTCCAAACTACATTGCTGTGGTGGAGTTTGCCATTTTGGCAGTTGCAAATTGGCCCACATGGCACACTTTTCATATGCAGTCCTATTTGGTGCAAATCCTAATTTCCTAACTACGTCACACAGTGGAGTAGGGACATGCGACAGACTTTTGATTAACCAAACAATAAATTGCAAAGTGGTCATGCGACGCACTTCACATATGTGGTGCACTAGGGGACCTCGCGGTTGCGATAATGCACTTTTCGCGGTGCCATATAGCATCGTGCAGTTTGTGCAGGACTTAAACCCTAATAAATGCACATAAAATGATAAACTTAAAAGTTGGATAGGGGTACATACCACGGGTCCTGCGCTGACTGGCCGCTGGTGCATCTGAACCCTCTTTGACATGTGCCTGGGGAGCTGTCGTTGCGCCATTTCGACTAAGACTCAGAGCTAAAATGTGAAATTTTCTAAAGGTTAAGATTGCAAATGAATTGAAAATGACCCCTTGAGGTCTATTTAAGCCTAAAAGTTAGGGTTTTTTGACCTAATTTGACCTTCCAGCTAGAGTTTTGGTCCCCCAAACCTGTTTTCATCCAACCGAGAGTCATTCTGTGACCCTTCTGGCATTTTAGTGCATTTTTCTGGCATTCTGGGGCATTTTTGGCCTGTCGAGCACCTTGTCATCTTTTTCGTGAGATCATCCAAAAATTCAAAAAATTTGTCTGATCTCTCGAGGGGGAAATATCTAGCAATATCCTTCCATTGGGGTAGCAGTGGGGCATCTGAATTTTTTTTTCAAAAATCCCAGACCTTTGATCACAACAGTTTATTCTTTGAATCCATGCAACAAGTACATTGCTTCAAAGAGGGCCAAAATGCAGATATGGAAAATGTACAAGTTCATTTTGGCACACCTAATCCCGATTACTAACAACGTTTCCTCTTAAATCACATTCTCAGCATTTCATCACTTTCTATCCCTTAATTTTATAAATCATTATTTATTGGATTAAGTCTGCCTCTTTCAGCAATTAAATTAATCAATTAATTTAATAAACCATTGCATCCCTGTTTAATTAAATAAATCATTTTATTTAATTAAAATCTATAAAGTCCTCTTATTAAATTAAATAAATTAAACCTTATTTGATTTAATCTAACATATTCCTTCTTGATTAAATAAATCAAATCATTTATTTAATAAATCATTTATTCTCAATTCTTATATTAAATCAATTCATAAATCTAAGTCTAAATTGTCACATCACCTAATTCTTCATTAGATTAATCAAATCCATGATTAACTTAATCCCTCTCACTAAATTTCTCTAGAGAATGCAAGTTGCACAATAAATCAAATACTTTGATTTATTAATTCTTCTATTTTCCCTCACAAAGCATCAAAAGGGAATATTCCCTCATTTGAATTCAAAAAGGCCAAGTGGACTTGGTCCTTCCAACAAGGCATTCAATGCCTCTTACATGTCCTTGACCTTGAGCCAAGTGACATTAACTTCATTCCCTTTCCCTTTTCAACATGTCATTTCTCAAATTTGAAATGCCACCTAATTGCATTAATTGGCACTTTAGCCAAAATGTGCTCACTCCTCCTCCAATCACATATGGACAAGTGGCACAATGCCATTGGATTATCTTTTATCCCATATTGCTTATTTCCACTATCTTTTCCAAGATTTGAATCTATCAATTGGAGACTCTTCTCCTCAATCTTCATCCACAATTCATATGCAAAGTTACTCTCTTCACATTGAGAGCTAATTTTTCCCATTGCACTCAATCATCCATCATTTTCATAAATTGTAACAAGGCTATGCTGAAATATCTTTGGAGATTTGACCATTAATTCAATAAACTCACATTGCAACATAGCAATTAGGAGAGGGCCAATTGCAACATCTCACTGGCACCAATTTCCCCATAAGATCATCATTCTATTGGCTAGATTAGGATCTATTTCAATGTTATTTGAATTTGTTCTTCATTTCCTAATATTAGCTTAAATAGGTGGATTTCATGGGGAATCCTTCATATTTGCATGCATTTTGATCTAACACTAACAATGTTTGTTGTCTTTGTGCATTTGCAGGTTTAGGGGTTCACACTAATGATTCGAGTAAGATGCCTCATGAGCATCAAATGCAGTTGAGTGATGTACTCAATGTCTCAGCAAGAAAAGAGATTCTTGAAACATATCAAAAGAGTAATGAGTTGATGAAAGAAGTTGTGAAGACATTACTGGAGATTAATCTAGGTACTAACATTGATACATCATTATCATCTATAGAGAACTTTAGATTGTTGATTCATTCTTTTAAGGAGTATGCCTTCATTTTAAAAGCACAAATGGAAATAGAGACTATAACAAGGATTACAGAAAAATGTATATCAACCAATTGCAAGGTTGAATAATTCTTGAAAGAGGTACAAGATTGTGAGGATGAAGAAAATATGTTGATTTTGTATTGTATAGTGTGGTCAGAAGCCACACAAGGTATAGAAGCTGAAATGGACTCGATTGAGTCTTAAATTGCCAAAGCATCAAGTGCCTATGACTTAACACTAGACAAAAAGTATCACACATGGACTTCTATAATAGATTTGTATGATAGATTTATCATGTATCAAAACTAGAAGGAAGGGATTGTTAGGAAGTTGGGAAAGCTAAGGGACTTGATACAATCAGAACACATACCTATTTCAAATGCCCTCGCAAGTGTTGACATAATTTCATAGATTAATCTTAAGTCTGGTACTGTGGAAGAAGTAGAAGGTATTTTAATGGAGCTTGAGTCTCTACATAGGTTGCTTGTAGCAACAAAAATAATTTTAGAATAAGGAAATCCTACTTGGCAAGCCATGCTATAGAAGCTTGAGTTAACATCTTCAGGTTGACTGTTTCCATTTTCATTACATATTTTTAGATTTATTTGTACATATGCAGATGTATTAGGAATTTTTGGTTAATTTTCTAAGGGGGGGTCAATTATGTCAATTCAGTTTAGTCAGTATATATGGATAAGAGGGAGTATACATGGTTTTTGTGCACCTTTTTCCCTTGATGTCAAAGGGGGAGTGTCGTGTCAAGAAATGTTTTTGGCACATGTTTACACCAATGGCAAAGGGGGTGATTGTTGAAAGAATGAAGAAGTTGTGTATTTTCATTGATGTCAATGCTATTGGATGTATCTCTACCGATAGTTTTTTCTCTTTGTGTCTGCTATATATTGGTCTGCATTTCATCATATGTACAAATATTTCTTTTTTGTTCTAGTATGTAGTTTATGGATGCTATTAGCATCTAAATTTAGGATTTTAGTTAGTCTTGGAAAATGGTCAAAAGTTGCATATGATAGAAGTTCAGTATATAAAGTGTTCACAGCTTTTTGTGTAATGGGTATGGCCTATTTTGTTTATGCTCCTCCAAAAATTTGTACTAGGTCCTATGGTTCTAGAAAAATGCTTATAGGTGTCTTTAATTTGATATTTCTAGTTGGAATGATATTTTGAGTTCCACATGTCTTGTGGTTCGCAATCGGTTGAAGTATTTTGGTTTAGGTCCTATTCCTGACCAACCTAAAATATGTAAAGTGTTATGGAGCTTAATGTTGTGATGTGAATTTAAGAAGAAGATATTATAGGTCCATGCCGACCTATATCACATGTTTTTTGGCACAAAGGTAATTTTATTTGAATCAGGTGCCAACAAGGCATGTCTTGCATTGCCTTAGGAAACATCTAAATAGGTTGACCTAATTAATGTTTGAAAAGTTGCTGATATATATATAGAAGATCATTTTGAGTTTGTAATGAAGGATGATGATATAAATAAGTGATACAAATGCAAGTAGGGAATCCAATTTTTGTAGAAGATTGAGAAAATGATATGCGAATGTAATTCTAAGTAGTGATTTATTTTCTATATTAAGAAAAGTGTTTTGGGTCAAGATATTGAGTTTCAAAGGAACTAAACTCAACATATGTTAAATTCATTTTGTATCATTCAAATCTTGGTTGTGTAGCCACTTTTTCTATCTTACCTTTTGTTGTGAATAGTGAGTTCACTTGGAGAGTGAGTCCTTTTTGCAGTGAGCCTTTATGTAATATTTTATGACTAGTCATACTATATTGTGAGCTAATCCTCACCATGGTTTTTACCATTTTGGGTTTTCCACGTAAAAATTCTAGTGTCCATGTGTTGCATGTGCTATTGGTTTTTTATTCTTTCATTTCTATTAATTTCTAAGTATTCTATGTTAATTGGATGGGTAGTAATTAAATAGATTTAAATACTAATTCATTCCCTCTCAGTATTTTGGGTGTTTGACAATAGTTTTATTTTGGTTATGAGATGGAAGGGATCATGACATGGAGATGAAGGGATGCTTTGATCTTGAATTAGGTTAGGTCATGTGATGGAGTGGATGAAAGGGAATCATGAAATGGGAATGGAGAGATACTTTGATATTTACATAGTGGAATGGTATCATTGCATGGAATAGAAGTTATACTTTAATCTTGATTTGGAGGAAGGGGATCATTGGATGGGATATAAGGGATATGTTTCTCTTGATTGGAAATGGGAACATGATATGGAAGAGGATCATGAGGTGGAAGGGAATCATCAGGTGGAAGAGGTTCATGTGATGGAGCAGATAAGATACATTGATGTTGATTGGGAGGGGTATCATTAGATGAGGTAATGGATGGAAAGCCTTGTTCTTGTGATGGACCAGGGTCATGCCAAGGAAGTGGTATGATAGGATAATGATATGAGGTGTATATGTTAAGATAATAAAATGGGTTGGATATGGTAGGATTATGAGATGGTATACGATCATGCAATAGAGTTGACGGGCTAGGATTATGGCATTGAGTTGAGAGACTTGGATCATGAGATGGTATGGGGTCATGCGATGAAATGGGATCATGAGAGGGATTACTTTGATCTTGACATAATGGGGGGTCTATTATGTCATACTTTGGATCAATGAAGTCAAGTTATTGACATGGTTGACTTTGTATAGGTTCTATGAAGGTGGAAAAACATGAAATGGATGAGGTGGATGAGATGGATGAGGTGGATAAACATTGGATGGGTGAGGTGCCAGAAGTGGGTGGAACTAGAAGACTAGGACTAGCATTATGTGAAATAGGGTTTTCATGGGTGACTTTTGGTGCTCCTTGGAGGGTGACTTTTTTTTGTCTTTTGGTGGTGTTATTTGGTGATATTTTGATGGTGTTATTTGCTCTAAAAATGGGTTGATTAGGATGTGAAGTGCATGAGACATGGTTATAGATGGGTGTTGGTTGAACATGGATGAAATTTTGGTTTCCCTTGTCAATGAAGGGAAAGAATGACATGGAGGCTTGGATGGTATTTAGGATCTCTTGGAATCTACTTACAAGACACATGATCATGGATTTTATGTGATTGTTAAAGTAGTTGGAAAGGATAAATTCAGCAAGATCTTGAGACATGAGACAAAAGATGGAGGACATGTTAGGCTCATCTTGATCCATGGTTTGTTGGTGTTGATGATTAAGGATTAATTGGTATTTATCTTAACTACAAAGGATATTAAGGTAAATTGAAGAAATGGCCATGAGTTTGGATTAGGATGGATTAAGTTGGAATGAAATTAGGTTGATAATTTTATTAGATTAATATGACGATGAAGGATGTTTCTTAATGATGATGATGAAGGATGTGGGGTAAGGACAATAATGAATGATGAGAATTAAGGATGATGATGAAGATTAAGGATGAAAATGGATTAGGAAAGAAGGATTTTTATGTGCATTATGGAGGGTTGTTATGATAATGATTAGGAACTCAATTGTATTAGACAAATTAATTAATATTAGGGTCCTAAATGATGGATTAAGAATAGATGTGGATTATTGAGATACTTGGGATGATGTTGATTAGATGATTAGGTATGATTAGGGTAAGATGGACGATTAGAAATATTAGGGAGATAATTAGGATGATTATGAATGATTAGGATGTGATGATTATGATTATAAGGGTTATGGATGATTAGGACAAGGTTATTAAGATGAAAATAAATGATTATGAGGGATAAGGATAATTAGGATGGAAAGGAATGATTAGGATTAGAAGAGATGATTAGAATGAAGCATGATTAGGATGAAATGATTAGGATAAAGGGTAGTAATTAGGATGAGGAATGGATTAATATAATTATTAGAGGGATAATTAGGATGAATAATGATGATTATGATGGAAGGGGGTGATTAGGATGAAAATGGATGATTAGAATGATTAGAGCGATAATTAGGATGAGAAATGATGATAATGATGGAAGGGGATGATTAGGATAAAAATAGATAATTACAATTATTATTGGGATAATTATGATGATTATGGAAGTGATTAAAATGATTAAGAGGTATGAGAGGAGATGATTATGGTATAATGAGATGATTAGGAGATAGTTAGGATGATTACAAAAGTGATTAAAATGATTAAGACGGATGAGAGGGGATGATTATGATAGAATGAGATGATTATGATGAGGAGAAATGATTAGGATGGAAATTATTTGTTAGGATAAGGTGATTAAGATAATTAGGATGAGATGAGGGATGGTTATGATGACTAGGATGAGATTATTGGTTTGACTTGGATGACTAGGATATGATGAGAATTTTTACATGGAGATGGTGTGGATAGCTTGACTCAGAGGACACCTAGATTTGTTTTATTCTTGAAGTGTTTTCTAATATTTTTGGGTTTTTGAATTTTTTTTTGTTTTTTTGAGTTTTCTTGATTTAGATCTTGAATACACATTAACACATGAAAGACAAGATTTGATGCAATATGTAATCAATATTATTATGATAATAAGACACTTCCAAGCACAAGAATAACCTAACAATTATTCAAGTGGGTATATTTCCCAATGGTCTTAAAACTAGGATGCACAAGGATCTAGGAATGTAATTTATATACCTTGAAGGTATGTGAGGCCCAAATCCATGAATTTGGAAGGAGAATAATGCCAAAAATCTGGTAGTAGAGGGTAACCCAAACTCCACCTTCACTTCCCAAAGATATTAAATTCTTTATGGATTATCCAAGATTGACAAGATTCAGTTCCAAGAGGCATGTCTTTTGATTCACCCCCCTCTATTTATACTCTACCAGAATGCTAAATTTGAGGTCACAACTAGAGTGATCACTTCTCTAGGAAGGCCCCATTATAAGGTTATACAAAGTTTATGCAAATAATGTTTTGGTTCTCCAAGATCATATGATAATGCAAGGAGAGAGCATACACATGTATTTATCACACAGGCAATGTTCATTAACCTTAGAAATTGAAATGTGTGATGTAAAAATGAGAGTGTTGAAGAGTGATTTTGATTCGCAAGATCATATGGAAATGTGAGTGAAGAGCATACACACCTCCAAGCACAAAAAATATCACCAAGCAATTCAAACACTTGTTCTTTTTAAGCCCAAATTAAAAGTATGATTTTGAGAAGATACTTGTTCTTTTTAGATCTAAATTGAAATGTGATGTTGTAAACAAGATTAAGATAAAGATATGAGTTGAAAAGCATGCACATAGATTTTATTTAGCTCCAATTTTTTTTCCACTTGATCTAATTTTCCCTTTGAATAGTTTTTTTTTTGCACATTAACAAAACCAACAACAAAGAAAAACCCTAAAAAGATAATTGATCACTAATATTAAAGGGTTAGATTAAAACCAAGAAAAAATAGATCTGATAATGAAAATAAAACTCCTACAAATATTAGAAAATAATTTATGATGCAACAAGATAGATGTATATGAAAAATTCTCATCACTAAATTGGAATTCCAATTGTTTTTCACTTAATCAAAATAAATCTGACTTTTAGAAATCTTTTTGGCACCAAAAATAAAAACAAAAAGAATAGACCCCTATTTAAATTTCAAGAGCTTTCCAAAAATGAAAAAAATTCTAAAAAAGTTGTTGATTTTCACCATGAAATGTGAAATTATGTAAAAAACCTAATTAACAAAGATTCTATTATTTTATCACTATTTTCAGCTCAAAAATATTTTTTTAAAGAACAAAACCCCACTAAAATTTTATGATATTTTAAAAAAATTAAATTTTTTTTTTAGATTATTTGATTTGGACCTAAAAACTGTGGGTTTATAGAAAAACATAAAATCATCATAAATCACCCAAAAATAATGATATGACCTTATTTTTTCTATTGTACCTTAGATGATCCATAAACTTCAGTTAAAATCATATGAAAAAAATTGTGACCATTTGAAAGATATGGTGAAATCTATGAAAGATAGGGTTTTGTCCAAGAATGACTCAAAACCTACAACAAAAATCTAACAAAACTTGCAAAAAGAAAGATAGATCAAGTGAAGTGGGTCCAACTCCAAAATCCCTCAAAATTTATAAAAATCTTGAGACAATTTTTTTTTTAATGAATAATACAACTGAGGGGGGTTGAATTAGTTGTAGAAAATTTAAACATCAAAACCCTCAATAGTAATTAGATCCACATGCATTCATTAAACCCTTATCTTGTTAAGGTGATTAATCATGAAATACAGATAAAAATAAATAAAATATCACCATGCACAAGAGAACACCATATTTACATGGAAAGCCCAATGAGGTAATTTAACCATGGTGAGGATTAGCTCACAATATAAGTAATTGAAAAATTAGTACAAGCGCTCACTCCCAAAATAGGACACACTATCCAGAAAGGCTCATAGCGAGGGCTCATTTGGATAGAAAGAAATTCAAGAAGATAAAAGAGAAATGTTAGCTAGAGAAAAAATTATCAATGCAACAAGGAATCTCATTTATATCAACCTCAACCTTGAAAACCTTCTCCAAGGTTGGCAACTATTAGTTACATTTTTAATTTTAAATTAGGTCGGCACCCAAGAATTCTTGTGGTGGATAGGAATGAAGAAGGCCCATATAAATCCTTAATTAGGACCCAAAAAAATCTTAACACACCTCAACATTCTTTCATAAACTTTTCATGTAGTGCTAAGACAAGGTTGGCCATTACCCATGTTAAACACCATAAAAAAATTAAGTACACGCTTCCTTAAATCAATCCAAAACTTTTGGATAGAAAAATTCACTTGAATATGATCTAGAATAAGCCTTGAACCACCTAAGATCCAACAAAGACTTCCTCCAAACTCACATCATGGAAATACTTTACCCTAGAACATTCGGTAAACCTTATTCAAACACTTATGCATGAAGCACACACTGTACTACACCAAATCAAGTGAAACCTTGAATCTTGAAAGATACAAACATTATAAAGAACTTCCCAAATTTAAACAAACCTGAAGCCAAACTATAGAGAAACATAGAGAAAATACATTTCTCTCAGAGCACATAAAACATCATTGAAAAATTGGCTCACACACTAGTAAAAATATTTCTCTGCACAACAATCCATAAACCCAAATTCTGAATATAGAAACCTCTAACAACATTGAACAAAATATCAAATCCACATAGACATAGCATCAACATAGAAGAAATGTGGAGCATATCCTGGAGCTTGTTCTAAAAACTTGCACAACACTATTTTCTTGATTTATCAAATTTTATCAAAAGCACTTAGAAACTAGGTGTCATAGACATCATTACTTCATTCCAACACATCTCCAAAAATTACAATATAAATATAGCTCCATGTACTCACAAAAATTCCTCAATATCTCAACTATACATGTACAACCTGCAACACCTTGTTTTCCCCTTTTTTCACAATTTTATCAATATCCTTGGCATCTTCATCATGCAACAAACTTTCTTAACACACAATTGACATTAATTACCACACCATCTTGTAGACATCTTGTTGAAATTAATGACAACACCTCGATAGTTGCAACAATCTCCCCCTTTATCATTGATGGAAACACAAGATGTGAAAAAACATCAAAGATAACACAACTCCAAACACACTTTCTCATGATTTTCTTTTCTCCCCCCGAGTAGATAAACTTTTTCACATGATTCTTTTCTTTTTTACATGATTTTCTCTCCCCCTTTAACATGAAGGGAAAAGGGTAAAATGTTTTGTATTGTTCTCCCCCTTTGAAATCAATGGAAAAAGATAAAATATTTTGCATTGTTCTCCCCCTTTGACTCTGAACCAAGATACCTACTTTGAATACTCTCCCTTAGTAGTACACCCAATCAAATAAAAAAATATACAACAATTACAACATTTATTACTTCAAAAATGACACTACATTCCACTACCTCCTCCCCCTGAGAGGTAGCCACCAACATCAGTCCAAAAAAGAGATGAATCCATAGACCCACTAGACCAATCCATCTCCATATGCATCTAGTTAAAAGGAGGGGAAATAACCCCCAACTTCTCCCAAAGATACTCAAAAGTATCCTTAGGAAGAGCCTTGGTAAATATTTCAACAATTTAATCCTTTATAGGTACATATTCAAGCTTCACATCATTCTCCATAACCTTCTCTCTTAGAAAGTGATACCTGATTGAGATATGATTTCTCCTTGAATGCATCACTAGATTATTTGAAATATTAATTGCACTTGTATTATCACTAAAGATAGATATAAGCTCATCATACACTACTCTAATATCCTTCAATGTCTGTTTCATCCACAAAACTTGTGCATAAAAAGATTTTGTTGCAATATACCCAACCTCTATAGTGGATAAAGAAACTGGATCTTTCTTTTTACTTAACCACTACCAATCTACATCTAAGAAAGAATGCACCACCACTTCTACTTTTTATTTCATCAACACAACCAACCCAATCTACATCTATATAAGCATTTAATGTGTAATCAATATCCTTAGGATACCACAAGCCATAATCCTGAGTGCCTTTTAAATATTTGAATATCCTCTTCACTGTTACAACATGTGTTTCTTTAGGATCTTCTTGAAATCTAGCCACATGAAAAACTACATGCATGATATTCAGTCTAGTAGTAGTTAGATATAGTAGTCCACCAATCATAGATCTATATTTTCTTTGATCAGCCTTAGGTGAATCATCATCCTTGCTCAATTTACAACCAATCACCATAGGAATGCATACTAGTTTAGAGTCTTCCATTTGAAACTTCTTCAACATCTCTTTGACATACTTTTAATATTAAATAAAAATTCCTTTATCTGTTTGATTGATTTGTAACCCAACAAATAAATTCATCTCCCCAAACATTTACATCTCAAACTCATTTTGCATCTCTTTAGAAAATTTCTTACACATAGCTTCATTTCCTCCAAATATAGTATCATCCACATACACAACCACTATCAAGATTTTGTCTTTCTCAATTTTGAAGTAAAGAATACTATCTATGGTTCCTTTACTGAATCCTTGTTATATCAAACATCTATCCAATCTTGCATAACATGATCTGGGAGCTTTCTTCAATCCATACAATTATTTCTTCAATTTACACATCATATCTAGTTGGTCTAACAACTCAAATCCTTTCGATTGTTTAATGTAAACTTCTTCTTCCAATTCACCATTCAAAAAAGAAGACTTCACATCCATCTGATAAACCTTGAAATCTTTGTATGTTCCAAATTCCAAAAACATCTTGATAGCTTCCATCCTAGCCATCAAATAAAATGTTTCCTCAAATTCTATTCCTTTTACTTGTGAGTAACCCTTACACACAAGTCTTTCCTTATTTCTCACCACTTCTCCATTTCCATTCAACTTGTTTTTGAATACCCACTTCGTTCCAATTATGTTTTTTTTTTATCAATCTAGGAACCAATTCCCAAGTATATTTTTTCTCAATCTACATAAGTTATTATTCCATTTTCTTAATCCAATTTTCATAATTGCATGCATCACTCACTGTTTTAGATTCAAATTTAGAAAGTAAACACAAATTTACCTCATCTTCAACAACTCCACTTCTTACCTATACTCCTTTCCTCTTGTCTCCAATGATATAATCTTCAAAATGATTCTTTTTCACATACATATGGGTCTTAGGGGTCTTCTCTGGAGCATCTTCCTCTTCATTTTTGTTTCTTTTTCTTCATCTTTTTCTTCTTCTTCTTCTTTGCAATCGGGTTCATTTGACACATATCCATCTACTGCAATTGAATTTTTCAAATTGTCATCAACCTTAAAATTTTCAATTTCAACAATCCTTCTCAACCTTTTGTTGTAACATCTATAAGCTTTGCTTTTATTATAATATCTAAGGAAGATACCTTCATCAAAACTTGCATCAAAATTTCCTAAGTTTTATTCATCTCTTTCTTCATCTCTTTTGATATAACATTTGCTTCCAAATAGTCTAAATTACTTGATAGTAGGAATCCTTCCATACCATAACTCATAAGGAGTCTTTGTGTTGTTAGCTTTGGCTTGAGCTCTATTATGTATGCAAAAAAAATATGACTTACTTCTCTCTACTAAAATTTTGGTAGATTTGATTCTTTCAACATAGTTCTAGCAATTTCTTGAATAGTCTAGTTTTTCATCTCAACCACTCTATTCCGTTGAGGAGTTCTAGGGGTAGACAAGTTCCTCTTTATTCCATGAACTTCACAAAACATGTTAAACTAATTGGAGGTGTATTCTCCACCTCTATCAAACCTTAAACATTTTATCTTCACATTCATTTCATTCCAACCATAGCTTTATATGCTTTGAATCTATCTAGTGCATTAGATTTCTCCATAAGAAAAGTAACCCATACATGATTATAGAATAATCATCAATAAAAAGCATGGAATACATATCACCTTGAATACTTATCACCCTTATAGAACCAAAAATATCTTTATGTATTAATTCCATTAGTCTGGTAGTAGATTGTTCCTTTACTTTGAAACTACTCCTTACTTGCTTTCCAAACTGACAATTCTTGCAAACAACATTGATAGGATTTTTAATTCTTGGTAGGTCTCTCACTGCATGAATTGAACTGATTCTTACCAAATTATCAAAATTCATGTGACACATTCTCTGGTGTCATAAACTAATTTCATTAATCTAATACATACAACAATGGCCATCAACAACCTTAAGCTAATAGATGTTTCCATCTATCCTCCTACCAATAACAATGATAGTTCTGGGCCCTTTTTTGATCTCACATGTATCATCCTTAAACACAAGATTATATTATTTTCTACACATTTTTCCAACACTCAAAATATTATGCCTTAAACCCTTAACATAGTAAACATCTTCAGTATTATGCTTTCCATCAAAACTAGTTGAACCTATTCCACATATTTTATCTCCTGTATCATCTCCAAATTTAACTAATCCTCCATCATAATTTTCAAGTTTAAAAAACCTAATTTTGTCTTTGGTCATGTGATTAGAGTAGCCACTGTCAGAAACCCAATAATTCCTATCCTGTTTACCATGAAAAGAAAAAACCAAAGTACCTTCAACCTTCTCCAGAACACTTTCCTTCACACAACTTTCAAAATTAGTAGAAGTAGATTCATCTTTTAAAGACAAGAACAAGAATTCATTTTCATCAACATCTCCATTTGAATGGTTGCCTTAGACTTGTTAAAACATAGACAAACAACATAATTTTATTCATTAAACACATCTAAAATAATCATTCCTCATGCAATCCATTTAAACACCAAGAATAAGAAATCAAACAAAGATAATCAATAAAAAGCTATCAAATCTTATTCTAAAACATTCAAACCACTATACCATGGGGGAATTGGTGATATTTTGATGTGGAAATAGTCCTTTCCCAATTCCTTGATGCAATTTTGATGAAGATTGAATACTCCTTGATGCAATTTGATAGTAACCTTGATAAGATTGATAAAAAAACTATCAAACTTGAATAAAAATGGATGAAATTGTGAATGAAATTGAGTAGAGTAAGCTTGCATGGATTGTGGATGCCAAAACCAATAGAGAGGGACTCTATTTATAAGAGAGAATGATAGAGGAATGAGAAAATGGGATGAATATGGGACTAAACATGATTCAATGGAAAGGTGCCACTTGTCAACATGCTAGTGGAGGAGAAATGAGCACATTTTGGTGAATGCAAATAAATGCAATTAGGTGGAAATTTGAAATTTGAAAGATTGCTTATGGAAGAGAATGTGGAAGAAGAGTTAATGCCACTTGGCTCAAGAAAAATTTCTTGAAAGAGGAGTTAATGCCATGTTGGAGGACAAAGCATTTTGGAGGGAGTTTTCAAATTTGAAGAATATTCCAACAAGATTCCTTTTTGAATGAAAATAGGATATTTTATAGATCAATTAAATTGATTTACTTGTGCAAGTTGCAAAATCTAGAAGATTTGATGGATTAGTGTTATAGTTAATTAGGATTTATTTCACTTAGATGAAAATTAGCTGATTTGATATTTTGACTTAGATTTTTGGATTTATTTAAATCAAAATGGGAGGAATTTGAGAGATTAGTTTTGATTAAATAAAGTTTGATTTATTTAATTAAAAGGGGCGATGTTAGGTTTGATTAAATAAGGATGATTTATTTAATCAAAAAGGGGGACTTATGATTTAAATTAAAAAAATGAATTATTTAATTAAAAGAAGAATATTAAGATTAAATAAGGCTGATTTATTTAATCAAAGAGGAAAATTAGGGTTAATTAAATAAAGTGATTTATTTAATTAAAAGAGGACAATGATTTAATAAAATAAGGTAATTTATTTAATTAAAAGAGGAATTATTATGAATTAATTAAATAAGGATTATTTAATTAACTGGTTAGTAAAGGAGTGATCAGGGAAAAATTGGTGTCAGTAAATCAAGATTAGGTGCATGATATCAATCAGAATAATTTTGCTGTCTACATTTTTCCCCTCTTTAAAGCAATGTGTCTACTACGTTGGTTCAAAGAATAACCTTTCCAGAATCAAAATTGAAAAATTTTATAACTTTTTTGGATGCCCCACTGCTGCCCCAGCTAAAGAATTATGCCAGTATACTGCCCCCTTAAGAGATTGGACAAAAATTTGGATTTTTGGGGAGATCTCGAAAAAAGATGACAAACTACCCAAAGGGTTCAAAAAGGTTCTAGGATGCTGAAAACAAGCCAAAACGTGAGAAAAAGACCTAAATTGAGCTTTTGTTGGGAAAAAACATGATCAACGGCACACAACCCTAGTTGGACGGTCAAAAGAAGGCAAAAAACCCTAATTTTCATGCTTAAATAGCCCTCAAGGGGTCACTTTCCATTCATTTTTGTCTTCACACCTTGAGTTTTCTAGCATTTTGAGCTCTAACAATGGTGCAAAGAGTGCTTCCTTGACACATTTTTGATTGAGTTCGAGTCCACCAAAGATCTCTAGGTGTAGGACCAATGGTATGTGATCCTAACCCAACCTTTAATTTCATCTTTTTGACACATTTATTGTGTTTTAAAAGATCAAACCCCTCAACGTCGCTATATAGTGATGCTAAAAGGGTTAAATCAGTGATGCTAGGGCTCAAAAAATTCCACTATTGACTATTGTGATGCCACATCACAATTTAGATTTAGGGTTTTCAAGGTCAAATGGCAACACCGTTGAAAATGGTGACGCTATGATCTGGTTAGGTTTTTAGTGTTTTTTGGTCAAACAGGCATTGCATATCAAACAATGGTGCCACAAATTACTTTGTAGTTTAGGGGTCCCAACATCGCTATTTGGAGTTTGCAAAGAGCGATGCCTTTGCAAACAATGATGCATATGCAGTTTTAGTGCCGAAAACTCCAAACAAGATCCCATCTTTTTTTTAAACTTGACGTCATGGATTTTTGTGTATAGGAGGATAGAGAGCTCGTACATTCATGTGAGCATCGACCCTCAGTGCTCAGCAGATTGACTGGACTACACAATTGGCCTTTGGTACATTGCCTATGCACTGATCATGAGGACCCACCTTGCTATGATGACTGTATTGGCCGAGAGGTGGCACAACGAGACATCATCATTCGATCTTCCTACTGACGAGGCCACTATCACACTTGAGGATGTGTGGAAAATTTTACAGTTGTCGATTCATGGTGACCAAGTCATTTATGATCTAGATGTCGACACCGATGCATGCTTTGAGTTCATCTATACTAATGATATTGTTTTTACTGAGGGGCAGATCGACCTTGAATATTATAGGGGCTAGGTGTCTAATTTCTAACTGATTGTGGCCGCCATTATATCAAGCTTAGTAGCTCCAGATCGATAATGCTAATACTTCAGTCCAAGATGGGGTTTGGCTTGAGACCAAATTCTCTTCAGGAGGACTCTTTTTGCGTCGGGAATAGTGATGCTAGCCTCACTTTATCATGGTTTACATGAGTTTTTGTATTGTGACAACTAGCTCATTGGCACAGGGGTCACTCTTCTACACATCTGGCATTGGGAGCACATTGTCATTCTCTGCCTCATTGTTATAGTTTTTAATGTGGAGCCTAATGATCCAACATTCTAGACGTACTGAGGTGGTATCACTTTGAGGCACACAGGGCAGGTTGGTCTCCCTCATTGGAGGAGGGTTTTGGATGAGATGAGAGTTTTTACTTGGAGGCCCTGGCTACAGATGCCAGCTTGGTATGATGATGTACAAAAACTGTTCTTTGATTAGTAAGATGGGCTTATGCAAGGCCAAGAACACACTATGATTGAGTGCTACCTACCAGATAGGGTAGCCAGATAGTTTGGAGATGTTCAAGATTGTCCTGATGATTAGTATACGACCATTTTTGTTCTGTCCACTTAAGAGATTACATGGGGTCCGATGATCCCCATAGGTGAGGTCGTGGATAGTTTCAGGAAGCTGGTGGCTTGACCATGGTCCTATGCATAGGGACTGGTGGACCAGACACTATCTATTCCTATGATGAGTAGTTCAAGCCCCCACTTAGATTGGTAGTTCCAAAGGCAACACCCCTTTGGCGGAGACCCCAAGGAAGGACAACAGGTTAGGGGTGAGGGGGATAAGATCTGAGGGTACCTAGAGGGGGGGTAGAGGAGGAAAAGGACCACCTCCATGTTAGCTAGAGCAAAGGGATCAGTAGTAGAGGGACCAATAGTATAGGGATCAGTAGCAGAGGGATCAATAGCAGAGGGATTAGTAGCAAAGGGATTGTTAGCCTCCACCATGAGATCAACAACCACAACTACCACCACAACCAAACCCATGGTTTGCCTAGATACATTAGCTACAAGGGTAGGTTCAAGGGCTCAAGGAATAGGTACAGGCATTGACAGCTGAGAGGGACCAAGAAAAGGCAGAGCGGGATTAGGAGAGGCAATAGAGACATGCCTCAGAGATCTAGCTAGCTTAGGAGGTGGGTCGTAGGTAGCAGCTAGAGAGTATGGCTGCTGCATCCCAGGGTAGGACAGTCTTAGTGCAGATGTACCATGAGGCCATACGAGAGGTGGAGTATTATAGGCTGCATTATCAGTAGGCTGCACCAGCAACAACCTGGGTTCCAGAGTACTCTCTATAGATTGGGATGAGATAGGCAGAGGACTAGGTTGAGAGATAGGCCGGTGAGGGGAGCAGCCAGTAGGGCTAGCTACCATGATACTTTCTTATCGACACATTCTTTTTGAGATCCACGAGCTCAGTTTTTGATAGCCTTGTGGGAATTGTATATTTTGATTGATACACATACACATGATCTGATTTGTACCATGACCATCATATTTTGATATCTATATATATGATATGATTGATTCATTATGAGATGTGTCCTATTTTATTTATACATTTTGGATGGATGCAATTTTTATGTGATGTGATGTATGATTATTCTATGCAGATGTTTATGTTATGCGAATGATTATGTATGCACTTCTTTTTGAATATTTCTATGCATATATGGATGATATGATGATGAGATATATGATTTATGAGATGCTTAAAATAAAAAATCTATATGATGTTCTAAGTGCGAAATGGATTGATTATGTGTTTATGACATTATGATATTGTAATATGCAATGATTATGAAATGTAATAATATGAATGTGATGACCTAGGTGATGTGCAATAATTTATGATATTATGATATAGAAATTGTTTATGTTATGTGACGATCATGAATGTAGTGTCATAAATGATGATGTGATTATGATATGCAAATGTGAAATGATTATTTGAAAAATGATTATGATATTAATGATACAAAAATGATTATGTAAATGATTTATGATATGTAAATAGTTTCTTATGTGATATGAAATGATGGAATAGTTTGTAATGATGTAAATGAAATGAATTATGATATGCGATGATTATGATTTATGCAATGATTATGTTTAATGATGCATATGCAATGACTATGATATGAAATGATGTGAAAATTATTTATGGTATGGATGTAGTACTTTGTGATAAGTGATAATAATATGAATGCAATGATTCAGAATAACAAATATCTATTATTCTTCATAACCTAAGATGATTATGGAATATGTGGTAATGAATGTAATGATTATGAAATGAGAAAATATGGATGTAGTGATAAGATATTCTTATATGATGATTCATGTTTCCAAAATGAAATGATGATGTGATATGAAATAGCCATGATTTGTAATAATATGATGTGAAATAACCATGATATGATTCATGCTATGCAATGATTATGATTTATGATGTGGGTGCCATGATTATGATATGATTTATGCAATGATATGTGATGATATTTTGATTATGTGATATGCATATGATATGAATATCTACTGATGTGTAATGATTAATGTTGAGCAATTATTATGGTGTGTCATGCAAATGATGTGAAATGACTATGCAATGATATGTGATTGATTATGGTATGCATGCTGACGATTAGTGAGTGCAGGATAAATGCATTAGTGATGCTTTTTGGTTAACTATCATGGTACCATGTTAGTGTGCAGTGAAGAAAGAAGAAATAAGATGAGTAGAAGAGGATCCAAAAATTTTATGCTCTACGAGACTTTATTAAAATAATGATATGATGATGATTCTTTGCTCATCAAGAATTGGGATTTTAAAAGGGCTTTCTTACCTTGTGTTTGATAACACACCTAGGTGTGATGCATCAAGGTATAAATAACTAGGATGGTGTTGTACCTAGTGTGATGGACTTTGACCCAACAATCAGATAGGAGTATTCTTGTTCACACCTGGCATATGACACCTTATTTGGAATGCAGTTTAGATATTTCAAATATCTTGGACCAAAACATAGATAAACAAGCCTTCCTATGTGGTAAACAAGACACCTAAAACACCTTCCCTACAAGCCAAAAAAAGAACATATGACCAAGGTTATATTAAAATAACACCCAACAAACATAATAAGATAAATTAAAAGAATAGATCAAGTAAACAAATAAGCTAATGTTCTCCATACCGCTAGCCAAGACTAAACTATGGTGATGCCTGATGTTGATGTCCATTATAGGAAGGATGCATCCTAGGACATGATGTTATCAAATGATGGTGAGATTGACTAGATGATAAGCTATTGATATTTAGAGTTGACCAACTTGTTTACCTAGTGACCTAGACTTGAGACCCTTGATGATTGAGTTTTTACTTTTAACTTGCTAGACTTGTTTCTAATTGCCTTACCAAAGGATGAAAGCGATGATTGATTTATTATGAGTGATTGATTATTGCAGGTGAAAATGAGATGGGATGGATGATTTTTGGGTTTTTTGAATGTTTTTGGATTTTTACAATGTTTTGAGGCTGTTTTGGGATTTTCAAGGTATTTTACAAATATTTTTCTTTTCAAATTTTCCAATGTTTTGGTCTTTTTTGAGATTTTGACCAAGAACCTGACCTAGAGACCTATGCTAGGGGCCTCAGGGGATGATCAAAGATTAGCCTTGCCTATGTTATACATGTAGAGACCACGTAGTTTGACTGAAGACTTGACCAATTTACAAGATGAAGATATAAACATATGATGAATTGCCAGCTTATTATGACGAACTCCTAAAGGACAGACCTAGGGTGTCTTGGGGGTTGATCAAAGATCAACCTTGCCTAGTTCAAGCTCAAAGACAACGTAGTTTGACATGAGAACTCTATTTTTTTTTTTTGATTTTGGACATGTTTTTTGGATTTTTGACATGTTTTGGATGTTTTTTGGGTTTTGGATTTTTTTTTTTGAAGGATTTTTTGAATGTTTTTTGGATATTTTGATTTTAGGAAGATTTCAAGGATATACATGAATCCGATCTGATGCAAGAACTTGACCTCAACATGATGCGATAGACTACTCCGATATAGGGAAGACAAACTAACCTTAGGAATGTGCCAAGTAGTACTAAGGTTGAACATGATACAAACATAGGATCAAGCTATGATGCAGATGCGAATGAGTGATGAAAGGATGCAATGGAATGTGATATGTGATGAAATGATGGAAGGCGATGGTAGGTGATGCAAAATAAGTTGTAGAAATCCTAGTGAATGGAGAGTGCTTTATTTACTCAAGGTGCCTTTTTGCCAAGTTTTCAGCAAGGTACTTGTCCAAAGCACCACTAAAGTGGTTTTCACTAGAGGATGATTTTCATCTTTACTATTTTTAATCCTTTTTTCTGATTTTTTTGATATTTATATTTTTTGATTTTTTGATTTTTGGTTTTACCCTTAAAAGATCAAGGCATAATTTTTTTTGAGATGAGAGTTGTTGATGGGTTCTTGCAGAGGCTCACCTTCTAGTGTTGATAGTTGATATTCCCCTGAATTGTAACTTACAGTGATGACAAAAGGTCCCAAACAATTGTGTTCAAACTTGCCTTTTCTATTTGGATTTGGCACATTTTTCTAATTTTCTTTCATCACAACCTCGCTGACTTGAAATGATTGGTTCTAGATCTTCTTGTTGTCACTCATCTTCAGACGGTTTTGGTAGACTTGCAAGTGGTTCAAGGCATCCATGTGCCACTGATCCAGTAGTTCTAGCTCATTCAATCATGAGACCCGATATTATTCATCTACTATGAGATTTTGTAGTGATATTCCTAGGGATGGGAGCTCGATCTCAATGGGGAGGATGGCTTTTGATCGATAGACTAGGGAGAAAGGGGTTGCATCTATTGGTGTGCATATACTTGTTTGGTAGGTCTATAGGGTGGGGTTTAAATGCAAGTTCCAGTCACAACCAACTTTATTGACTATCTTTTTGAGGATTTTGAGGTTGGTTTTATTTCTAGCCTCAACTTGATCATTACCTTGGGGGTAGTATGGAGTAGAAAAGCGGTGTTGGATGTTAAATTTTTGGAATAGTTCTCGAACATCCTAGTTTTTGAAAGGTGTCTCGTTATTTGTGATAATAGCTTGTGGGACACCGTAGTAGAAAATGAGGTAATTCAGGATGAACTTGGAAATTTGCTTTCCTATAATATAGGTCATTGGGATGGCCTCTACCCACTTTTTGAAGTATTATGTGGTGGTGATAATGAACTTGTGTCCATTAGATGAGGTGGGGGTGATTTTTCCAATGAGATCGAGCCCCCACTATGAGAAGAGCCAAGGTGTAACAATTGGGTGGAGCTCCTAAGCTGGTGCATGGATGAGATCCCCATGTTGTTGGAATTGTAAGCACTTCTTGACATATTTGTGGGCTTCCTTTTCCATCATTATCCAATAGTACCCCATTCTTAGCAACTTCTTGGCCAAGGTCATTCCACTCGAGTGTGAACCACAAATTCCATTATGTACCTCTATTAAAGTAGTCAAAGCTTCCTCAACGTTAAGCATCGTAACAAGGTTCCCTCAATACTCCTACAATATAGGGTGTCACATAAGATAAAAAAATGAGTTGACTTCTTGATAAATGGTTTTGTAAGGTTTAGACTGATATTGGCAGGGATGACTCCTATTCTTTGATAAGTGTATATTTCATGATACCACAAGTTACTAGGACCAATAATTTCACACAAACATTTAGACTCTAGTACCTCAAAAGCTTGTACGAGAAGCTGCTCTACAAGGAATTCTTGCTTTGGGACATTGTGTGGGACATCTAGTAGCGATCCAGTTTTTTCCATAACATCTTCTACTATGTTATTTTCTCTTGGTATCTACTCAAATGTAATGTCAATGAAGGACTCTTTGAGGCTTTCCACCAGTTTCTTGTATGGATTCAACTTTTCATCCTTCATTTGGTATT
This sequence comes from Sequoiadendron giganteum, assembly GCA_007115665.2. NCBI lineage: Eukaryota > Viridiplantae > Streptophyta > Pinopsida > Cupressales > Cupressaceae > Sequoiadendron > Sequoiadendron giganteum. The sequence continues at coordinate 802,218,859 of CM021100.1, forward strand.
CATCATTGACTTGGTTAATGATAAGTTGTGAATATCTATAGACCTTGAGTGCCATGATCTACCACTATGTGACAATTATCAACCCTATGACAAGAGCCTCATATTCTACAATATTGTTTGTGCAAGAAAAAGATAGCTTATATGATTTGGATATGCAATCTCCTTGTGGTGTTATGAAGAAGATTTCAGCTTCTAACCCATGTTGTGTGTAGGATCCATCAAAGTACATTTTCTAGTGATCTGTTATGCTTACATTAAAGATGGACTCATCAAGGAATTCTGATACAAGTGGATTCTCTGAGTATATTGGTGCTTCTACCAATTGATATAAAATCACTTGTCTTTAATGGCCTTTCATTCCACATACTTAATGTCTTGTTCTGTCAGGATCATAACCCATTTAACCATTTTCCCTGTGAGAATTGCTTTAGAAAGTAGATACTTGAGAGGGTCTATCTTGGCAATGAGTTTTATCTAGTGTGCCAACATATAGTGTATGAACTTTTGTGTTGTGAAAATGAATGCTAAGCAATCCTACTCAATGGATGTATAATTCATCTCATGTCCCACCATGGTTCTACTGATGTAATAAATAGTTCTCTCCTTCCCATTTTCATCATGTTGTGCTAAGAGAGCACTAAGGGCTGTTGTTGATATATACAAGATCAAGGGTTTTCCTAGAATTGGGGGCATAAGAACTAGTGGTGTGAATAAGTACTCCTTGATCTTGTTGAATGCCTGATCACATTTCTCATCCCATTTGTATGCTACCCCCTTGTGGAGTAGATGAGAATATGGGATTGCCTTATCTACTAATTGTATTATGAATCGACAGATGGACTAGAGTCTTACTTGTAAGCCTCTTATCTGCTTTAATGTACTTAGTGCCTCCATCTTGAGAATCACTTAAATTTAGCGGGGTATATCTCGATTCCTCTCATGGATACAATGTACCCTAGTAACTTGCCTAATTGTACCCCAAAGACACAATTCTTTGGATCTAGTCTGACCCTGTATTATCCTAGCCTATCAAAGATGGAGCTCAGTGTTGCTATGTGATCTCGTCACTTTCTTGACTTGGCCAGTATGTCATCCACATAATCATCCATATTTTTGTAATCATATCATGGAAGATTAGTGTCATGGCCCTTTGATAGGTCACTCCTATGTTCTTCAATCCAAACGACATCATGTTCCAACAATATGTTCCCCATGGATAGGTGAAATTCATCTTGTGTTGATCTTCCTTGGCTATCATGATCTAATTGTACCCTGAGAATCTGTCCATTAGGGGTAGCATTTCATGTCCAGTCGTCATATCCACAATCATGTCTATGTTTGGGAGAGGGAAGTCATCCTTGGGAAATTCTTTGTTTGGATCTTTGAAGTCAGTGAAGATGCAGATGCCCCTAGTGGAATTTGAAACATGTACAAGATTTGCAACCCACTTTGGATAATCAATTGGTCATATGAAGCCAACATCTAGGATTTTTTGTAATTCAAGCTTGACTAGCAGTACGATTTGTGGGTGCATTTTACTGAGCTTATGTTTTACCGGCTTTCCCTCTAGGTATATTGCAAGATGGTGAACCATAAGTTTCGGATCGAGATCTGACATGTTAGCGTAGGTCCATGGAAAGTTCACTTTTATTTCCCTTAGGAATGTAGCTAGGAGCTCTTGTTCTTCAGTTAGAAGTGACTCTGCATAGAATGTTATATGTGGTGTTGCCTCAGTCCCTAAGTTGATGGGATTGAACTTTTCTACTAAGACTGTTGACTTCTCTTGATGAATAACACTGAGAGGAAGATTGAATCCCCCATAATTTGGTGCCTCAGAGAGGTTTTCACTTAAAGAACTAGAGATTATTCTCAAATTTCCACTTTTGCGACTAAGGGATTCAATTGTATCCCCATAATAGGCATATGTGTCTAGTTCAATGTAAAATCCATCTTTGTGATTCCCACAAGGTACATTATCCCATAGTCCCATGAATTCTGAGAGCACCTCATCATTTTTTAATGTGTCTAAAATTGGTAGTCCTCGTTGGTTGTATTCTAGTAGTTGGGGGTATACTAGCTTTATTTCATGGTTTTGGTTGTTCAACTTGAAAGAGACAGTGGAAATCATGAATAGGGAAGAATCCTCAAACAAAATGGGTAGGTCAGTGAGGTGATCCTTGTCACTATCACTACATACATTAGTTACATCAAAGGTATAATTTTCTAAGGGTAGGCTTATTGATATTGGTAAATGTAAAGGTTTTTTGACTGCTTTAATAGGGGGACTTGTTCCATGCACGATTATCCTTGGAGGGGTACATCCAAGGCAAATATTTTTAATGTGCTTCTCAACAATGATGGATTCTAATAGGCCATTTCTTTTTTTCCAAGACTTTCATTCTTGTTATAGCCCATTCCCAACATTAATTGTATTCCTCTATTAGCATCATCCATAGGAAGGGCCAGTATAGGTTTCTCATCTTGATATAGAAGACTGGAGATATCTTTTTCATCCACCACTTCTCGACCTAGATCCCCCCAACTTTTGAATGGGGAGGGATCTACTCTAAAATTTTGAGATTTTATATTAACGGTTTGTGGTTGTCCATGGGACCTAGGACATTGAGGAAACTCTCCTATCAAAAAGGCACCCTTTTTCATTTTATGATCTCAACACCTCTTGTCTTGGATAATGACTTTGATATCAGAGACTTCAGGAATGGTGGGTGTCTTTGTCTCAGAAGTGGAGGCAATGGTAGATGGATATATGTATGGAGTTGTAGGGCCTTCATAATCCTTTGGGACTTGATGTATTTTATAGAACTTTTATTATATATTTTTCCAATAGGAAAAGGGCTTGGGATCACCATTAATGATGACCTCTTGGTTCTCATAGGGGAATTTAACACATTGAGGAAATGTGTGTCGGCCTCCTAAAATGATTTCAATAACTAAGCCTTCACATCCATGATTTAGAGATTGGACATCTGACCTGAATAACCATCTTAACCATCATGAAGGTACATTTAAATTTTCAACCCAGGGGCGTGAACTTGAAATGGGTCAATGCATTATGTGCACTAGGAAATTCAAAGTAGTCATATTCATTCTACAACTAAGAAAGACTAATGTTGAAGGTAAATTGCATGGAAAGAAATTAATAAAAGGCTATAAACTACTCAACAACAAAACTCAAACTGAGCATGCATAACAAAAATGAAATTTTGAGCAGCAAATAGGAAACTACTCTTCCCACTTTGGCTGCAAGAACAATCACATAATAGAATTTTAGTGGTTGTAGGAATAGTCAATGCCAAATTATTACTAAGTATTGAACATAAGCTAATATTAATCTATCTAAGCTAACAGATTACTCACTAAGTGGGCCCCCTTGGATGAGTATCCTCTAGAACTAATGTAAACTTAAATTACACTTAGATACTCAATTCAGAATCTCATTTCATTCATTAGAAAATGCAAATACAAAAGAGTATGTATGGTATTGTTAGATGGTACAATAACTTGGTGATCAACTCCCTCAAAAGGAGGATCCAAACCTTATTTATCATATAAATAGGGTAGTCAAATCCCACTAACTGAGAGGATGCCATTTAGGGAAAATAGAGAAAATAGTGGAAGGTTGGTTACACATGTAGGGGAATCCATTCAGACATGTAGGACCAAACGTGGACTCGACCACTGCAGTAACGCCCGCATTGCTCAATGCCATTAAAGATAGGCATAAGGTGGTTACATGAGGCTGACATGGGAATCTTCTGCCATCATTCTCTAGTTGACCTTCGGATGCTTCCTCTACATGACCAACTGGCGGTTGTGTTTCTCAACTTACCATTTCCAATCATGTCTGCATGGCAATGTCAATATGCATAATAATTGCATAGCTAAAATTATCTTAAAGAAAATCCATCAATCACATGCAAGATTAATATAGATAGTCCACATAATAAGTCAATATCATTAAAACTAGCAGAAAGGGAATTAAACCCAAATTTCTTAGGGTTTGAGAGAAATTATATAAAGTTTCATTCATGCAATATCAAATCCCATGGTAATTTCAGCAAATAGACTACGGATTCTAACCATAACTAGCCAAAAAATGAGACTAATCACTCCCCTCAACTTAACGTTTTGCTGGTCCTCTAGTAGGGAAATAGTTATGCTTATGTTTGGTCATGGCTCTAAAATCCACAATTGATAACTGCTGAATATCAGTGTCTACTATGGGTGAATCTGGGTTCTAGTAGAATCCTCCCAACTGGTCGAGTCTCTTCCATATTTGGCTTTCCTTAGAAATTTCATATTGGAAGAATCTAAAATTTGGTATAGGCCACATGAGGATAGGTGGCTGAAAAGTTAGGGGAAGCCATTCTCACCCTTGTGTTCTCCCAATCTGAATATACCTTTCAATTATTTTTAGTGCAGTAGCATAGTTGTGGATGGAATGTGGTTCAACTTGTTTTAGCTCATGAGTTAGTGTGTTCCATCTCTGGGATAGGTACCTCCTCATAGTATCCTCTTTTGTTGTTGTTTTTACCTCGTACTCACTATATGCTGCCTCAATCCAAGGCATAATATTGTTACCATAGCTTGGCCTGAAGAGAATTCTATACCAATCTATGTAAATTCCTTTGGGGTTCCTTGATTTGGCTCTAATAGCCAAAGGAATATTGGATTCTTTCCCCCTATAAGAATTATATTGTTCACCCCAACTAATCTAATTTTGTACCCATGACATAAATGCTCTTAGTTGGATGTCCCCCACATAAAGTAGCAGGTTCCAATCTTGGTCTTTACTGACAATGAAATTGTGTAAATAAAATTCACATAGTAAATTTTTTATTTTTGGGGAGGCAATTCTGTAAACATTGAAAAATTCATCAAGAGTTTCAATTGAAGGATTTAAACCTAAAATGTGTCTTGACAGTTTAAAGGAGAGATACTTTTCCTTTAGGTGTAGAGCATAAACTCTTGTTGGTGTTTTGCATGCTATAATTTGTGGCAAAAAGGTTGCAATATTACCCATCCTCTCTTTTAGAGAGGTAATCTCCTTATTATTGTCCTCAATGATTTCATCCTTCTCTTCAATTTCCTTTTTCAGTCTTTTCTTCTCCTTCTTCCATTCTTCCTCTCATCTATGTATCTCTTTCCACAAGTTTAAATTTTTTGCATTAATTGTAAAACCAGGGGGATTATGAATTCCTACTAGTACCCTTGTTGATGCTACATATAGTACCAATTGCATGGATTCAAGTGGTCCAATAGGTTCTAACCATAGGGGTACATTTTCTTCTTCCACTTCCTATTGTATGGCTTCTTCTTCTTGTTCCTATGATTGCTGCAAGAACTCTTGATCTTGTTGTAGGAAAACTTGATCTTGCTGCAAGAACTCCAAATTTTCTTCATGTTCACAAGTCTCCACTTCTTCTACAATGGCAACAAGATCTGTCAGGGTCATTTTTTTGCTTCTTCAAACACAACCTTTTATTTATCATTTTCCTACCCCATTAGGGCCTCTACACTCTCATGTGATGTCCTTTTATGCTTAGGGATTTTCTACAAAGGCATATCAACAACAAGTGTTGATTTCTCAGGAGGGCTCTCATGTTTTTCTTTGGCTACAGGATGAATAGTGCCAATATTTCTCTTTCTAGTACTTGGCATCTTTCTATCTACAAGCATTGTTTTGACTTTTCCTTTTTCTGCCCGTGCCTTCCTTTTATGTGCCCTAGTTCTTAATAGGGTCCCAACTAGAACATCATTGTCAAAATTCAAAGAAGAACTTTTTCTTCCAGAGTGTTCAATTTCAGAGGAACTAATTTCTATAGTTCCTTTTGTTGTAGGAGTAGTCATACCTGCCCCAGAGGTTGAAGCACTAGGGGAGGCTTTGTTCGTGCTTGATTTTCTACTAGACCTACATGTCCAAGGTGAAACCCTAGGCTGCAACTCCTCAAGTCAAAACTAATCAAGTTTTATAAATTTCTCCTAGGACATTCTAGGTGTTGCATCATGTAGAGATTTTACAACCAAAAATTTCATTAAATAATGGTGGGAAACAAATCTATCCCTACCTTTGTGAGTTTTCATTGTCATGATGGAGAGAAGGTTGTACAAGATATTGGACACATTCATCCTCCTCTCATGCCTCATATGACTCAACAATTTGAAATGCATTGAATGCAGATTTGACAGTCGACCCTCACAAGTGATATATCTGATGATGTAGACGGTTTCCTGCTTCCATGACTCAGGCATAGATAATCTTTTAGCATCTTGTTTGTCAATAGTGATTGGGGGATCACCATGCATTGTGAATATATCCCTAGCTAACTCAACATCTCTAGAAACAAGGTAAGGTTCACCATTAGTTGGAAAACCTGATACCTCTAAATTCATTCCTACTTTTCTATGATCTTCAGCCCTTTCACTATGGGTTTTCCATGCGAAAATGTCTGGGAAAACTCCAATGTAATACCTTCGTCAAAACCATCCATTTTCAGAAAATAATCCAACCAACCATAGTTTTGAAACTCGTCCAAGCACTATGCATCTTGTAACAAAGTATCATGAACTGAGGGCTCATTCTGAATGAGTCTGCCTCCCATTATCTACAATCAAACTGTTACTCTGCAAGGTTTCCTTTTGTGCACTTGCTAGGTGAATTGTCAACTGAATTTTTCCTTTGCTTAGTTTTTAGCAATTACCATTTGAATTTCAAGATTATGACAAGGTTATTAATGGCAAAAAATGGTATTAAAATGGAGTTATGATGAAAGGAAATGGTGGTGGTAGTTTAGTGTCACATCACATATGCGAGCCATCTTTTATTTGAAATTTCAAATCAGCTTTGTAAGATTTGTTGACACAAACAATCATGGAATGACATGTGGCAATATATTCACATCTTCTTTACCCCCCCAACCTAAATTGGACATGTGTCCACACATGTGAGATGACATCAGTGATTTAATAGGGGTATTATGTGAATGTCCATACTAACATATAGTAATTAAATGAAACTCTCTAAAAGATAATTAAGAATGCAATTAATGTGAACATACCTAAGTGTGTACAAACATGATGGTGTAGAGGATTCATTGCAATGATCACAGAGAAATTATTTTATTCCCTTTTAAGAAATAATTGTGCAATTAATGATGATGAAGTGTAATGGTGTGAGGTGGAATGAAGTGATGGGAGAGAGAGAAACGTGCTATAGATGGATGAATGGGCGGATGGGTGAAGAAATGGACTTCTAGAAAAATATAGGTCTTTATTATGACAAGTACATACCTTCATTAGGAAGAAGGAGGGACACAAGGTCCATTGCCTTTGGCTATAGGAACTTCTCGGTTGAATGAACTATGCTCGGGTGTTGCATGTTGGATGAACTACTGGAGGAACTCTTCTTTGGATGCTAGCTTTTGATACAATCTAAGACGATGCCCATTGACTATTAATTTTATTTTGATAGGGTCAATGGTGGTGAGTTGCACATCACCATTGGGAAATACCTCAACAATTTCATATGGCCCTAGCTATCTTGTCTATAATTTTCTTGCATTATCCTGATACCTTTAGTCATAAAGCAATGCCCAGTCACTTGGCTGAAATTTATTTTCTTTGATAAATTTATCATGCCATTTTACTCTTTGATTCTACACTACTTGAGTATGGTGTAGGGCTGATTTCCACATCTCATCTAATGCATTCATTTCCATGATCCTTTCTTTATGCACCTCATAAATTTCCATCCCTAATTCAACTACAGTTTTGAGAGTCTTGTGCTCAAATTCAATGGGCATCATGGTTGTCTTCCCATACAATAGCTCAAATGGTGTGAAGCCTATAATTGTCTTCCATGTGGTTCTGTAAGCCCAAGCTGCTTCTAATAATCTGTTTGCCCAATCCTTTCTGTGAATATTCATTCTTTTGGTTAGGATGGCCTCAATCTCTCTGTTTGTCACCTCAACTTGTCCATTTTCTTGAGGGTGATAAGGAGTGGAATTTATGTACCCTATGTTATATTCATTAACCAATACTGTAACAAGTGTTTAGGTAAACTGATCTCCTTGATCAATTACTATTTCTCTAGGTACTTCATACCATGTAAAAATTTCTTCAAAAAGAAATTCTACAACCTTGTTGTCTCTTTCATGTTTCATGGCTTTGACTTCTACCCATTTAGTTACATAATCAGTGCATACCAAAATATAAGACTTACCATTTGATGAGGGGTCAATGGGTCCCACAAAGTCATATCCCCACTTGTCAAATGAAGTGACTACTATTTGGGGATAGAGTGGCATCTCATCCGACTTGGTTGGCCATCCCATCCTTTGGCATCTATCACATTTTCTTGTATATCTTCCTACATCTTTGTGGAGTGTAGGCCAATATTACCTTGTATTCCAAATTTTTATTGTTGTCCTCTTGGTTGCAAAGTGTCCCCCACATGGTTCATCATGCAATGCATGTATAATATCATAGGTATCATCTTCCCTCACACATCTTCTCATAACATGATTTGGTCCAGTATCAAATAAGCATCCAACTATCCATGAAAAAGGGAAAGATTTTTCAATTAGAACTCTTCTCTCTTTTGGAGAGAAGTGAGGAGGAACACTCCCTGTCACAAGGTAATTGGCTATGTCAGCATACCAAGGTGTTTACACATTAATGGAGAATAGATGCTCATTAGGGAAGGAATCATCTATGGCTTGACTATCTTCTGATGTGGTCAGCTTGGAAAGAAAATCCATAACAACATTAGCCTTCCTTGGTTTGTTCATAATAGTTATGTCAAACTCTTACAGCAAAATAACCATATGGCTAACCTTCCTGAAATCAAGGAGTTTTTTCATGAGATAAATAATGGTTGCATGGTTAGTGTGCACATAGATCTAGTAACCTATTATATAGTGCCTAAATTTTTTTAGGGCATAGATTGCTGCCAACATTTATTTCTCTATCATTATGTAATTAAATTTATCTCCCTACAAGTTTTTGTTCACAAAATAAATGGCATTCTCAATGGCTCCTTCTTTTTGTCCCAAGACTACTCCTATGGCATAATCTGAGGCATTTGTATGGATATAAAATGGGATTTCCCAATTAGGTCCCTTAAGTACAAGACCATGAGTCAAAGTTGTCTTTAAATCAGAAAATGCTTTATCATAGTCTTATGTCCATTGAAACTCAACATCTCTAGTTAGGAGACTATACAAGGGTGCTGCTATTTTGCTAAAATCTTTGATGAAACACCTATAATATCTTGCATGTCCTAGGAAACTCCTAACATCCTTTTGTTTTGTAGGTGTGGGTAGATTAGCAATTACCTCAATCTTTGTAGGGTCAACTTGAATACCGTGGTTTGAAATGTAGTGTCCAAGGACTACACCTTCTCACATCATCATGAAGCATTTCTCAGTGTTTAGAGATAGATTTTTGTCTTCACATCTCTATAGGATTTTTTTCAAATTTTCCAATGCTTCGTCAAAATCAACACCGTAGGTGGTAAAATTATCCATATAAATTTCCATGCAGTCAAGGGAGATGCCTAAAAAATATGTTGATGACTGCTCTCTAAATTTTTTTAGGTGTGTTGCATAACCCAAAGGGAAGCACTGAATAGGCATATGTCCCCCATGGAAATTTTAAGGTTGTCTTCTCTTGGTCTTCTGGTGCAATTTGAATCTGATTGTAGCCATTGAATCCATCAAGGAAACAAAAGTATTCCTTTCCCACAAGAGAGTCTAGGGCTTGATCTACAAAAGGTAAGGGAAAATGATCCTTCTTAGTAACAACATTGAGCTCCCTTTAGTCAATACAAACTCACCATTTTCCTCCCTTCTTTGACATAATTACCAATGGTGATACCCATTGGCTGTCTCAATAGGGTAGATAAATCTTGCATCTAATAACTTTTGCAGCTCTATTTTGATAATCTCTCGTAATGCAGGGTTGATCCTCCTTTGCAACTGTCTCATAGGTGTATAATCATCTTTGATATATATCCTATGAGTACAGAGATTTGGATCTAGTTCCTTCATATCATGGTAATCCTAGGAAAATGCTTGTTGATGGGCTTTCAACAGATTTTCCAATGTTAGCTGTTGTCCCTCACTCAATTTACTGTTGATATTTAGATATTTTCCTCTGGACACCTATACTTGTGTAACTAACTCTATCATAGTCGCTTCATTAATACATGGTACCTTAAGTTCATGTGGAAACATTGTGTGGAGCATACCTATTTTTGTAGGAAGTTTTTTTGTTGAAAGAGTGGTTGCAGGAATTTTGTTCGCAGAGACAGTGGCTATAGGAAGAGTGGCTACAAGAATTCTATCTATAGAGATAGCAGTTGCAAGAAGATCAAGTAGAACTGAAAAAAGTGTTTGCATGAGGTCCATAGAGCTAGATGCATGAGTGGATGATGCCTCATCTATTTGAAAATGGTTATAAATGATACTAGATAACACTTCATCCTCATCTTGAAGCTGTAGGAAATGACTTCTTCCTAGCATCATGAGTTGCACCACAGAGTTAACATCTTCAGCTTCTTCACCAACTTATGGCCATACAAAATTGTCATCATGGGATGGTTGAGCAAGAGGATAAAGAACAAGATTTTTGGTGTTCCTGCCATTAGAAATGGTCATGTCACCTGATCGACATCCAATATAAGTGTCTACAATTGCTAACCATCAGCTACCAAGGATAATGAGATACCCTCCAAGTGTAGGTTTGGGAGAAAGAACCATGAACTTAGCTAGATACTCCCAAGAGTCTAGGATCACCACAAGGTCTTCTACTATACCATCAACTTAATAGTGGAACTATTAGCAAGCTACAAGACAGTAGGAGTGGATCTCATGCTTACAATATTCAGTTGTTTTAGGATGTCTTTATTTATCACATTGATTGTTGCACCTAAGTCAATCAAATAATTCTTTCTACTTATCTCATTTATAATAACTTCAACTATATAACTACCTGGATCATTGTACTTGGGGATAGTTACTTTTCCAAGCATGATATCAATAAGCTTCCCCATTACATGAACTATAGTTGGGTCCATCTTTTTCCTACCTGGTTTCTTAAGGCATGCTTCTTTAATTTCCTTTCCATAGATAGGGACATCTTTTATGGCTTGGAATAGGGGTATCTAGACACATATATGCTTTAGCTGGCCTAGAATATCAAAAGTGGTTTCCTCCTTGTCTTCTTTTTGTTTGGCCACTTCCATTCTCTAGGGAAAGGTGTTCTTGGGTTGTTTGCTTGGCTAGAGCTAGTTTATAATTCTTCGGTGCATGAGGCTGAATGAGATCAGTCAAAGATTCTTCTTGCTCTTCCACATAAAGCTCAATGATAATGGGGGTGGAAGGAGCTAAAAAGGTAGTTCTTGAATGTAGACGTATGTCACTGAAACTCATAACATATGTAGGGAATTTATTTGGATCAACATAATCTATAGGTTGTTTTTGTGGTTTGTTATTCGGGTTTTGTGTGGGTTGGGCTGGTAACTATGTAGGTTTGGGAGCATTTGAACTTGGATTATCATGAGGAGGCATTATAGTAGGCTATTGGGGTTGAGAAGGTGGTTGCATGTACCTTGTTGTTTGGTTTGGTCATTGTTGGCCACCTCTCCATTGAGATGTTTTCTGCCAGTTTCCTGGAGGTGGCTGCCAAGATCCTTGAAACTGTTGCCAACTCCCTTAAGGTTGCTGCCACTAAGGTGAGAGATTTTGATAATTGGACCAAGCATTGAGAGGGTTAATCCAAGGCTGTGGTGGGTATCCTCCATAGTTCAATAGACAAGGGGGCTTCCAATGGTTACCAGATGAATAAGAATTAAAATATGGCCCAACAAAAGATAGTGGATCTGGTGGCATACCTTGTCTTGAAGCCCATGGCCTCTTGTGTGCAACAAATTAGAATTGGTCTTCCTCAGTCTGCATTAGTTTGAACTTAGGTAGAATCTTCTTACTATGAATGTTAGCTATCACCTTGCATCTGTAGTCCTTCTTTTGTCTCCAATGAGGGAAATATTCTGTTAGTATTGCCTCTACCTCCTTATGTTTTTTCTTGGCTTGAAGTGTATCCATCTGAGTAGTTAGATTTTTGATGATATCCTACTTGAAATCTTCCAAAAAATTAGTAATCTCCATTCTTGAGACTGCACTGGTAGATGAATTAGCCATAGAGGATTGGTAAGCTCTTCTTTTCTTTAAAGCTGCCCTAGAATAGTTCTGGCATAGCTTCTTGATATCCTACAAAGGAACTTGAGTGATATATCCTCTAGCCATCAGATCCAAGGAATCAGGGTAGATTTCACTAATTCCTCTCAGAAAAAGAAACTTTTGTGAGTCTTCATTCAGTGTATGGTGTGGAGATTTCTATAGATAAAACATAAACCTTGAAATGAAATCCTCTAGGCTCTTATCTTCTTTTTGCTGCATTCTAAAAATGTCACCTCCTCTCATATCACTGCCCTTACAATATTCCTTATATTTCTCAAGGAGTTTTGTCTTCATATCTTCCCAAGTCACTAGAGTGTTTCTACCAAGGCTCATAAACCATCTCAATACAACTTCTTTCAAAGTGGTAGGAAATAGCTTGAGTTTATGGGCATCAGTGGTATAGCCATAGCTTATGTAGAGTATATCAAACTCAAACAAGAATGTATCAGGGTCCTCTATGACAAGTCCATAGAACTTAGGAAGGACTGAAGCAAGGATATTTTTGAGGTTATCTACTTCATTTTGTTCAGCAATGGGAAAAGGAAAATCTAGTTGGTTCTATCTATGAGGCCTGTCTCCATTTGAATCAGCCATGCCTACTTGATGAAATTCTAGAATAAAAGGTTCTTCAACTAGATTTTGATCTTCAAGGGAAACTTCAAAACTGGTCAAGTCAGGGAATATATTAGAAAAAGGATGTGGCTCTTCTTCCTCTTCATTTCTGGGCAGATTTGGAAGCTCTATTAGCTGAAATGGCTCTAGATTATTAGGAAGGAATCTCCCATAAGTATCTCTTCTTCTTATATGCATGCAATATCAACTTAGTATCAACCAAATCACACAAAGAATGGGTGGAAAAAAATGGTGGATCATAACTTCTAACACTAAGAGAAAACTCTAGAAATACATGGTGCCAAAAATGTCAGCCTCCTACAATGATTTCAATAACTAAACTTTTATATCCATGATTCAGAGATTGGGCATCCAACCTAAATAGCCATCTTAACCATCATGAAGGTACATTTAAATTGTCAACCCAGGGACATGAACTTGAAATGGGTCAACACAGTATGTGCACTAGGAACTTCAAAGTAGTCATCTTCATTCTACAACTAAGAAAGACTAATGTTGAAGGAAAATTGCATAGAAAGAAATTAAGTAAAGGTTGAACACTACTCAAAAAAAAAACTCAAACTGAGAATGTATAATAGAAATGAAAGTCTGAGCAGCAAACATGAAACTACTTTGCCCACTTTGGCTACAGGAATAGTCACAAAATGAAATTCTAGTGGCTGTAGGAATAGTCAATGCTAGATTCTTACTAAGTACTGAAAAAAAGATAATATTAATCTATCTAAGCTAAAAAATTACTCACCAAGTGGCCCCCCTTGGATGAGTATGCTCTAGAACTAATGCAAACTTAAATTACACTTAGATACTCAATTCAAAATCTCATTTAATTCATTGGAAAATACAAATACAAAAGAGTATGTCTAGTATTCTTAGGTGGTACAATAACTTGGTGATGAACTCCCTTAGAAAGAGGATCCAAACCTTATTTATCATCTAAACAGGGCAGTCAACTCCCACTAAATGAGAGGATTCCATTTAGGGAAAACAAAGAAAAGAGTGGAAGGGAGATTACGCATGTAGGGGAATCCGTTTAGACATGCAGGCCCAAATGTGGACTCGGCCACTATAGTAATGCCCACTTTTCTCAATGTCATTAAAGATCAGCATAAGGCGGTTACATGTGGCTGACATGGGAATCTTCCGTCATCGTTCTCCAGTTGAGCTTCATGTGCTTCCTCTGCATGACGGGATGGCAGCTGCATTTCTCAACATAGCATTTCCAATCATGTCTGCATGAAAATGTCATTACATATAATAATTGCATAGATAAAATTATCTTAAAGAACATTCATCAATCACAAGAAAGATTAATATAGATAGTCCACATAATAAGTTAATATCATTAAAACTGGTAGAAAAGGAATTAAACCCAAATGTCTTAAGGTTTGAGAGAAATTATATAAAGTGTCTGTCATGCAATATCAAATCCCATGGTAATTTCATAAAATAGACTATGGATTCTACCCATAACTAGCCCAAAAAATAGACTCATCAATGTGGATGCAACAAATTTCATCCCTTGGATCCATGGGCACCCCAGAAGAATGTTATAAGGGAGGTCAAGATCAAGAACTTGGCAAGTAGTTTCCATGATGGTTGGTCCTACTTGGATGGGAAGCTGAATAGTGCCTTGACAAAACCTTTTTGTATTATCATAAGCCTAGATGGTGATACCTTTCCTTTTTTCAATCACGTCTTCAAAAAATTCAAGATTTTTTATTAACTTGAGGTAGAAAATATTCAATCCTACACCTCGATCCACCAAGACCTGTTTGATTTTATTTTTTAGGATAAAGACTTCTAGATGAAATGCATGATTGTGAGATGGTTGGGATAGGAATTCTTGTTTAGGATATGTTGTGTGGTGATGTTTTTGACCATAGCTAGAAAGTGATCCGCATCAATGTTTGTGGGTACAAAAGACTTGGTAAGGGCCTTTTCTAAAATCTCCCTATGTGTAGGAAAAAAATTTCAGTAACTCCATGATGGAGATCTGGGCGGCATCTTCTTTAGCTGTTCCAAGACACTATAGCCACTGGCAACTGACTTTGAATTTGCAATGGGTTCTCTAGCTTGTGTGGATGGTATGAGGATGGTGATTCTTCTGCTTCGTGTGGTGACTCTACAGTCAGCTTTGGACACTAGGATATGGAAAACACCTACCCATTCATCTAAGAATGTGACAATATGGTCATAAACATGGTTGACATTGTCATACTTCTTTCCCTTGCCATTGTTGTTTGACTTGTCATGATCTGGCATCGGATTTGTGTATATCTTAAGGTCTCGATTTCCAGCTAGTTGTTCAACTTTGATGGTATTTTTTCAATGAGGTGTTGGATTAGGTTTTTGAGTGTCATGCAACTAGTTGTTGTGTGCCCCTTAATCTTATAAAAGTCACACAGGTGCTTCTCGTTATAACATGGTGGCTTAACTTGAGGCTCCTAGTAATTCTCAATGACTGGGAGCATGCTAATGTTAGAGTCAATGATCTGCTTCATGATAGATTTGACCGATTCTCCAAGTGTTTTGTACTTGCATTTTGGTGGATATCAGTTTCTTAGGGATGGTCTACTTTGGTCATTGACACTATTGATTATTTGGGTTTTGTCTTGTTGATGAGACGTGTTTGATCGAGAGGTGTTTTAACTATTATTTTGAGGTTGTTGATACATTTTTTGTTCTATGTTTGGCTTTGGAGCATTGATCACAACCTTAGCATCAACAACACCATCATTGGTAACATTCTTGTTTTTAACCCATGTTCCTAGTTTGTCATAATAGCTTGTTGATGGGTGATTATCTTGATAAGAAAGTGTCCCCCCTTGTGTGATGAGGGATCTTTTGATGCTAAGAGCTTTAGGGATGAGTTGATAATAGGAGGTGATACACTATAATTTGAGATGGAAGACCAAAGTACCTTCAATATTTGCAATGATAGTTCTACCTTGTTTTTCTTCTGGCATGGCCCACTTGCTTCTATTGGCTTTGGATCACCATCATTGTAAGAAAGATGCAAATGATTCTCCCTTGTTTTTCTTGAGGTTGTATAGTTCCTCTAGGATCACATACATGCCATGTTGAATGCATAAGTTTGCATGAAGGCATCCACAATTTCTTGGAATTTCTTGATCCTTGGAAGAAGTCAGGAGAACCATTCCATGGTCGGGCCCGCTAGACTCCGCAACAAGAGAGTCATTAAATCATAGGCCACTTCTATGAAGTGCATGTGGAACTCCCTAGTGTGATCTTCAAGGTTTCCAAGTCTGCGGTACTTGTCAAATTTGGGGATATCAAAACCTTGCGGAAATGGCTTCATCACAATGTTCTTGTTGAATGGACAAGGGCATAGATTCCCTTGTGATTTAGGGGTCTTCCCTGATTAGATTTCCAACACCTACTATGACAGCCTTTTGATTTAGGCGGATAAATCACTTTGTGGGCCAGGTGGTGGGATGAACATGTTTTGATTTGGTGTGGTGATTGGATGATGGGTGGGGTGACTTATGGACTGGGTGGTTCATTCGCATGAGTTTATTGCACAATTTATGCTTGTTGATATGCTTGTGGTTGTTGTTGTGCCAACAAAGCTTTTTGTTGGTATTGTTGATATTGTTGCACCAACAATGCTTGTTGTTGGGCTTGTTGTTGTTGGGCTTGCTATTGTTGTTGCATCAAAAATGCTTGTTTTTGGGCTTGTTTCTGTTGTACCAACAACACTTGTTGTTAGGCTTATTGTTGAGTTGCTTGTTGTTGCACCTGGTATTGCTATAAAGCTTGTTGATATTCCTATTGTTGTAACAAGGCTTGTGCATGAGCTTCCTGCGCTTGATGTTGGGCTTGTTCTTGAGCTTTCTTCACTTGATGTTGGGCTTGTGCTTGTGCTTGTGTATCTTGGGCAACTTGCACGACTTGAGCAGCTTGCACAACTTGTGCGGCTTGTGTGGATTGTGTGGCTTGAATGACTTGAGTGGCTTGTTTTTTTTGCAATAAATCTTGTGTTTGCACTTGAGCTTTTTGTTGCTATAGTAACGCTTGTGTCTGCACTTGGGCAGCTTGTTGAGCTTGTTGTGTGGTTTGTTTCGTTTGTGCTTGTTGTGCAGCTTGCATAGCTTGTTGGGTTTGGAATTTCTCGAGTGCCCTTTGATAAGATTTTTGAGCTACTTTCAAAGTGATTCTATATTGATTAGCCACATTTGCATTTGGTGCCAGAGGTGAAGGATTCAAAATGGTATGAGATGGTGTGATGAGACTCTTTTGAGGTAGTTGTTGAGGTGTTTGAATGATGACGATGGGTTTTGTGGTGGAGGGTATAGTGGATGAGCCTGGTCCTTGGGAGACCATGTTTTGAGATTTTTTGGAGGGTGTAAGAGTGGATTGATATGTTTGTATTGGCACCATCTATTGTTGCAATGTCGGTGGTATGCCCGAAGGATTTGGTATGCTTGGAAGATTGATTCGATTTGACTGATTTTGGATAAGTAAATGGGGTCTCCCTAAACCAAGGATTGGTGCAGATTTTGATGTGAGAGGGGGAAGTGGTTGGGGTATAGGTGTTATGCTTCCTTTAAAAAGTGAAGATGAGGAATCAAAGATTCTCCCTTGTCCAAATAAACTCACTTGCACTTGTGATACCATGGGGAGATCGACTTGGGCTCCAAGAGAATATGTTGGTGTCATGAAAGATGAGTGGAATGTAGGGGTGTTTCAGATCTTAAGGAATGAATTGAACCAAGATGGTTTTTGTATCCAAGTCTTGACTGTTTACAAGGGGATGTGTTTGAAGAGCATGAACTAATGAACTCCCCTTGTTGACAATTGGTTGAGTTGGAGAAAGATATGATGTGGGTTGGGGGATGGGTTGAACGATGCTTTGGAAAGATAGTGTGAATGATACTGGTGGCATAATCCCAAGAGGTTGCTCCACAATAGTGTTTACATCAAAATATAAAGGGAGTTTAGCCCCTTATTTTGCCAATTCTAGCATGTATTTTGAAGGATTGAGTCTCATCATAGCATTGACAATCTTGTGATTCTTGGGATTCTACACCATTTCTATGATTTCATCTTGACTCATTCCTAAGACATTATTGGTGATGTCTTCCACTTGTCCTTCCTCTTGAGGATCTTGTGGTAATAGAGGAAGATTGGGTGGGGGATTGCTAGATCCCATAGGATTTATTTTGGGTGTGATTTGAATCAAGTCACTTGAAGTAGATGTTTCTTTGTTGGCTTCCATGTTTTTCTTGTATTAAGATCAAGTTTGAACCATAAAATAAGGATCAATATTTAGGAGGGTAATAGATGAACCTCTAACACCTTTGATTGATCTAAACCTTTTAGGTTCAAAGAAGAAAATATAGGTTTTATTTAAGGATCCAAGGGTGGTGATGAAAGATGGATGAGGTGAATGATTGAAATCTTAATAACCTTGAAGGGACACTAGACTTTTTGGCTTTTGAATTTTTGATTCTTAATTTGATTTGATTTGGATTTGGATTTGGATAGTGAACTCATAAACCCCAAGATGTTGGATGTTATCTTGGGATAAATTTTTCCACAAAGTGATAATTTAACCAAGAATATGAAGAAGCATTCATCTACACATACTTACTCAAGCAAGATGATTTTTTATTTGATTTAAAGGATTTTCCAAAAGTCTAACATGAGGGATTTTTCCAAGATTTTAAGAGTTGTTGGTGGGATGAGATTTGATTGATGTTTGAGGGATGGACGAAAATATTGACTTCAATCCTAGATTAGACCTAGATAGAAATCCTTTCTACAATACCTCGGTATTGAATAACATGCTTGTACTTCCTATGTGAGAAACACAAATCTTTGAAAGAAACTTGGGTTTTTTCTATAATAGAATTCATAAAAATTAGGATTGTTCTTTGAAGCTTTCTTGTAAAAATTATAGACCAACCTTTCTCTAACTTCGTGAAGTGTTGAAAGATGTTCCTCATGAGATTTTGGACTAAGGAACTTGTGATGACCTAGTTTGGGAACTTTTACATTTTGGGAAATCATGGGATCAAACACATGTGAGGTTCAATTATATGTTGTCTTGCTTAGATTGATTCCTTTTGCCACAAACACCTTCTTGATTAGGTTTCAAACAATTTACAATGTCCTAATTTATTTTTATCCCACAAGGTCCATTATGTGGAAATCAAGGAAATTAAGGCAAAAGTTTCTTAATGTTGACTTTAGTAAGGGAAAATTAAGATGTAAATCCAAATGCCTAGAAGCCTCTAAGGATGGAATCCTTAGGGAAAACAGTAAAACTTGGATTTTTCAAAGGTATTTTCTCCTCCTAAAGGGTTTTACATTTTGAGGATTTTATGAATGTTTGTTTTCAAGTTTATTTAGATCCAATCAAAGTGTTTTGATTTCAAAATGATGGACAACCCTAGGATGAAAAGAGGCAATATTTGTTGAATTCCCACTTGGATAAATCTAACTGTTCTTATTCAAAGTGGATGAATAGAAGCTTGACCACATTGTCTCCCCTCCACGACACACACTTATCAGGTCAGCCAAGCTTCACTTCTCATGAATCTCCCACGAAAAAAATTTAATCTCTACTTTCAACCACAAGTACGTGGGACGGCTTCAGAATGATGGTTCTTGCACTAATAAATAGATAGGGATTTGGTTCACTATAACAAGGGTTCTAGTATAGGAATTCTATTGGTGGGGGATCATCCATATGAAAAGAGACCATTGTTTCCCTTCTTGTCAAAACAATCCTCATGATACTTGAACTTTCCTCAAGTACCCACACTTATATACCAAGTGGAAGTCGCTTGGATTTAGTGTGTTCCCAGTTGGGTCATTCCCTTGGGGTGAGTACTTTTTCCCACCAAGGCAAGCCGTCTAAATATAAACAATAGCGAGAAAGAACATTTATAGTTCAATCAATCTTTATTTGTGTAAACAAAGAGAGAACACACATGATATACCTAACTCACACTAGCAAGATTTGTTTAGTTTTATAATGCCCAAATTGAAGTGTGGAGGAAATCTTTTATACAACTTAATATCACCAAAATACTTTTGATTCTCAAGATCGCTATGAAACGAGAGAGAAGTGCATATGCCTTTTAAATAATATTAACTTGTAAAAGAGATTACAAAACAAAGAATACACATGTTCATTTTAAACCACAAAGAAATAATGGATTCTTTTTAATAGCACCAGATGAAATGTTAGATTCGCTTGTTCAATTTTATAATCCAATTTGAAAACTAGTAAGTTCCTAAGATTCTTTTTTATGCCTTTTGCTTGTTCTTTTTAAAACCCAAACAAAAATTATTTTGAGTCCTAAAAGCTAAAGATAACAAAGTCCTTAAGATGGGATTATAATCGATACCAAAGTGTTTAAAAACACTAGTTACAATCATGTGATGATGCCATCGTAGAACTTCTCCTTGTTTCCTTCTTCACTTGATTACTTCAACCTGTAAAAGCTAGTTAATCTACATAAAACAGAGGAACAAATAGGTTAAAAGATCAATCAGATGAAAAAAAAAGAAGCACATGTTAAATAAAAACTAAAAAAAGGTTTCCTTTTACCCAACTCCAATGTTGCAATCTGCATGTGCATTGCTGTTTGGAGAAGTTCAACGGCACTCTGGTGAAACCACCATCACTCTATGGAGAAACATAGACCGCATATGTGTCATTGTTTGGAGTTTGACTAGTTGGCTTGGGTTGAAAATGATAAGAGTGTCATACTTTGGAGAAGATTTATTATTTCTATATAGCGGCACTATACTGGTATCATTGTTGTTTGACCTTTGCAGTATCACTCCTTGTAGACACAAAAACATGACCAAAAAAAGTGGAATTTTGAGAAAAAAATGTTAATTTCCTTCAGATTTTCCCTCCTTGTGCCAAAATGTGAATGGTTTCCTTACACTTGTTCAAACATAACCAAACAACACATTGTTAGTCATTAAACACATCTAAAACAATCATTCCATTTAAACACCAAGAACAAGAAATCAAACAAAGATAATCAATAAAAAGCTATCAAATCTTGATCTTAAACATTAAAATCACTATCCCATGGGGGAATTGGTACTATTTTGATGTGGAAAAAATCCCTTTCCCAATTCCTTGATGCAATTTGACAATAACCTTGATAAGATTGATAAAAAAAACTATGAAACTTGGATAAAAAAGGATGAAATTGTGAATGAAATTGAGTAGAGTAAGCTTGCATGGATTGTGGATGCCAAAACTAATAGAGAGGCCCTCTATTTATAAGAGAGAATGATGGAGGAATAATAAAATGGGATGAATATGGGACTAAACATGAGCCAATGGGAAGGTGCCACTTGTCAACATGCTAGTGGAGGAGGAATGAGCACATTTTGGTGAATGTGCAAATAAATACAATTAGGTGGAAATTTGAAATTTGAAAGATTGCTTGTGGAAGAGAATGTGGAAGAAGAGTTAATGCTACTTGGCTCAATAAAAAGAAATTGTAAGAGGAGTTAATGCCATGTTGGAGGAAAAATCCTTTTGGAGGGAGTTTTCAAATTTGAAGAATATTCCAACAAGATGCCTTTTTAAATGAAAATAGAAGATTTTATAAATCAATTAAATTGATTTACTTGTGCAAGTTGTAAAATCTAGAGGATTTGATGGATTAGTGTTATAGTTAATTAGGATTTAATTCACTTAGATGGAAATTAGTTGATTTGACATTTTGACTTAGATTTTTGGATTTATTTAAATCAAAATGGGAGGAATTTGAGATATTAGTTTAAATTAAATAAAGTTTGATTTATTTAATTAAAAGGGGCGATGCTAGGTTTGATTAAATAAGGATGATTTATTTAATCAAAAAGGGGGACTTATGATTTAACTAAATAAAATGAATTATTTAATTAAAAGAAGAATATTAGGATTAAATAAGGCTGATTTATTTAATCAAAGAGGAAAATTAGGGTTAATTAAATAAACTGATTTATTTAATTAAAAGAGGAAAATGATTTAATCAAATAAGGTAATTTATTTAATTAAAAGATAAATTATTATGAATTAATTAAATAAGGATTATTTAATTAATTGGTTAGTAAAGGAGTGATCAAGGAAGAATTGGTGTCAGTAAATCAAGATCAGGTGTGTGATATCAATAAGGATAATTTCAGTGTCTACACTTGATAATCAGTTTCATCATTAAAAATACTAGCATCTTCTTTGACATAGTAACTTATTTTAATCATCTTTCCTTTGTTCTCCTTACTCTTATTGTTCACAACTTTTTGTGGACATCTTGAAGCATAATGACCTACCTTTCCCCAACTAAAAAAATTTGAATGGTAATTTACTTTTGTACTTACCAGTGCCCTTTTTCATCCTTCTTACAAAGTTAGCTTCCACATCATCAAGATCTCCATTTGAATCTTCAATATTTTTGATTTTCTAGCCTTAAAAGTAGTCTCTACTTTTGTACCATTTTTCAAACCAAGTTTTCTCATTTCAAATGAAGTTAGTGTACCAATCAACTGATCTATAGAATAAGTATTAAAATTTACAACTTCCTCAATAGAAGATACCTTTTCACTATATGAATCAATAAGAGTTATAAGTAATTTCTTTACCACCCTAGGTTCTTTGACTTGTGCACCAAGACCTCTCATAGCACTTACTAGCTCATCAACTCTCTGCATGTAGGTTGAAATTGTTTAATCTTTAGACATTCACATGGTGTCAAATTGTGTCTTCATATTCTAAAAATTTAGGTGTTTCACCTTTTTTGGAAAAACAAGGATAGACAACAAAGAGGGGGGATGAATAAGTTGCTATAGAATTTAATAGTTATTCAACCTTAATCAACCTTTAATCTTAGATATGATAATTAACAGTGAAATTATAAATCAACAACACATCAGAAACACATGAACACCAATATTTTATACGTGGAAACCCTGTTAGAGGAAAAACCATGGTGGATGTTAGTCCACAAGATTATACCCTGTTAGAAGTATAATTAAAAATGAATAAGGAATGCACATGAATTTAGGCACACTACCTAGAGCTCACTACTCAGAAGGGAAGACTCACTTCCTTACATAAAAAAATCAAATTAAATCCATCTGATGAGGTTGAACTAAGAAATTAGCTTCTTCAAAATCTTGATGACAGTTTCGATTAGGCATAGAAACACTTCTTCACACTTCACTCAATCTTCTACACACTTTGCTTTGAAATCAAATGATCTGATCTTTATTCACACATACACTTCACATACATTCACCGAGCACACACACACTTCAAAATAAAGAAACAACCGCTCTTATATACTAGCTACATGAATTTACATAAACAAATCTATTGGCCACAAGCATAAGAACAAATTACAACTATTAGCCCAATACAAGGGTAAATCTCAATGCGCACCAACCTAAGTTGATCACAACATAATGAAGACCTAAATCAATATCCTCAAACATGCCAAACAATAAAATATCAATCCATAAGGATCTACAACACGCTACCACCATCATGTCGACCAAGAACGTGAAAACCTCGAACACACAAAGGAAAATATTTGATTATGATCACATCAATCAATGCAAACATACCATAATGATAAAGCATGATCTAGAAACATCACAGTAGAATACACAACAATTTAATTTACCATAAATGCATTCTCTTCTTCTAGGATCACCTACTATAGTAAAAAAATAGCTGTAGGAACTCATAAACTTATAAATTTCTCCAATCCTTATGTGTACTACTAAAACTTCTAGACAACATACTAGATAGGCTCAGAAACAAACCCTTTAATGTGTGACCTCTGATTATCAACGTAAACAACTATCCACCATTCTGATCATCATAGCTTCACAGACTACCTGCAACATATTTATTCTAATTTTCTCAATATCCTCGACATATACAACCTTCAGAATCATCAATGCTAATAGTGTTGAAATCAATGACAACCACAACATCCAACAATGTCCCCCTTTGGCATTGATGGCAACACATGATGTGAAAAATACCATCAACACACCTAAATCTTCACACAATACTCTTCTCCTCCTTCATTCTACACTTCTCGCCCTTAGATTTTATAGGGTTTTTCACATTACACTTCTCCCCCTTTGACATCAATGGAAAAGGTACACAATCTTTGAACCACATATCATCTGAATCATCTAACTACTCTCGTTGAGTAGCAACCACCACAACATCAATCCGAAACAAGATCTGACTATAAGTGCACAGATTAATGCAAAGACTTGCATCTTAGTTCAGATTAGGAGGGGAAGTTACCCCTAACTTGCCTCTGAGATACTCAAAAGTATCCTTAGGCAACGGTTTAGTAAAGATATTTTCAATTTTTTCCTTAGTGGGCACATATTCCAATTTGACTTCTTTATCACTCACTTTGTCTCTCAAAAAGTGATACTTGATAGATATATGTTTTATATTTGAATGTAACACTGGATTCTTGGAAATTTTTATGGCACTTGAATTGTCATAGAATATAGAAATAGGCTCATTATACTCAATTCGGATATCTCCCAGCATCTATTTCATCCATAATACTTGAGTGCAATTTTTTTCAGCAACAATATATTCTACCTCAGTAGTAGATAAGTAAATAGAATTCTACTTTTTACTTAGCCAAGACACCAAATTCTTCCCTAAGAAGAATCCACCACCACTTATACTTTTCCTGTCATCTACATCTCCTACCCAATATGCATCTGTAAAGGCATTCAAAGTAAGATCATGATCCTTAGGATACCAAAGACCAAAATCAACTGTTCCTTTCAAATATCTGAAAATTCTCTTTATTGCAGTCACATGTGATTCCTTTGGATCGGCTTGATATCTAGCAACCATTCACACAACACTCATAATGTTTGGTCTAGTTTGACTCAAATAGAGCAATCCACCAATCATTGACCTATACCTTGTTTGATTAGCATTAGAAGAATCATCATTCTATTTTAGCTTGCATCTAGTTACCATGGGTGTACCAATTGGTTTTGATTCTTCCATGCCAAACATTTTTAGTAACTCTTTTACATATTTGGACTGAGATATGAAAATTCCATCATCTAACTGAGCTATTTGCAAACCTAAAAATAATTTCAGCTCTCCTATCATTGGCATCTCAAATTCACTTTTCCTTTCATCAGAAAACTTCATGCATAAGTCATCATCACCTTCAAAAATAATATCATCAACAAAAAATTCAACAATCAACTCTTTATCCTGATCCATCTTGAAATATAGATTGTTGTTAGTAGTACCTTTATTGAATCTAAGCTTCAACAAGTATTTATCTAGTCTTTCATACCAGGCTCTAGGGGCTTGTTTGAGTCCATATAGTGCTTTCTTCAATCGGAAAACCATGTATTTTTCATCAATCAATTGAAATCCATCTGGTTTCTCAACATAAACTAATTCTTCTAATTCTCCATTTAGAAATGTTGTCTTCACATCCATTTGATAGAATTTATAATTCTTGAAAGTAGCATAAGCAAGAAATAATCTTACAGCTTCAATTCTAGCAACAGGGGCAAAGGTTTCTACAAAATCAATACCTTCCATCTATGAGTATCCTTTATATACTAGTCTTTCTTTATTTCTAACCACTTCACCTTGTTCATTCAACTTATTCCGAAAGACCCATTTGGTTCCAATCACATTTTTATCCTGAGGTCTAGGAACAAGAATCCATGTATCATTTTTCTCTATCTGCATTAGTTCTTCTGTCATTGCTTCCATCCAATATTCATCTTTACATGCTTCATTGACATTACTAGGCTTGACCTTGGAAATTAGGCAATACTCTTTTGCAATTCTTCTTCTAGTCTGAACACCTTTGTTCTTGTCTCCTATAATATGATTCTCAAAGTGATTTGGCTTTACATACCTTGGGAATTTGGGATTCTCTTTGACTTTTGGTTCTTCTATTCTCTCTTCTACACTTCCACTAGCTTCTCCTTCATGATTCTCTTGATTCACCGAAAAAAATTGAACTTGATTATGTGTCTACACATTCTTTCCATTATTAGTACTATCATGTTCATTATCTGAATCATATCCATAGTATCTAGATGTTCTAGCAGTGTCTTCATCAACTCTGACATTTTCACTTTCAACGATTTTCTTTAATCTTCTATTGTAGCACTGGTATGCCTTGCTCTTAGTAGAGTAACCCAAAAATATTCCTTCATCACTTCTAGCATCAAACTTGCCAATATCTTCATCTCTTTTGATATAACATCTACTTCTAAAGATTTTGAAATATTTAATAGAAGTCTTATAACCAAACCACAACTCAAAAGGAATCTTACCAGAATTACCATTTACATTTACTTGGTTGATAGTGTATACAATAGTGCTTACAACTTATCTCTAATAGATATGAGGTGCATTACCTTCCAACATCATACTTCTAGTAGCATATAGAATTTTTTTGTTCTTCCTTTCAACAACTCCATTACCTTCCAACATCATAGTTCTAGCAACATCTAGAATTGTTTTGTCCTTCCTTTCAACAACTCCGTTTTGTTGAGGGGTCTGGGGAGAAAATAACTGTCTTTTGATTCCATGATCTTCACAAAATTTATTGAACTCCCAGGAAGTGAATTCACCACCTTTGTCTGATCTTAAGAATTTGACCTTCAAACCTATCTCATTTTCTACCATAGCTTTGAAAAATTTGAACTTATCTAGTGCTTCATGTTTTTCTCTTAAGAAAGCAACCCATATCATCCTAGAGTAATCATCAATAATCAGCATAAAGTACATTTATCCTTGTAGACTTATAATTATGGATGGACCACATAGATTAGTATGTACTAGCTCTAGTACTCCATTTGAATGATTTTGTTTGCTCTGAAAATAAATCCTTGTCTACTTTACCATCTGGCATTCCTTGCATATAGTGTTAGTAGGCTTTACTAACTTAGGTAGACCTCTGACTGCTTGAGTGGAGCTTACTTTGAAAATTTTATCAAAATTCACATGAAACAACCTCCTATGCCATAACCAGCTTACATCAACTTGAGCAATTAGATAACTTTCACTAGTAGCACTTAGGTGAAAAATATTACCTCTTGTCTTTATACCTGAAGCAATTACATATCCAAAGCTTCTCAATATCCTGAACTTACCATCTTTGAACTAAAGGTTGTATCCCTTGTTTACCATTTTTACAACACTCAACAAATTGTGCTTCAATCCTTCAACATAAAGGACATCATCAGTATTGCATTTACCACCAAGAGAAATAGTGCCTCTACCACAAATCACACTAGAATTGCTATCTCCAAATATTACACCATCATCATACTTTCCCAAGTTTAGAAACTTGCTTTTATCACCAATCATATGATGTGAGCTTCTGTTGTCAATCACCCATTCATCTTTTTCATCAATCTTGGTTGCAAGAGCTTTATCAATATATTGATTATTAGCAGGTTTAGTGGACACCATACCATTTTCCTTGATAGAAATGAATATCCATCCATCTTCGTTTCCAATTTCTTTATCAAATTCATCATCAGTAACACCTTCTTCAGCATAATAACATTTCTTTTGAAATCTAGGCTTGTCAGGTTTATACTTAGAAACTCTTTCAAGAAACCTTGATGCAAAATGAGCTATCTTACTGCAAGAGAAACATTTAATAGGAATATTTCCTTTGTACTTACCATGCCGTCTAGATTCTATTTTCACAATCAATGCTTCCATCTCTTCTAAATCTCTTTCTTCATATTCAATCTATCTCATCTTATGTTCATTATTGAATGTCTTTCTGGAGATTTCTCCTGGATCATATCTCTGTTGGCTTTTTTAGGATATAGTATCTTTTAATGTAGATTATGTTTTAGGGGTAGACTCACCAAATTCACTCAATTCAAAGATAGTCAATTTACCAATCAACATGTCTCTTGTCACATTTGTTATCATCCTGAGCCCTTCAATAGCATGAGCTTTCGTTTTGCAGGAAGTAGGCACTGATCTAAGAACTTTAGCCACAATCTCATCTTCTTCCATGACTCCACTGGCACATTTAATACCCATCACTAGTTCATTTACCTTCAACATGAAAGAAATAATGTTTTCATTTTCACTCATCTTCAAGTTCTCCCACTTGTCTTTCAGACTTGTTAGTTTAGCAATCTTCCCTTGTGCATCTCCTTTATACAATGTCTCCAAATTCTTCTAGATCTCATGTGTTGTCTTGAGACCTATCACATTTGTCATCTTTGAATTTTTCAAAGAACTTAGCAATGCTTCTATAGCCCTAATATCAATTTCAACATCTTTGATGTCATCAGGAGTAGAGGGACCATTTTGAGGAATATTATATCTATTCTTTGTAATGTTCCAAAAGGGTTCACCAATGCACTTCAAATGACACTCCATTCTGACCTTCCATAGAGATTAATTTGTACCATAAAATATGGGACTATCCTTCTTGTATGATGCAATATCAAATCACCTCAAGTTGTTAAACTTTTTCACAGGAACTTGTTCTGATACCAATTGTTGGAAAAAAAAGGATAGACAACTGAGAGGTGGGTGAATCAGTTGTTACAAAGTTTAATACTTATTCAACCTTAATCAACCTTAAATCTCAAATCTGATAATTAATAGTGAAAGCATAAATCAACAACACATCAGAAACACATGAACACCAAAATTTTATATGTGGAAACCCTATTAGGGGAAAAACCAAGGTGGATGTTAGTCCACAAGATTATACCCTATTAGAAGTATAATAAAAAAAGGAATAAGGAATGCACATGTATTTAGGCACACTGCTTAGATCTCACTGCTCATAAGGGAAGGATCACTTCCTTACATAAAAAAATCAAATTAAATCCATCTGATGAGGTTGAACTGAGAAATTAGCTTCTTCAAAAGCTTGATGATAGTTTTGGTTAGGCACAGAAACACTTCTTCACACTTCACTCAATCTTCTTCACACTCTGCTATGAAATCAAATGATGTAATATTTATTCACACATACACTTCACATACATTCCCCGAGCATACACACACTTTAAAATAAAGAAACAATTTCTCTTATATACCTGCTACATGAATTTACATCAACAACTCTATTGGCCACAAGCAAAAGAATAAATTACAATTTTCTACCCAATACAAGAGAAAATCTCAATGCGCACCAACTTAAGTTAGTCACAATATAGTGAATACCTAAATCAACATCCTCAAACATGCCAAACAATAAAATATTAATCCATAAGGATTCACAACACGCTACCACCATCATGTCAGCTAAGAACATGAAAACCTCGAACACACAAAGGAAAATATTTGATCACGATCACACTGATCAACACAAATGTACCAAAATGATAGAGCATGATCTAGAAACATCACAATAGCATACACAACAAAATAATTTACCAAAAATGTATTCTCTTCTTCCAGAATCACCTGCTACAGTAACAAAATAACTGTAGGAACTCATAAACTCATAACTCACTTCAATCTTGATGTGTACCACTGAAACTTCTAGACAACATACTAGATAGGCTCAACAAAAAACCATTTAATGTGTGACCTCTTATTATCAATGTACACAACTATCCACCATTCTGATCATCACAGCTTCACAGACTTCCTGCAACATATTTATTCTAATTTTCTCAATATCCTCGACATATACAACCTTCAAAATCATCAATGATAATAGTGTTGACATCAATGAAAACCACATATCAACAACACAACCATAACATCCAACAACCTTATCATATCCTTCATAAATTCTTTCAAGCTTATCCCAAACATCTTTAGTAGTTTTAAGATTCATAACTTCAACAAATTGAGAATTTAAAAAATATTCATTAGAATCAATCTTGTCTTATCATTTATCTCATGTGCATTGATTTTATTACATGTACTTGGACCATTCTAAGGCTCAAAATATTGATTCTTTATTTCCTTTTCAATCTCAAATCCATGAGATGCCAAATACCCTTCCATCTTTGTCTTCCAGAATGCATAGTGTGTTTCACCAAATCCAGGTAAATCTATTTGTTTTTCCATCCTGGATCTACCTCAAGTAGTTAAGCTCTTCCAAAAGGAACCTTTCTCTGATTCAAATTTTTGAATGAATAAGACAATGAAGAGGGGGGTGAATCAGTTGTACAAATTAAAACATCAAAACCCTCAATAGTAATCAAATCCACATGCATTCATTAAACCCTTATTTTTTAAAATTGATTAATCATGAAATGTAGATAATAGAAACTAAAATAATAACACCATACAAAAGAGAACACCAAATTTATGTTGAAAACCCAATGAGGGAAAAACCAAGGTGATGATTAGGTCATAATATAAGTAATTGCAAGACTGATACAAGGGCTCACAGCCAAAAGAGGACACATTGTCCAAAATGGCTCACAAATAGGGCTCACTACCATAGAAAGAAATACAAGAATATAGAAGAGAAATTTTACACAAAGAAAAACTTCTCAATGCAACAAGGAATCCACCAAAAATTCTCCAACAATTTTGCAAGCTCACATAAAATATTGCAAACACCTTCAGTTCACTACCTTCAAGAATCCAACAATTTAAAATTTGCACTTATTTGCTCAAATTCTCATCTATACTTCTGAAATTCACATCACACTCATCACTCACATTTATCTCAAGTCTATCTTTCTTCTCTCTTTCATTTTATAACAACATCACTCTTATTTATATCAACCTTAACCTTGAAAAACTTATCCAAGGTTGACAATGATCTGTTACATTTGAAATTTCAAATTAAGTCAAAACCCAAACATTCTCACATTGGATAGGAATTAAGGTGACCCATATAGCTCCTTAATTAGGACCCAAATAAATCTTAAGACACCTCAAAATGCAAACATAAACTTTGCATGTAGTGTTAATGCAAGGTCGGTCAATACCCCTACTAAACACAATAAATCATTAAGTACATGCTTCCTTAAATAAATATGAAACTTTCAGAAAAAAAAATTCACTTAAAAATGATCTATAATAAGCCTCAAACAACCTAAGATCCAACAAATACTTCATCCAAATTCACATCACATAAATACTTCAACCTAGAACATTCGATAAACCTTATTTTCACAATTATGCATGAAACACACACTGTACTACTCCAAATCAAGTGAAACCTTGAATTCTAAAAGTTACAAACATTATAAGAAACTTCCCAAATATACACAACCTAAATCCAAACTACAAAGAAACATGGAGCAAATACATTTCTCCCAGACCATAGAAAACATCACTAAAATACTAGTTCACACACTAGTAAAAGTATCTCTCTCTACATAGTGATTCAAAAACCCAAATTTTAAATATAGAAACCTCTAACAACCTTTAAAAACATATCATATATGCATAGGAATATCATCAACATAGAAGAAACATGGATCACATCTCAGAGCTCATTTTGAACACTTGCACAACACTATTTTCTCTATTTATCATTTTTTCTCAAAAGCACTTGCAAACCAAGTACTAGAGACATCATTACTTCATTACAACACATCTCCAGAAACTGCAACATAAATATATCTCCATGTACTCATAAAAATTCCTCAGTATCTCAACTATACATGCACAAACTACAACACCCTATTTTCCTTGTTCTCACAATTTTCTCAATATCCTCGATATCTTCATCGTGCAACAAAATTTCTTAGCACAATGTTGAAATTAATGACAAAACCATCTTGTAAACATCATGTTTAGATCAATGAAAACACCTCCATACTTGCAACAAAATTAGTTAAGGGTTTCATGTCAAGTTCACCAAAATGTATGCATGTAAAATGGATATAATAGAAATATGTGTAAAAATAGCTTAAATCAAACCAAAATGCATGCAAACCTCAAAATATTGAATGAAGAATGTTGATTTGTTGAGGATTGGAATGTGGTTGCTCATGAACCAATATAAATTCCAAAAACATGGAATTAGTATAAAATATGTTGATATAATGGGATAGGAGGCCTCTCATTTATAGAAGTGAGATGGAAGAAATGGAGGGTTTGGATGCATTGATGATGAATGGCTAGGATTGAATGAGAATATAAGGTTTAGATTGAATTTGTAGTCATGTGAAAAGTGTTACATGAGGGATAAGGGCTAGGTTTAGGGAAACATCCTTATATGGATGGCTAGGATTAAGAGGTATGATATTAAATCAAGGGCTAAGAAGAAAAAATAGTTTAACTTTTGGGAATTGTCTAGATTCAATGAATCTTGGACAAGGGCTTAGTTAGACATGTGAAGAGGACACTTGTCAATGGTGACAAGTTTAGATTGTGATCCATGTGAATGGAATCAATGGATAGGATTAAATGGATAAGGAGATGAGACAAAGTGGAATTAAATAATAGAAGAAAAGGGTAATGAACATTAATTAGCCTAAATTAACTAATTAATTAATTTAGCTAGAGGATTTGGGGATAAAGCTAGAATTAATTAAATAAATATAAAATATATTTAATTAAGGGTAGGGAATAAGGATAATAGATAAATTAATTAAATAAATAATAAATATTTAATTAATTAATTGGCTAGGATAAAGTGGGATAAAGGTGAACGGTAAATTAACTAATGAAATGAGTATTATTTAATTAATTAATGGGATAGGATAGGATAAAATGAGGCGTGGTTGGGTTAGGAATTTTTTAGGTGTCTACAGGCACAACTCCATCATAATGTAAGTAGGTTGAAGCAACATTAAAGAACATTCCCACCCATTCTGCAATCACATCAAGAAGCCATAAGAGTCACTACAACATTAATGCCATCATGGCGAAAAAATTTCCAATTGCAAGTATGATGGGGCCTTCAGGGCTGAAGGAAATGCTTGTCTAAGAATTAAATATGCCACAAGACTAAAAATAGTGCCTTCATTAGACATAGAGAATCGACATTAAGCTTCAATGATTGGATTGGAGGTCTACCACATATTGTGAAGTGGTAAGAGGAAAAGAGGAAGTATGAAGTCCAAATTTTGATTGGGTAGGAAAGACTTTAGAAGTTGGGGACATGACTTACCACTTATTGCAAGCCAGTAAGAGGGAGGAAGGATGAGAAAATGATGAAGTCTGAAAATAGGTTATCAAAGATTAGGGTTTGGGAGGAGGCCCTACCTCCTAAAAAAAGAAAGTAAGAGGTAAGACAAAAATGTTAAATTTTAAAGTCTAAACAATAAGGACTTAGTTGGATCATAAAGAAACGGGACCTCAAGAGAGAACCCTAAGGCTTTGAGAAGGAAAGAAATTATTAAGAATAAGGAAGAAAGTAAGAAACTTTTTAGGGATCAGGAATAGGGAGGATGCCTTACACTATTCAGCAAAGGAGGTAAGGGGTGAGACAAAATTCTAACCCCTAAAAATTAGAAAAGGAAAACAATGGAAGGGGTCAAGGCTTAGGAAGAAGTATTGAGTTAGTGAAGAAAGGAGGAAAGGGGTAAAGGTTAAGCTCGATCCTTTATGACTAAAAGGCCAAAATTTAGTCACATTTTGAAGAGCTTATCAAGGGTCAGAGCGCGGAAGGATTGGATACTTATTAACTTAACAAAGGTAAGAAGTAAGAGGTAAGGCTAAAGCTCAATCCCCAAATCATGAACATTTAGTTGATTTTTAGAAGGATTAGAGTTGGGGGAAGGAGAAGGGAAGGAAAATAATGCAATAATGGGTAAGGATTAAGCTCAATGGGTGAAAATTGAAAAGTCAAGGAAATATAGAAAGAAGGGGAAAAGAAAAAGGAAATTGAGAGTGATGGAGAAGGGATATAGGGAAGAGAGCAAGTGAAAGTATAAAACACAAAAAATTTCATATTTAGCCAATTTTGGGATTTTTTTAAATGGGAAACTTATGGAAATCTAGCAAGGAAGTAAGGAAGATTACTAGAGACACACAAACATGACACACCATTAGGATTTACAATATTATCTATAAGTGATGGGAATCA
The DNA here is from genome assembly GCA_007115665.2 of Sequoiadendron giganteum. Taxonomy (NCBI): domain Eukaryota; kingdom Viridiplantae; phylum Streptophyta; class Pinopsida; order Cupressales; family Cupressaceae; genus Sequoiadendron; species Sequoiadendron giganteum. The sequence continues at coordinate 802,252,760 of CM021100.1, forward strand.
CAAGGGGGTGGAACAAGTTGAAAATAGTGCCATCAGTGGCTCTAGTTGGGGATGCATGCTTCAGTGAAGGATGGAAATATTTAATCTCTAGCGAAGTAGACCATGCCTTATCCATTAGGATCTGGAATGACCCAATCTTCAAAACTCATTTAATGGCCCCAGACCACCAAATAAAAAAGAGAGCCAATGTTTTCCTCTATCAAACACCAACCTGTTAAAGGAGCTAATCTCCCTTAACCTAGTATTTTTTCTATCACACCATAGTAGCAAGGGTAGCTCCTTTCATGTAATCATAAACATATGGATACCCCTGATCAAGTGAAGACCTACTCCATGTTTTATCTTTTTGTTGCATGGTAACCACATAATATAGGCCACCTCACTGCCACACACTATATTTTTTTTATTTTGTACTAGGTGGAAAAAACTGAGAACTTTGATCAACACCATATAAAACCATGGTATCTTCATACCTGTTGACCACCTCACATGAATCAAGGAAAAGAGAAGATGCCAAAAAATCACATGGAAAATAAAAATATTCCTCTTCATTATGTTGACTTGTAGAGGGAAACTCATCTTCTAACAATTCAAACAAAAAACTTTGAAGCTTAGACATGCAAAAAAATTGAGAAAATGGAAAGTCACTAACCTGGATAACTTGATAACACTCAACACACTCACAAGATGCATGTTAGGTCCAAGTGATGTTCTTAGCATCAAGAATACTAATATCCACATTGTGAGAAGCAACATATTCATCACAAAGGAATGTGTCATATATGAATTCACTCAAGACAGTTACCATGGATGACCAACATACCTTGGGAACACCTATGCTGATGCAAATTTCATCAACACATCCATTCAAATTATGGGACATCTTGAATGAAAAACTACACTCTTCAGATTATCTCTCTATTTCAATCATTTGGAAATTTGTTGATACATATGTGCCATAAAAATCAGACCTGTGAAACACATTTGTCCTACTCATCTCAGCAACATTACCTTTCCATGACTGAATTGAAGCACACTGCTCGTGAGGAAGACTGTGAGTTGCACCCCCGAAAAACAAGTTTTCATAGGCATCCATGTGATTTACATAATCACACTCCTCAAGTGTAAAATCATCATAAAATACCATTAGTTGTACCAACATTTATCTTTACATTTTCATCTTCATGTATAACTACTTCTATTCTATCGTCATGAAAAAACTTGGTGACAAATTGAAAACCAAAAAAATGGATAGAAGAAGGCAAGAAATCAAACAAGGAAGCAATTTCTTGTTCATCACTTACATCACCACCATATGCATTCCCAACACAATCAACTACCTAAGATGATTCATTCAATGAATCTTTTGCATACATATCTTCTTATCTATCCATATTGCTACAACAATCAGTAGTGTCAGACACATGACCTTTAGATTGGAAATCATCATTGATTTCTTCATTGCAACTATCCATGAATGATTTCTCCAACTGAAGGTCACTACACATTCTTGCACCTTCATTTGATATAGAGAATTGACTCTCTATTTCTATTTTTTAACATCAATAGAAGGCATGATTTCATATATTCCTTACATCACATCATGCATTACATCTTGGTTTTTGTTACAATAGCCTTCATATGCACATACATCCTCTATGGGATACCCAAAAGCATAGTCCTCACCTTCAATGGATTCATTATTACTATCTTATAATATACCATCCAAACTCATTTGATCAAGCCTAGAAAAAGTACCATCACATAATTCAAATAGGTAACTATTTCCATACCTCCCTATCATCTGTCCAATTACTAAAAGCTAATGATATATAAATTCAACACTATGAGGCTTCATATCAACAGACATGGTACTTAGACCTGGCTCAAGTATTTTACAAAAGAAATCAATACACATTGATTCATCAAGCCTACCAACTCTAGTATAACATACAAATATTTCATGAATCTATCATGAAAAATAAATGGGGATTCACCCTCATATATTTTTATCACGCAATGCATCTAAAGGTGACATGTATTCAACCACATGTTCACATTCATCTTCAAAATTTTCTTGACTATGCAGAAGCCTACTCTTAGATAAACATTAATTATTCACTTCACCAAACTGATCAATGAATAGTATCTCAATCTCATGCCATGAACAAATAGAATGCAAAGGAAAATTATAAAACCAATCTTTAGTGTCATTTTCTAAAGTTCTTATAAAAAATTCATGACACCATCTTCCTCTACTCTCTGATGTTTCACCATCAATATAGTTAAAACCTAGAGATATTTTGATGTTGATTCTTCACAACCTCATCTAAATTCAGGTAGGTATTCATTTATTTATCTTGGGAACCAAACTATCTTTCTATAGAGAAACATTTTCTTCGAGGATATGGTTGTGGTTCAGTCATGGTGGAATAGCTTGTAGAGGGGGAATCAAACTATCTATACATTTTTGCTAATGAACTAACCCTTCTACAACTAACTACTTTAGAATATCTAGCTTTCTCAACTCCCTTTCCTACTAGTGCCTTAAAGCACTGAATAATGGACAATATTTACTAGAAATTTTTAATATTTGACCTTCACATAAAATGTTGCAATGGAAAAATACCTAAAAATTGTTGCAACCAAACTCTTTTAATTATGAAAATTTTTGATTGTAGAGTCACAACCTCTTAAAATACAATAAGATCTTCAAGTAATAAGAAGCTCCTTCTAAGATCTAGGATATTTATGAGTTCTCTCCACCATTAGAGCACTAGACTTCAAGAACATACCAAAAATGTTGCAATAGGTTCCTTCTTCAGGTATGAAGGTCCTTAGATCATTTGACTCTTCTTCAATGGATGATTCTTTGTTTCCCCAATAGAGTCGCCAATCTATTGGTGGATCAGATGGGGTAAAGAATATTTTTAAATTTTTACCATAGGCTCCTTCAATTCATCCCCAACAAATTTTTCAATCTATTGGTGTTTTTCTCGGTGAACCTTTAAAACCATCTAAAGGACATCCAAATCTTCTCACGGACTTCAATATTATGGGCCAGTGAGCAAGAGATGAATTTAACAATTCTCTCCCTTACAATTTAGGCTCTGTAGGACCTAGGTGGGTATTCCTATATGTAAAGAAGATAAGATTCTTACAAATGACAAGGGCTTGTAGGGATAGTTCCACCCCTTCTTCTCATTTAGGTTCAAGTATGAAGTAGGAAATAGAAAGAAAATCTAAACTAAGAAAGAAGGGAAATGATTTTTTTGAATATAAAGTTTTTTTTGTAGGATGGGGGGAAACCATGCGAGAACAATGCCTACCTTGGGCTAAAAATTCATATATTATGCATTTTATGATGGCAACACCAAACATATTTTGGAGTTCTACCAAATTATCACCTTATGATAATCAAACCTAGAAAATGTTATTATGCAGTAATACTTACAAATCCCCAATAAATGATAGCATACCCATTAATTCATGGAAAGAATTTACTCTATCCCTTAGATAAATAAAAAACTAGTAAAATAATTTAGAACAAAAAATGTGCTTAAAAAACTAATATAACCCTTTATCACATTGTTTAAAGCATATTATCACTCATAGCTGGAGAAAATTGCACAATATATTATATTCATATATGCCACAATTCATAATATAGATGAACTATCAAGTAGTGTCTTGAAAAACTAGATCTTCACCCTTTAGTGATACACCTTATATAAATAGAATCCACCTTACCAATACATAGAAATCTCCAAGAAAGAACTGGCCTCAGAACCATGGAAGGGAGAAAAAAAATTGAACCCCTAAAAACACAACAAAACTTTCCTTTATTGTTGAGGCATAACTCAAAAACTCAACCAACCACAAACCCTAACCCACCTAGGGTTTACCCAAGGTTACAAAATATATACATCAAGAGAAAAATTAGACTAGACCTAAGAAGTAATATATCATTAATGATCCTAACATCCAAGCTAGGCCCCCATACAAGCAATGAAGAAAACATAAAAAACTAGTAGTAAATCATGATAAAGGATGAATCTATGTTAGATAGAAGGACAACAGCTCATAAACAGGCATGGGAACCACTCCATAATAATGAAAGTAGGTCAAAGAAACATGAAAGAACATTCTCACCCATTCCATGATCATATCAAGTAGCCAGAAGAGTCATTGTAAAATTAGTGGTATAATGGAAAAAAACATGCCAATTGTGGGTATGATTAGGCCATTGGGCCTTAAGGAAATGCTTTTCTAAGAATTAAATGAGCTACAAGATGAAAAATAGTTCCTTTTTTTGGACATTAGGTGTTGATGCTAAGCCTTATATATTTTATTGGAGGTCTACCACATACCACAAAATAGTAAGAGGAAAAGAGGAATCATGAAGGCCAAAGTTTGATGATAGGAATGACTTCAGAAGTTGAGGATGTAGCTTACTAATTATCACAATCCAGTAAGAGGTAGGAAGGATGAGAAAATGTTGAGGTCCAAAAATAGGTTATCGAAGATCGAGGTTCAAGAGGAGGGGCTACCTCCTACAAAAATAAAGCAAGAGGTAAGAAGAAAATGTGACACCCAAAAGTCTAAAAAATAAGGAATTAGGTGGATAATGAGGAAATGGGACCTCGAGAGGGAACCCTAAGGCTTTGAGAAGGAAATAAATTATTAAGAAGCTTTTTTAGGGTCAGGCATCAGGAGGATGCCTTACACTATTCAACAAAGGAGGTAAGTGGTGAGACAAAAGTCTAAACCCCAAAAGGATGAAAAGAGAAATGATGTTAGGGTTCAGGTCTTAGGAAGAAATATTACAAGTTAGTGAAGAAAGGAGGAAAGGGATAAAGGGTAAGCCCAATCCTCAATGTCTGAAAGGAAAAAAATAGTTTCCTTTCAAAGAGCTCATTGGTGGTCGAAGGGCGGAAGGATCGACTACTTATTAACATAATAAAGGTAAGAATTAAGAGGTAAGGTCGAAGCTCGATCCCCAAATCATCAACACTTATTTTATTTTCAAAAGGATCATGGTTGGCGGAAGGAGAGGGGAAGGAAAAGAAGGTATCAAAGGGTAAGGATTAAGCCTAATGGGTGAAACCTGAAAACTAAAGGAAAGATAGAAAGAAGGGTAAAAGTAAAAAGGTAATCAAGAGTGACAAAGAAGGGATGTAGGGAAGAGGGCAAAAGGAAGTCCAAAACACTGAAAAGTTCATACTTAGCCAATTTTTGGATTTTACAAATGGGACATTTATAGAAAGCTAGCAAGGGAGTAAGGAAGAATACTAGAGACACACAAACATGACACACCATTAGGATTTCTTGGATCATCTATAAGTGATGGGAATCACAATGGGGTGACATGAGCTAAAACTAGTGCCATCACATATGAAGGAGAAAAAAAGGTAAATAAATCCAAGCTTCAAACACATAGAAGACAATTTAACAATTTAAAAGTGAAGGATGGAGAAAAATTACATCTTACCTACTTTGAGAGGATGAAATTGTTAATACTATTAATGGCCTTGGAGATAAGGTTGAGGATGCAATAATTGTGCAAGAATTATTAAGTTCTCTTTCTTTGATATTTGATGCCAAAGTCTCCATTATTGAAGCAATGGAAGATATAGAGACTCTAACATTGGATGAATTGCATGGGATCCTCACTCTATATGGGATGAGGACCAAAAAAGAGAATTCATCTAAATGAGAGGAAACATTCAAAGCCTCAAATCAAATTAAGAGCAAATATTCCAAGAAAAGTGATCATTATCATGATGAATAAGACAAATATGAAGCTCAATTAATGAGGAAGCTAAGGAAAGGATCTGAAAAGTATGAAAGTAAGTTTCCTTTTAAATTATTTAATTTTGGAAAAGTAGGACACTTTGCTACTAAATGTCCATATGAAAGTAAAATTAGTGATGATGAGGAAGATAATAACATGAACAAATATATCAAACATAACAAACCAAAAAGGGTCTAAGAAAGGGGAAAATTTGAGAAAAAGAAGATATTTTACAAACACAAGAAAAACCTCTATTCAAAAGAGGAAAGTAGTTCTTCCAGAGAGAATTTCTCCTCTATCGATAGAAAAGAGATTCTATTCACGGCAATAGGCAAAAAGATGATATTTTGAAAAATTAAACCCAAGAAAAAGAAGAAGAGATAAAAGGGGAAGAGAATGTCAAAATATATTGGGAGGTATATTTGGAACAAGAACATATATGTGCCCTAAGTGAAATTAAGAAAATCAAGAGGAAGAGCTTGAAACAAAAATTACAAATTCAAGAGGATAGTGAATCTAAGGTAAATCTATGAAAAATTCTTGAAGAATTTAAAAGGTTTTATCATCAATCTACAAGTTCAAATTGAAGAAGAAAAAAGGGTTGAAAAGGAGTTATGAATCAAATTGAATGAAAAATAAGAAAATTGTGAAAGGTTAGATTATGAAATTGTTTCCTTGTGAAAGGAACTATAAAAGACAACCACTAATTTAAAAAAAATCCTTAAGTTTGAAAATATTACTGAGATCTTAGATAATATCATCAATTAATAGAGATAAAAATTAATAAACATAGGTATTGGTTATTCTAGTGTTGAAAATTTTAATACCTTTTCAATTTCACACTATGTTTGGATCCCTTAATTTATTGGACTTAATTAATCTTCTAATTTACCAAATTATGCATTCCAAAGCCTTATTTTTCTCATTTTTAGAAAGGAGAACCAGCATTAATTAAATGAAATCAATAATTAAATCACCATGGAATATGTGTGTCTTGGACTTCTAGGCCAATACCCATTCACCCATGGGTGAATGGGTCCCCTTTTAAGTGCCAAGACCCATTTTAAAATATGATTTTTCAGGGAATTTTAATTATTCAAATTTAAATTGCAATTGTCATCTTTTGGAATCTAATTTTCAAAAAAATAGATAAACACCAATAAATACATACTTTTTATCATTTGAAATCAAACTAGTAAGAATACACTTTATGAAGCAGTCCTATTGAGAAAATATTGTTGTCAAGTGAAGATTTATCAGTCAGTTTTTGTAGTAATCAAGATCCTAACATCATGTTCAAGTATATGTGTGTTCATGCATTCTTGTGAACGATAATATGAATTATTGATCCTAAAGAATCCAAGCATTTCAAGTATCAAAATCCATCAAGAAAAGAAAGATCAAGTTCATTGGAAAGATGTGTTTGACTTCAATCCTCTACGGAAGTCCATTGAAGGGTGGTGAGCTATAGAAAAAAAAATCATTATTCATTTCCTTCCCTTTTCATTATCTTCCTATCAAGGTTTAATGAAAAAGATTGAGGTTTGAAAAAGGAAAACCCTCATATGAAATAAAATAAATTTTCCTATTTGTGTATGTGTAGATTACATGTTGATGAAGAATTGAAGAGATCCTGAAGGAGCAATTTTGAATTTTTACACAAGTTGTCATCATTGTTATGAAGCCACGAAAATTAAGTTGCATAATTTATTTCCAAGTTTCCGATAGTGGGACTTGTGCCTGTGAGATAAGAGGGATTTGATACATGTGGGTCTCTTTGTTCTCAATAAGTCACCAAGGCATGAATTTCCCTTATCCACCTCAACACAAGAAAAATGAAGAAATTACAAAGGGAATGAACATGCATTGGCCTTTAATGAAAACTGCTTCAGATCTAGGGAGAGTGGAAATTATAGGTTTTTTCCTTAGATAGAGGAGCTCTCAGCCAAAGGATGTGAACATGGATTCAGGACACCAACACGACATGTTGTCATCCAAATAGTGTGTTGGTGTCCAAAGCAATAGAAAGATCAGGAGCTCAGTCAAGCAAGATGGAATTTCACTTATTTACATAAAACTGAGGACTGCCAAATAGGATAATCAAACATACAACAAAAACTATAAGAAAAGCACAAGGAGAATTTAGAGAAAATTTACTCACACCCAAACATTCAAATCTTCACTACAAGCTCCACTTTGCAACCTACACATAGAAGAATGAGGGGAAAATGTTGGGGTTGTATAGTGTTCTGCCTCAGTTAGACCCCCATTTTGGTGTTCTCACCTCTACAGATAGTCATATATGAAAGGAGTGCAAAAAAAATAGACAAAGTGTATGGTGAAAGAAAAACCTACTTCAAGAGTAGAACCCACACCACTATGTAGTAAATGAACAAGTAGATAGTAAAGAGTGAGAAAGAGAGAGAGTGTTACCCATGGGCCTAGACCCTCTCTAGAGCACATAGAAACACCATTGAGTGCTTGCTTGAGAGTTGTAGCTGTAGGAAGGACCTCAGTCTGACATGGATTCACTTGTGAGAGTGTTGCTATCAAGAATGAAGAGAAACTCAAGAGTGATCCCTAAAGAGAGAGCTTGACTAAATGACTTGAACCCCCAAAAATGAGAGAAAATGAGGGGTTTTGTTGCACAAGAGGGTGGAAAATTGGCGTTACACCCAAAATATTGGCTACCAAGACACATGCCAGGATTCAAGATTAGAGATTCCTTGTTTCAAGCTCAAAAAATTGACAAGATGCAAGCATGCCACGTAGACTTCTTTGTGTCGTGCGGTCGTCCAATACATCAATTTATGAGAAAAATTTTGTTAGGATTTTGTTGCTCCACCATTTGTTCACATGGGGTTAGGATTGTGAAATCTTGACCCATGGGATCTTTTTCATTAATGCTCTAGGGTGTCATAAATGCAAGGAAAAGACACAAAAATGTGGAATTATCCCTAGGTGCAATTCTATGACATTATAGTGCCAAATAGAAGCTAAGATATAACATTAGAAGATTTTCAAAAGTTATTTTAGAGGCCTAAATTGAGACCCATTCTCCTAGGAGTGAATGATTCCATTTTCACCCCTAAAAAAAAAATTGGTGATAGGTACATGTGTTCAAACCCTTCTTAGATCTACCTGCAAACTGTCATTTTCATTTCTGCACATTCGAGAATCTACATTTTAAGTATTAGGTCTTGTCATTCATTTAGTTTGATAATTTCAAATCATTTTAGTTTGGTTTTAGATATTTCCTATTGTTAAGGACTGAGATCCAGGTCTGATTAACTCACCATTGAGGTTGAAAGTCAATCTTTACATGCCTTATGATCTCTTTCCTAATGAAATTCATAGGGAAAGGCACCTATTAAGATCCCTAGGTTTTATAATCAACACATAAAAATTTGGGGATCACCTTCCCACCATTTCATTTTTATGAACCCGATATTCTTCCATCATAATTTTTGAATTGGAGATCCTCAAAACCCTAGATCTAGGTTTTGCATTTCATTTAGGGCTACATATTGTATATTTACATCATTTAAACTCATAAAATATAAAAATATTTCATACATTTTGCATAATATCTTGCATTGATGTGTGTTTCAATCATTTAGGTCAATTTTTCATTCAAAATTATATTAAAAAATTGTCATTTTGTTCATACATTGTCATACAAATTGCATTTACATTTAATCAAAAATTCTAGAAAAATTGTCACTGAAGAATCTATTTATAGTTAGGAATAGTGAGCTTAAATATCAAATTAAACACTCAGATTTTAATTTTTCAAAACCTTGGACAAATACTCATTTTTCCTTGGGAAAACCTATCCTTTTATAGGTGATTTTACAAAATTCTGCACATATATCTCTCTATCTGCTTCATTTTCTTGTACTTGAAAATCTTTATTTCAGTTTCAAAAATTGCATATTTTTGTAGATGTTTGTATTTAGTTTAATTGGTGAAAGATTAAGATCAAAATTTTCATTCAAAAGTAATCATTTTTAATTTTTTGAATCTTAAAATCAATCAATGATCATATTTAAGATCTGAATATTGTAATATATTCTTTCAAACTTATATTGTGCTTCCTATTGTTTGGTTTTTACTATTTTTATTTAGTTATTTTTTTCCATTTTGGGTAACTTTTGGTTTGGTGAAACTTTTATGAGTATCACAACCTAGTGTCCTACTGCCAATACTTTAGTGAGACATAGTTCAAGACCCATGGCATATTGTGCTAGTGCATCCATCATGGATGTTGAATTTCCCAAATCTTTCACTCATAGTGTTGACACTACTCAACCCATTTTGCATCACATTCATGATGTCACATGTCCTCTGACCACCTTACCAAAATTCACTTACATTTATGTTGAAACCTTGGTTGCTCATGTCACTCAAGAAAAGTTGAAACAAATGGACAAAGCTTTAAAAAAAATTTAAGACTTGGTGAGTATAGAGTGTATTTTTTGGCATTGATGTCATTATCATAGGTAACATGAGGATAATGCTTGATAATGACCAAGGATTAGAGATTGTGCATAGCCTAGAACACATTATTGATCATCATATTCCAATAATGGCTAGTTATGCTCAAGCTTTGGGATATACTCAAAGTCAAGGAGGAAATCAAATTCCTTTGCCTACAACCATAGCCTTTATTCCTACATATACTCATCCAACTATTACTATAACAATGCAACCAACTAGAAATATCACTCCAACATTAGGTATTTCCCCTGGGAATCCTTTTGGTTTTTTGAATTCAAACATCATATTTCCAAATCACCCACGTCTCACAAAATTGAATTTTTTTATCCACCTAACACATATACACACCCACCATATTCACCTCCATCTCAAAAAATAACCAATGATTCTTTCATAAACCAAATCTTACAAAATGTTGCATCCCTTCAACAACAAATAACAACATTGAACCAAAACCAAAATGAACAACCTTCACAATATGTCAAAGGAAACCCATTATCATTGGAAATATTGAAAGAACAAATGCCACAAGGAAGAGATACCTAGATTTGAGAAATATAGTAGTAAAGGAGATCCTAGAAACCATGTATTAGCATATACAACTTTATGTAGTGGATTAATTTTTGAAGATAAGTTCTTGGCTAAGATTTTTCCTATGTCCTTAAAAGATACAATCTTGGAATGGTTTTGTTCTTTACTAAATAAATCAATCCACTCATTTAATGTTCTTTTTGATACCTTTCTCAAACATTTCCAAGTGCATATTATTCCTAAGATGGCCCTACCTAATTTGATGTAATGTAAGAAAAATGAAAATGAAAAGGTCATTGTTTTATAGCACGTTATCAACTACTTACTCACAAATCAACATTAAACTTCTCGATTTTGATCTTTAAAGAATGTTCATTGACAACCTATAAAAAAATATCTAATATAAGCTTGGGATGATGAAATTTCCCTACTTTACAAACTTATGCATGTCTCTTCATGATTATCATAACTCACTTAATCAACACATCAAACAAAATACTTCAACCAATCCTAAAAAATCTGAAACCATGCCTCATAAAAAATTTCAACCATTGAAGAAACAAAAAAAGGTTTTTATACAAATAAATTAACCTCAAACAAATCACCATGTTGAACCTCAGGTGGTTTCCATAAAGAAAAAAATCTATACCAATTTAGCGATAAGAATATATAATTCACCTTGCTACTTGCTAATCGATACCCTCCATTTGATTATGTTGCAACTCTTTAGCAAGAACTTAATCACCTTACCTCCCATTAGACCTATTGATACCACTAAGCCTTTACCTCAGAACTATAACTAAAATTTATTTTTCCAATATCATCAAAAAAGTGGACATGATATAGAATGATGCATGTGTCTTAAACATATAGTATAAGACCTCATTGATTCTAATCACATCCAGTTGGGTAGTGTTAATGATCAAGGAAATAAATCCATTTCCCCACCCAATCAAAATTTGCAAATATTTACCAATCCAATGCCAAACCATTTCCTCATTTTTAAAAGCTAGTGATAACAAGAATTATGTGATTAATGTTGACAAGATACAAGATATAACTGATGGTGATGAGAGTGATAATGAGGATGATCTAGATACTATGATTGGATTCATTGATGTTCAACCTCATAAGGGCCAAACCAACTTATCCCTTGACATTGATTTCTCAAATAATGATATAATTAAACATGCACATGATGGTCCTTTTTACATAGCTGGAAGAATAAATGAAAAGCCTAAAAATGGGATATTAATTGATCCTGTGTGTGTAGAGAATGTGATCATTGAGGAATACTTATTTTTCTAGGAACTTTACCAATATTTTAATGAACAATTGAAAGCGTGGATCAAAACACATGATGGTTTTTCTCACCCTACAATAGGTTCAATCACTCTTCCATTAAAAGTTGGATAGAAGAAATTAAATGTATAATTCTCCATCACCTCGATGTCTAATCAATTTCATGTGAAGTTAGGCTATCCATGGCTATAGTCCATGAATTTCATCTCTTCGATCATCCAAAAGTGCTTAAAATTTCTATTTGACAACCAGATTTTTATAGTGCATCATAGTGGATTTAATCATTTGTCTTCTCTTGGAACTTTTCATTGGATTTATTTTGGCCTAAACCTATGGAACCTATTACAACTCCTGAGTATTTCTTCTTTAAATCATATAAAAATTTCAAAGAAAAGCGTATAGTATAATTATCCCTTGTTGATATCCCACCTGAAGCTAAAATAAATATAATTGTTCCTCCCACTCCCATTGTTGTGCATTAACTTATTCTTGAACCAAAATATCTCCCAAATAATCAAACTATGTATGACACTATTCCACCACCTATGTCCTATAAGAGACCAAGAGCTAACCATACAATTCCATTTGTGCCTCCTAAAACCAATTTTTTTTATAAAGATAAAGAGAAAGTGGTTTCACAACCTATGGAGGTCCCTTGCATTCCTCCCCTAAGATAAGAAAAGAGACTGATGGTTGATAAACCCACTCCTACACCATCACAACTTGAAAACTATGCTAGAATAAAACTTATGGAGGTCCCTTCTATTCCTCCCCTAGACAAGATTGTAGCTGTAGATGTCATGCTATTTCTCATTAATTAGAAGAAAAGAATAAACCAATAATCCAATATTAACAACCAACTCAAAAAAATCATGATGATTCTCCACCTTCACCACAACATGAAACTCCTCTAGCTCCACCACAACAAAAACAAGAACATACAATGGACATTTTCATTAGACCTCCTATTGTGATTAACTTGGATGATGATGATTATGAGATTGCTAAAATTGATGAAGTGAATAATGAATTTAATTTATTATTTTCCACTTCTATTAATCTAGATGGGGGTAACCATGATGATCTTCCTAAAATGAGTGATCCACCATGTGTTGAACCTGGTACTTGTCCTAGTATGGCACTTGTCGTTGGCTCTTTGGCTAGTTATTTGCCTTTCATATATGATGAGAAAGATTGGGATGCAGATGACCTACTTTAGGTTGGCTTGTGTGTTACATACTTTCTTACTTTTTCTTTCATGTTCTTTTTGATTGCATATGTAGACACTAAAAACTATCTTGAGCCCGCACACAACATTTTCTCACTAATTCGAGTCTTTCAGAATAATTACATAATTTTAATTACTTAATTATTTCCTAATGTCGTACCACTTTATTTTATTAATTAAATATTTCTTAATTATTTAAATAACTTACTATATTTATATTCCTCTTTTTGATTAATTAAATAAATTTTATTTATTTAATTGTGTCACTAATTTTCTTGTTTCTTCTATAATTAAGTAAATTTATATTTATTTAATTATTTATCATTTCTTCTCCTCTATAACTAAATAATTGTTTTTAATTATTTAATTATTTACCATTTCCCTCCATCTATTATTAAATAATTGTTTCCAATTATTTAATATTTAATTTCCCTCTTTTCTTCTATAATTAAATAATTTTGGAAATTATTTAATTTATCTACTCTTATCCAAACCCTATTTCTCACCTAATTTCTTGGAGTGTGATCCCTTCTTTCCATCCTTATCTATTTTCTTCTCATATAATTTCATCCATTGATCACCATACCTCATCACTCAATCCTCACCCTTCATTTAAATTTGGATTTCTATAAAATAAAGCTATTAAATCCATTTCAAGGTTAACCACATTCTTTGATATTTTTCTATCTTACATCTACATTGAGCTTATCAAATATCTTGCACACTACATATCTAAGAGTAAACAAATAAAATTTGAGAAGAGCAATGTAGGAGAATCAAATTTTGCATAGGAATTGAGTTTTCATTGGTTTATTATTTGATTTCTATTATCATTTATGCTTCATTGTTATATTAGGGTGTCTATAGCTTGAATTTAGGTATTTTTGTGGTTTCTATCAATGATTCATGATTTATCCCAATATTTTCCCTATCTACAAATTGGTGAACTTGATGTGAACTAACCAAATTTTGCAATTTTTTTGAGAAATTTTGAGTTTCATGTGTGTGACACAATTATTTTATCTAGCATCATAATCGTTTATCCAAACATCACAATCATCATAAGTAACAATGCATGTAAGGCTTGTTGCACTACATCTGTCACTTAGAATGCCACATTTTTCATCTACAACACCACATCTAACTATTTTTTTGCAAATCTCTAAATAATTCAATTATTACTATCTTTGATCATTTTATAGGGTATTGGTTATTTTTATGACATCTTGATAGGGAGCTTACATTATTTAGATTATTGGATCTATGATATTTTATCAGATTTCTATGTGTTTTAGGTTCAGATTTCCATGCCATATTTGTTCCCTACAACACCATAATTGTTGGATCCAATGCCATATTTTTCAAGTCCTATGATGAATTCATTACACCTTGCATCATAATCATTTTTTGAAACACTTCATTCAATCTTTTTTGCACTGCATTTGACTGCCAAGCAAAAAGAGAGTATAAAATTGAGTTTTTCATTTTTCTTCTTTTTGCATTCAATAGGGCAGATATTTTTGCTTATTGATATTTGATTTCTAGCTATGTTGAAATTTTTAGGAGATGAATTTGAATACAACTACCAATTTGATTTCTTGCAGGTTCCCTTGTGTGTTTGTGATTTTTGATTTAGGAATATTTGGAATTGGTGCTTAAAAAGAACAATTGCCTTATGTGATTTGTGCATTTGCACGCATATGATTCAGTTACCAAAAGTGTGTTTTTTTAAAGTATCCCCTCCCCTTGCACTATGTGCAATTATTGGGTGATGAGAAATAACATCATTATACTGTGTTAATTATCCTCTCCCCTTGTATTGTGTGTGATTCTTGGGTGATGAGAAAGAGCAGTAAACAATCTTTCATTTTTATTTTAATAGGGGGGGCTACCTATGGAGTTTTACCCCAAGGACAACCTCTAGCATATATATCTCCATTATGCTATATAAAAGGTAAAAAACTAAAAGGTGAGCTCAATCCACTTGTTCCCTAGGGGTGGTCCTTGTGATATCGAGTGATTCTAGACAAGGGTTACAAAATTTTCTCTCCCATCACTACTAGGTTGTGGTGTTCTTCAGAGTTCATCCACTATGAACCATTTTTTTAGAAGCATAAGACCTTTTCATCATTTACTATTTGTGGTGCATCATGATAGCATCATCATGAGAAGTTACTTACCATGTATGGATCTTGGTTAAGGTGATTCAATTCCTTTTTTGGATTTCATCCTTTCAAGGCAAGGGGTGTTAAGGTGGTACATGACCTTGACATACCCTAGTTACCACTCCATTTTCTCATATTTAAAAACACCAAAAGTTTTGGTAAGCCCACTATAGTAGATGGCCCATTACTACTAGCTAAGTTTTTGTTGCTTGAATTGTTTGTGAACCAGGGCCTAGTAAGTTTTGTGGAAGAAAACTTGCAAAATACTTTATTTTCTAAGAGTTAAAGAGTCAAAATAGCTAAATCTATCTTCTGGGTGTTTGTTGTGTTTAATGTGTCCTATTTTGTATCCACAAGCCTTATTAAATACATTTTCTAAAGGATAATCCTTAAACTTATCAAATAACCAATCATAATCCAAGGTTTTGGTTCATGTGTTCTAGATTTGTTGATATGGGACTCATATGCCACCTTCGGCGTATGAGTCCCACCTAGATCTTGGGACTTGATTTCAAATTTCACATTAAACAAGACACTCCTAGAAATCTATGTACTAGGTTTTAGCTACTGGGACTCATACACCACAACTGGTGTATGAGTCTTGCTTTAACTAGGACCTAATTTAAATCAAATTCTTGGTGGGATTTTATTATCCTAGATCTGATGTCAACTTGTAGTGTTGTAATTTTGATAAATTTGGCATAAAAAAGTATAAATACAAGGTCGTTTTACATAGTTTCATCCTAGAATTTGAGAATCAATCAAGAACACTTTCAAAAGACTTCACAAGAGAAATTTGATGAGAGAACTCCTATAGAAAGCTTATGATTACAAGAGTATGCAAGAGTGATTAATAAGCATTATGGAGCATTATTCAAGATTCAAGCATCATTTCAAAGTCATCATGCATCATGTTTTTTTTGAGCTAACATTTGTGATGTAGGTTCTTATGATTCAAGCAAGCATTCAAATCAAGATCCATAGCATTCAATCAAGATTCAAGATCTACATTCATGCTAGCCATTACTTACCAAATTTATGTGGAAAATCTAATGAGGGAAAAAACACGATGAGGTTTAACTCACACTATAGAGAATATCAAAACCAATTACAAAAAGGCTCACTACCCAAAACAAGGCTCACTACCTTAGATAAGGCTCACTACTTGAGATAAGGACTCACTATCTAGAATAAGGACTCACTGTCTAATAGGGATACAACCCAAAGGTCTCACTACCACAGAGATACAAAGAAGATGAAGAGGACTAGTTATAGAAAGACTACAATCCCAATGTAATAAAGGATTCCACCATAGTTACTTGATCAAATTGCATGAACGATAGAGTCAACTTTTTCTCACTGCATCCCAAAACTTAGCATTAAGCTTCACACTGATCTTCCACACACAACTCACACACACTTTCTAAATAACATGAGTGTAACATCTACTCTTTCACTTATCTTCCTTCTTTTCTCTTATACATTTTTCATTACTAGCTCATCTTGTATTTATACTATCTCCAACCTTGAAAAAGATCCAAAGTTAGTCACCCAATTTCAAATTCAAATTAGTTCAGTGCCAAACATCTTAGGATGGAATTGGAATGAGGGTGACCCAAAAACACAATTCATCAGGACCCAAAATAGATCCAACATGCTTCATCAACTTCAAAGATAGTGCTTAACACAAGGTTGGCTAGACTAGTGCAAAAAACATAAAACAATTAAGCTTGAAACTTATAGAAACCAAAAATATCTTCAATACAATCAGAACATCTTAACTCTAGAATCACAAGTCAAAAGACTTCATCAAAGAGAAATCCAGACCAACAAATTTTCTCCTAGACCTCAACTAGAACATAGAAAAATATAGTTGACAACTAGTGAACACAACTCAAACTTAACAATGAATAAACAACCAAAAATCTAGATATAACAATTGTCAACAACCATGAGCAACATATCTGAACTGCATGAACATATGGGAAAATACTGAATCATCACTTGAAGCAAAAATTGAATACCTGTAAACTTTCTTTAATACAATTTTCTCAATATCCTCAACATATGTAGCCAATAACCTATAACCATGACACTAATGACAACAACTCAACCAGTAGCTAACTAATTGACTAGTTGACATCAATGAAAACACCTTCATTCCTTTCTCCATTCTTGCAACAATCTCCCCCTTTGTCATTAATGGCAACACATGATGTGAAAAACCATCAAAGGCACCATACCATTTATGAATATACTTCTTAGGATTTTTCCTTTTTGCTTCTCCCCTTCAAAAGATCATCTTCCTCATTACCTACTTTCTCTTATTAGTTTTTTCTCCTTTTCACATAATTTCTCTCCCCCTTTGAAATCAATGGAAAAGACAAAAGATATGTTCATTGAATCTTCCTTTGACATGAAAACAAAATACTCACAATGACAACACTTGAAATTACCTACTCCCCCTGAGAGGTAGCTATTGGATGTTGTGGTTATGTTACTGATATGTGGTTGTCATTGACTTCAACATTGTGAGCATTAATGTCTTTAAGACTGTATATGTCAAGGATATTTAGAAAATTGTAATAAAATAAGTTGCAGGTTGTCTGTGAAGCAGTGAAGATCAATATGATGGAAATTTCAGTATGTTGATGGTGAGAAGTTGCAGATTAAAGGTTTTGTTTTCAAGCCTATCTAGTTTATCCACTGAAATTTTTAGAGGTTTGGATGAATATTTGAGCAAGCTATGAGTTTTTGTGTTCTGACATTTATTTTGTTACTGAAGTCGGTGTTCCTAGAAGAAGATAATGTGATTTTGGTAATTTAAGTTGTTATGTACATTCTTGTAGTGTTTGTGGGTGTTTCTAGATCATGCTCTATCTGTGTTTCATGTATGAATTGATCATTGTTCTCTTGATCCATGATTTTATCTTGTGTGTTCATGTTTTTCATGTTCATGGCCGATAGGGTGATTATAGCATGTTGTGGATCTTTGAGGAAAAATATTTGAAGGTGTTTGGTGTTCGAGGACATTGTTTTGGGTCTCTACTATGTTGTGGATAACCTTGGTAGATTCACATTAATAATCTTTATTATTTTGGGCTGACAATTTGCATTCATTCTATTATTTTGTTCAAGCCAACATGAAGCAATGTAATTACTTTTTGTGGATATATATGAGTGATTATTTATCTCATTTGATGTATGTATGATGCGAAGTGTGTGAGTGCTATGTGTGAATAAAGATCAAATCATTTGAAGGTAGAGAAGAGTGTGAAGAAGAGTGAAGAAAAGTGAAAGAGTGTTCATGTGCTTAACTAAAACTGTAATCAAGCATTAGCAGATGTTACTTTCTCAGTTCAAATTCTTCAGATGGATTTAATCTGAATGATTTTGTAAGATAGTGAGTATTCCTTTGTATCTGAGCAGTGAGCTCTAGGTAGTGTTCCTGAATGCATGTGCATTCCTATTTATTCTTCTTATACTTTTAACAGAATATAAACTTGTGCATTAACCTCCATCATGGTTTTTCCCCTAAGAGGGTTTCCATGCAAAAATCTTGGTGTTATGTGTATTTATGATGCATTGTTGATTTATGCTTTCATGGTTATTAATCAGATCTGAGAATAAGGGTTAACATAGTTAATAAGTTTGAAATTTTGTGACAAATAATTCACCCCAACTCTCAGTTTTCTTCCCTTGTATTGCCAAAATATGGTATGAGAGTAGGTTCCTTGGAAGAATTTTAATAGCTTGAGGTGATCTGGGATGGTGACATATAAGAACGATAGTTCTAGATTTGATGGAACAAACTATTTTCTATGGAAGAATCGAATGGATTGTCATCTGAGATGCATTGGTGAATCTTACTGGAACATTACAAGTAATAGTAATGCTATTCCTCAAAATGGTCCTACTACTACTATTGAGATTAGGGATTTTGAATACAATATTAGGGCTAAGGAACCATTGTTGAGTGCTTTGACTGATTCTGAGATGACGAATGTTATGGATCTGAAGACTACTTATGATATCTAGAAAAAGTTGGAAACTTTGTATAAAGGAGATGCTAATGTGAAGATTTCTAAGCTATAGATTTTGATAGGGAAATATGAACAATTGAAAATGGGTAATGATGAGAATATTACTAATTTCATGCAAAGAGTAAATTAACTTGTATGTGGCATCAGATGTGTTGGTGAATAGTTAGATGAATCAAAGATTATTGTTAATGTGCTTAGATCCTCGCCTAATGCATACAAAGTCAAAGCTACAACTATTGATGAGATCTGTACTATGACAAATGTAACTAGAGATGTTGATTGGTAAACTTACTACTTTTGAGTTGAGTGAATTCGGTGATTCCCTTCCTAAGATATAATTTGTATTCAAAGATACTACCTCTAGAAGAGACAAGCAAAGATATGATCTGGGTGAAAGTTCTTCTAGAAAGGTATTCAAGTATGAAGAAGAAATGAGATATATATTGAAGAAGAAAGAGAATTGAATGAGTTTGAAGCACTTATTATCAAAAGAGAAGTCAAAGTAGAAGGTAAGTATAAAGGAAAGTTCCTATTAAATGTTTTTCCTGTAATAAGATAGGTCATTTTGCATCAAGGTGTTTGGAAAGAGTCCCTGAGACAAGATATAACAATCCTAGATTTCAAAAGAAGTGTTATTATGTTGCTGATGAAGGTGTGATAGATGATTAATCTGATAAAGGGAATGTAAGTGAAGATGAGTTTGTGTTTATTGCTATCAAGGAAAATAAACCTGCGTCTACTAAATTTGCTAGTTGTACAAATGTGGAGAAAGCCCTAGCTTCTCGAGTTGAAGAAAAGGATGAATGGGAAATTGACAAG
This sequence comes from Sequoiadendron giganteum, assembly GCA_007115665.2. Taxonomy (NCBI): domain Eukaryota; kingdom Viridiplantae; phylum Streptophyta; class Pinopsida; order Cupressales; family Cupressaceae; genus Sequoiadendron; species Sequoiadendron giganteum. The sequence goes on from CM021100.1 coordinate 802,273,142, forward strand.
TGATAAAAGAAAATTTGTGAGCCTAGAAAAGTATGATGGTCGTGTTGTAAGATTTGGTGATAACAATGGTGGTATAATCCATGGCAGAGGATGTATTTCTTTTGATGGTAAGCATAATACTGATGATGTTCTTTATGTCGAAGGTTTGAAGCATAATGTTTTGAGTGTTGGATAGATGGTTGATAAGGGATACAATCTTCAATTCAAGGATGAAAAGTGTAGAATATTGGGAAGTTCTAGAAATGTGATTGCTTCAGGTACAAAAACAAAAGGTAACATTTTTCACCTCAATGCTGCTAGTAAAAGTTGTCTGATTGCTCAAGTTGATGAAAGCTGGTTGTGGCATAAGAGAATGTGTCATGTAAATTTTGACAGTATTATCAAGATAAGTTCTACTTAGGCAGTGATAGATCTTCCTAAGTTGGTAAAGTCTACTAATGCCATATGCAAGGAATGTCAGTTAGGAAAGAAAACTAGAATCTCATTTCGGAGCAAACAACATTGTTCAAATGAATTGTTGGAGCTTGTGCATACTGATTTGTGTGGTACTGCAAGAATCAGCAGTTTGCAAGGTTATAGGTATTTCATGTTGCTTATTGATGATTATTCTAGGATGATGTGGGTCACTTTCTTAAGGGAGAAATTTGAAGCTCTAGATAACTTAAAGATCTTTAAGGCTATGGTTGAGACAAAGACAAGTCTAAAGATTAAGTGTCTAAGATTAGATAGAGGTGGTGAGTTCACTTCTAGTGAGTTTAATTATTTTTGTGAGGAACATGGGATTCCTTAAGTGATTGAGCAGGAGATGTGAATGAAAAGAAAAGTACCAATGGTGGCACATTTTTTTCTTGGGAAAGAAGTTGATTTCATGGCTAAGTAAAAAGAAAAATATCATTTCTTTGTCTATTGCAGAGGTAAAATACATTGTTGCTACTAGCAATTGTACTCAAGTATTATGGATGAAGCAAATGTTGAAATATATCAGAGTTATGTATGATGAACCTGCTATATTCTATGATAATTCAAGTGCAATTAACATTTCTAAGAATTTGGTGCTTCATTTAGAGACCAAGCATATATATATATCAAATACCACTTTTTGAGAGACAAGGTGAGTGATAAGGAAGTCAGACTAGAGTATGTGCCTACTAAGGAACAGATTGTAGACATCTTTACTAAGCCATTTCCTAAGGATAATTTTAGTATCTAAGAGGGAAGTTAGGGGTGATTTCCCATCCTAATCAGAACTAAGATGCAAGATGTTCCATCAATCCAAGAATTTCACAGTCATATCTTGATTCAGATTGATGTTGTGGTGGTTGCTACTCAGGGGGAGTAGTTAGAAGATTCAGATATGTGGTTAAGAGCTTATGTATCTTTTTCATTGATGTCAAAGGGGGAGAAGAATAATGTGAAAAAATATTGAAGAATCAAGGAGGAGAAGAGAAATGCAAAAATCTAGAAGAATTCATGAGAGAAGAGTTAGAACCTAAGGGGGAGTAAGTACTAAAGTTAGTTGCATTGATGGTGTTTTTCACATCATGTGTTGGCATCAATTACAAAGGGGGATATTGTTGGATGTTGTGTTTATGTTATTGATATGTGGTTTTCATTGATGTCAACACTATTAGCATTAATATCTTTAAGACTATATATGTTGAGGATATTGAGAAAATTGTAATAAAATAAGTTGTAGGTTGTCTATGAAGTGATGAAGATCAGTATGATGGAAAGTTTAGTATGTTGATGGTGAGAAGTTATCGATTAAAGGGTTTTTTTTCAAGCCTATCTATTTTATCCACTGAAAGTTTCAGAGGTGCACATGAAGATTTGAGGAAGCTATGAGTTTCTATGTTCTGACAGTTATTTTGTTACTGAAGTTGGTGTTCCTAGAAGAAGATACTGTGATTCTGGTAATTTGAGTTGTTACATATGTTCCTATGGTGTTTGTGGATTTTTATAGATTGTGCTCTATCTATGTTTCATGTTTGCATTGATCATTGTGATCATGATCCATGATTTTCTCTTGCGTGTTCATGTTTTTCATTTTCATGACCGAGAGGGTGATTATAGCGTGTTGTGGGTCTTTGAGGAAAAACATTTGAAGGTGTTTTATGTTTGAGGACATTTTTTTGGGTCTCTACTATGTTGTGTTTGACCTTGGTAGATTCACATTAATAATCTTTATTGTTTTGGGCCGAAAGTTTGCATTCATTCTATTATTTTGTTCAAGTTGACATGAAGTAATGTAATTACTTGTTGCAGATATATATGAGTGAATGCTTAACTCATTTGATGTGTGCATGATAAAAAGTGTGTGAGTACTATGTGTGAATAAAGATCAAATCATTTTAAGGAAGAGCAGAGTTTGAAGAAGCGTGAAGAAAAGTGAAGAAGTGTTCATGTGCTTAACCAAAACTATAATCAGCCATTAGCAGATGCTACTTTCTCAGTTCAAATTCTTTAGATGGATTTAATTTGAATGTTTCTATAAGACAGTGAGTCTTCCCTTGTATCTAAGTAGTGAGCTTTAGGCAGTGTACCTAAATGCATGTGCATTCCCATTTATTCTTCTTATACTTTTAATAGAGTATAAACTTGTGGATTAACCTCCACCATGGTATTTCCCCTAACTAGGTTTCCATGTAAAAATCTTGGTGTTATGTGTATTTCTAATGTGTTGTTGATTTATGCTTTCATGGTTATTAATTAGATCTGAGAATAAGGGTTAACACAGTTAATAAGTTTGAAATTTTGTGACAACTAATTCACCCCCCCTCTCAATTATCTACCATTGTGTTGCCAATAGTAGCCACAAAAAAATCAGTCCAAAAAGATAGAACCATGAATCCACTAGACTAATGCATCTCCAAATGCATCTTAGTTTATGAAAGGATGGGAAATAACCCCTAACTTATCCTAGAGATACACAAAAGTATCTTTAGGAAGAGCATTCATGAAAATATGAGAAATCTGATCCTTCATTAGAACATACTCAATTTTTAATTCATTCTCCACGACCTTCTCTCTCAAGAAATGATATCTAATAGATATATGCCTCATCCTTGAGTGCATCATAGGATTCTTAAAAATGTTAAATGCACTTGTATTATCACAAAAGATAAAAATAGGATCATCAAATAACATTATGATATCTTTTAATGTATGTTTCATCCATAGAACTTGTGTACAACAAGTTGCAATAGCAATATACTTAGCTTTAGTAGTAGACAAGGAGATTGTATCTTTCTTCTTAATCAACCATGCCACCAATCTACATCTAAGAAAGAATGCACCACCACTTATAGTCTTTCTATCATCTATACATCCATACCAATTCATATTTCTACAGGCACTAAGTGTAAAGTCAATATCTTTAGGATACCAGAATCCATAATCTAGAGTGCCATTCAAATATCATAATATTCTTTGAACAATAGCAACATGTGTTTCCTTCATATCTTCTTGAAATCTAGCCACAAGACAAACCACATGCATAATATCTGGTCTAGTAGTAGTCAAATATAGTAACCCACAAATCATAGATCTATACTTGCTCTAATTAGCCTTAGGTGAGTCATCATCTTTACCCAATTTGCAATCAGTCACCATAGGAGTACATACCAGTTTGGAACCATCCATCCCAAACTTCTTCAACATCTCTCTCACATACTTAGATTGTGAAATAAAAATTCCTTTCTTTGTTTGATTAATCTATAGCCCAAGAAAGAAATTCATCTCCCCAAACATAGACATTTCAAATTATTTCTACATTTCTTCCGCAAACATCTTGCACATCTTTTCATTTCCTCCAAAGATAATGTCATCAACATATACAAATTCAATCAAGATTTTGTCATTATCAATCTTAAAGTACAAATTATTATCTATCATACCTTTGTTAAATCCTTGCTAAATCAAATACTTGTCTAACCTTGCATACCAAGCTCTAGGAGTTTGCTTCAATCCATATAAAGCTTTCTTCAATATCCACACCATACCCAATTAATTTGTTAAAAAAAATCCTTCAGGTTATTCCATGTAAACTTCTTCTTCAAGCTCACCATTCAAAAATGTTGACTTGACATCCATTTAATAGACTTTGAAATATTTATAAGTAGCCAATGCCCAGAACATCCTTATAGCTTCTATTATTTATATTGGGGAAAAAATTCCTAAAGATATATACCTTCTACTTGCGAGTAGCCTTTATACACAATCCTCACTTTGTTTCTGACAACTTCTCCACTCTCATTCAACTTATTTTTGAAAACCCATTTTGATCCAATGATATTTTTGTCTACTGGTCTTGGGACCAATTTCCAAGTCCGATTCTTATCAATCTGCAAAATAGCTTCTTTCATCACTTCCTTCCAATGTTCATCTTTACATGCTTCACTTATTGTCTTCGGCTCAATCTCAAACAATAGACACAAATTTACTTCAGCAAAAACTTTTCTTTTGGTTAACACACCTTTTGTCTTGTCTCCAATAATCTGGTTTTCTAAATGATTCCTCTGTACATATTTTGGTTTCCTAGGGGACATCACCAGAGCATCTTCTTCTCTTTCATATTTTTGATCCTACTTCTCTTTCTCATCCTTATCCTGTTCTTCCATAATTTCTTCTATTCTTGCATAATTATGTTCATCATACATATATCCATCAATATCAATAGAATTCTTCATTGTCTCATCAACCTTCACATTCGATCTCTCTACAATATTTCTCAATCTTTTATTGAAACATATATATTCCTTTCTTTTAGTATAGTATCTAAGAAATATTCCTTCATCACTTCTTACATCAAACTTACCCAAAGTTTTCTCATCTCTTCTGATATAGCATTTTATTCTGAATACCTTGAAATATTTAACTATAGGAATTCTTCCTTGACATAGCTCATAGAGAGCCTTTGTACTATTTTCCCTTGCTTGAACTCAATTGAATAAAAAAACAACAATATGAATAGCTTCTTTCTAGTAAACTTCCTATAAACCAACCTCAGTAATCATTGATCTAGCAACCTCTTGAATTATGATATTTTTCCTCTCAAGAACTCCATTCTGTTGAGGAGTTCTCAGGGTAGATAACTGTCTCTTTATTCTATGCACTTCACAAAACATATTGAACTCATGGGAGGTGAATTATCCAACTTTGTTAGATCTCAAGAATTTTATCTTTAAATTCATTTCATTTTCAACCATAGCCTTGAATTCCTTTAATCTATCTAATGCATATGATTTCTCTCTAAGAAATGTAACCCATGTATATCTAGAATAATCATCAATCAAAAGCATAAAGTACCTTTCACCAAGTATACTTCTCACTCTCATAGGATCGAAAAGATCTATATGAACTAAATCTATTAGTTCGGTAGTAGATTGTTCCTTTGTTCTATAATGATTTCTTGCTTGCTTCCCAAACTGACAATTCCTGCAAATAGCATTAACAAGATTTGTAATTCTTGGTAAATCTCTCACATCTTGAACAAAACTAATCCTTGCCAAGTTATCAAAATTCATGTGATACATTCTCCTATTCCATAACCTATTGTCATTTATCTAAGTCATAAAGCATCGTCCATCAACATCCTTAAGTTGATAAATATTCCCTTCAAATTTCTTTCCTATAGAAATCAATGTTACAGATCCTTTTCAGACCTCACATTTCTCATCCTTAAACACAAGATCATATCCTTTTCTACACATCTGACCAACACTCAACAAATTACTCCTTAAAACCATAACATAGTAAACATCATTAGTATGATGCTTGCCATCAAAACTTACTCAACCTATCCCATAGATTTTAGCACCAGTATCATCTCCAAACATAACCAAGCCTCCATCATATTTCTCAAGTTTAAAAAAATTACTCTTATCACTAGTCATGTGATGTGAACAACCACTATCAACTACCCAAAAATTCATTTCTTGTTTAGCATGCAGGCCAAAGATAATCATACCTTCATTTTTCTCCTTCTCCTTCTTTGTAGGGATTTCCTTTACCTATTTTTTTGAATTAGTAGAAGTAGGTTCATCCTTAATTTCCAAGAACAAGCATTCATTGTCATCTATATCTTCATTTTTTGAATCCTCATCAGAAATACTAGCTTTCTCATTCACATAGTAAGCTCTATTAATCTTCTTTCCTTTCTTTTCTTTCTCATATCTTTGTTTATTCCTTTTAGCTATTTCTAGACACTTTGCAACATAGTGACCTATTTCTCCACAACTAAAGGATTTAAAGGGAAACTTACCTTCATACTTACCAGAACCTTTTCTTATTATTCTCACAAAGTTAGCTTCTATTTCGTCAAATTTCTCTTCATCTAGATCTTTAGCTTTTGTAGCTTTAAAATTAGTCTCTGATTTGCCTCCATTTCTTAGACTCAGCTTCCTCATTTCATAAGATGTCAAAAATCCTAACAATAGATATCTAGTACAAGTCTTATAATCTATAGTCTACTAAATAATACTCACCTTCTCACTATAATAATTAGGAAGAGTTTTGAGAATCTTCTTTACAATCTCGGTTTCATGTATAGTAGCACCAATTGATTGCATTCCATCCACTACCTCATCCAATCTTTGTAAATAAGCTTTAAAATTTTCATCTTTAGACATATGTATAAGATCAAACTATTTTTATAATTTCTATAATTTTTCCTCTTTAACTTTTTCATCACCATAATTTTCTCTTACTAAAGCATCCTAGACTTAGCTATCTTTAAATTTTGAACCTTAATCAACTCGGAATGTACCAAAATATTTTTAAAGATGAACTTCTCCTTATTGTTTGCTTCATGTACTCTAATCTCTTCAAGTGTACTCATACCATTAATAGGAGGAGTGTAAGGATTCTTGTAAGCTTTCTTCACATCATATCCACAATACTCCAAATATTCTTCCATCAAAAATTTCTAGATACCATAATTAGTTCCATCAAACCTCGGATAATCAAAGACCATCTTGCTAGCCATCCTGAACCTTCCTCAAGCGGTTAAGATCTTCACCAAGGAACCAAGATCTGATACGAATTATTGAATTGGACAATTGAGAGGGGGTGAATTAGTTTGATAGAACCCCTGAATTTTGTTCTAGTTCCATTTTTAATCCTACAATTTTTTTAATGTATCTATCCTTTGAGCTTAGGGTTTATACATTTTTCATTGTTATGGGGTTTTACATTTCCTAAAACCCTTCTTCAATAACTCTCAAGCTTGTGTCTTGGCCATGGTTCTAATTCATCATTGACCTTTTTCTACCCGTTTTTTATCATCTTAAAACATCTTGAGTCATTAAATCTTGTAGGGTGACCGACCCCTCATACCTAGGTCTAGCACTTATATTTTGTAAGGTTTATCAAAAACCCTTATTTTCCTTTACATCCTTTGAAAATAGTATGTCCTAAGTCCTTGAGGGCCCTTATACATCATCTTAGGATGGTCCCCATCTTGAAAAAACTTACGAGCATGTGCTAAGTTGTCTTTACTTTAAGTCCCATATTGCTCATCGCTCATAGCTTTTAAGTTTGTGAGCTCAAATTACCGATGAGTGATGAGTAGTGTGTCGTTGATTTCATGCATCACAGATTTGTTTTAAATTTCCAAAGTTATAATAGTGATGCATGATGGACTATGTTATTTTTGGTTCCCCTAGTATTGCTAATTTCTAATGCATTTGGTAATCAAAATTAGCAATACACGACCTTTTTTGATCATTGTTATTCCTCTCTTCACTCATCACCGATCCATTCTAAGGTTTGATTTTCATATGGGCAATGAGCGATGACTTCGGAGATCTTCGATGTTTGTTCCATTACTCTTTGCAGATAGTTGTTCAATTGATCTTTTCAAATGGGTGATGAGTGATGGGGTCTTTTGTTCAATCCTTTTTTCATTGATCTTTAGTGCTCTTAGGAGTGAAGTATATTATGCCATTGATTTTTCATGTAGGTGCACGTGTCTTAGTTTGACTCCATTACCTTTTCTCCCATCGCTAATTTGATTTGAAGAGCGAAGCATGAATTGGCGATGTACGATGGAGAAGAGGAACATAATCAATGGTGGGTCTTAGATCCAACAACTAAGGTTTCATCACATGGATGTTCACATCACTGATAGGACTTATATATGATGAAATGTATCAATAATAAGTGATGCCTTCTACATAAAGGACAACATGGTAGCATCCTAAGGACATTTTTCAAGGAAAAAAAGAAATCAGTGAGGTGGAGGAGAACAGTTGATGAAGTTTTAAAACACAATGATCTACAACTAGGTTTTAAATATGAACAACTAAATGCTAGTTCTCTTGCACGAGCTTTCTATCAAAAATTTATGGTGATATGTTTAGTTTCCCATCCATAAAGAAGGTGGCTAGATTCTCTCCTACACATTTGGAGCTATTTAGAAGAAGAGAATAAAACCAGAAGATGAGGAAATGGTGCAATTTACTCCAACAACAAAATTGTAGAAGAATTGGTGTCAATCATTCAAACAGGTAAGAAAATTGTATATCTCTTCACGTCGAAGGTGTTGAATTATGCTTCCTAAATTGTCATAAGGAATTGAGAGTTTATTTTCTTACAATTTATTCAATTAAGTAGCTTCAATTAAGGTGATATATATATTTTTGAGGGTTTTGGATTATTTTACTCTACAATTTGTGCCTTGGGTTTTAAAGAAATCAGGTGAGTCTTTTCAATTAAGAATATTGTAAACCCTAGTCCTATCACCCTTCAAATATGAGTGATCCAGAGCCTAGTGAATCCAACATTAGGCCAGAGAGAAAACCAAAGTAGAAGAGAGTTAAAAGGCTCAAAATCTAGGATGTTTCATCCATGACCAAGCCAAAGCCACCTAAAATGATAAACCCTACACCAAGTACCCCTCTTGTGTCTACAATGTCAAGAGGTGAAAATATTACTCAAGATAGATTTATAGAAAGTGATGTTGGAGAAGTAAAATTGGGTAGATCATGAATTGGTAAGAGAGCCACAGGACATGTCTCTATGACAAGCCAACTAATTGACACTGGTGGTGAAATTGGAGAGTTGTCTTAGCCCCAGAGTGGGTGGAAGTTGTTCACATATGCCTTCAATAGGACCTATTCAAGAAAATTTGCATGTTACTTATGGGGGCTCAACCTTGAAATGCTGGTGGTACCCAATGTATCTGTAGAGGTGGATGTAATGATATAATTGGCCAAACATTATGACCTTGTGGACAAAAAAATCAAAAGTGAAGATGGAAATGTTATTCTTGAAGTAAAAAGAGATAAAATGGTAGAAATATTTGGGTTGAATCCCAATTGCACTATGGAAATCAAGTGAGTTAAGATATATGGTTAATATGAGAGTAATAGGCTTACATACATAAATAGATTGTTGGTTCGACATAGAAAAATCAAGGAGAAATTTCTCCCCAAAGATATTGAGCCTTTTGAATGTGAGGAGTTTGTGGATTATTTCAAGAATACATATTATTACCTAAATCAGGTTCTAGCTCAAATTTTTGAGGCAAGGATAGCTCCAAACTTGTTGGTAATGACTGTTGATATACAAAGACACAATCAGAACACTGGTTTCGATTATGATTATTTTGTTGTGGAAAAAATGCATTAGGATTTCAAAAGATTACAAAAGGAGGTTATTCCTTTACATTTTCCACACTATTCCCTGTTGATGCATATATTGATGTTTGAAGGTGACTATAATTGGAAAAGGAAGTTGAAATTGAGGATGAGGGACAGTGAAAATAATGTTCTACCTATTTAAATGTGGACATATATTTGGGACCAAGATTGTCCCAATTCCAATTATTTAATGTTTGCTAATATTTTCAGATATGGTATTCTAGAAAGTTTAGGTGTGGCACCCGTTCATAGGATTTCTCTAACAATCATGCATGTTACACATCCAAGAGAGGTAGCAAGGCTAGACAAGCATCATAATTGGGCATATTGGTGTATGTACTTAGAGTATAATCTAATCAGAGCTTATGGATCCAAGGTGGCACCACACCACTTGCCTCCATATGTTTTTGATTGATTGGCCTTTATGGAGTTGATGTGGAAAATTCATTTTATGGATTATGAAATGTTCAGGAAACCCAAGAAGGGTACTATGGTAAACCCTCAATGCTCTTTCTATTACTGTGTAGTTACTATCCAGGAGGGGTATACAAAATTTGGAATCATGGTGAATAACGTCAGAGTATCTATTGATGAGGTTGGGATTTTTGACCTAGAGGGTTTTTTTCTACAAAGAGAAGGGAGAAAAGTTTATTTGGGATTGGTCAAAAGTTCTTGTATTTAGATGATGTATTGAGGAACTTGATGAGTGATGAGGATTTTATAGCTAGAAAGAGGGAATGGACATTCATAATGCATATTGAAGAGAGAATTAAAAGGAAGAATGCCTTCTACATAAGTCCTTATGATGAAATTGAAGATCCTTTTGAAAGAGCTTTTACAAAGCTAAGAGATAACCAAAGTAGCAACTTCAAAGAAAAGGTGAAAGAGGTTGCTAAGAGAGCACAGGCTCTCTTAGCACAACAACCGTAGGCTATGGATATTCTAGAATATCCTAAAAATTTGCAAAAGGAGAATCTCCAAGAAATAAAGGTAGACTAAATAGTTGAACATGTGCCTGATGATGTAGAGGTGGAGAAAAAATTCCCTCCCACTAATACTAAAGATACGACTGATTCTAAGGTTCCCCAATATAAGATTATTTAGTGGCACTATGATGAGATGAATGATGATGATCCTAGGATTAAGGATTGTAATTAATTCCTTGCTGACGATAAGTTTGTACAATCTAAGGAATTTTAGGAATTCATGATTCAACAAAGGAGCAAAGAGATAAAAGAAAGGCTTGAAGAAGCTAGGGCTAGTGCCAAGCCTTCTCAACAAGAAGAGGCTGAGAAGGCAAAAGAGTAGAAGATCAAAGATGAGATTACAGTTATCAACCCTATTGAAGCTAGGAAAATTGTCACAGATAGTGGACTAATGTTGTTACCAGGATGCACTATCACTTAAGCTATTTCACTTGATGATATAAAAAGAGATCCTCAGGCTTCAATTTATGAGGAACAAATGGAAGATAAGGTGTTTGGATGTGGATATAGTCTAAATTTTAACACCCTTGCAATTTTTTCCATGACACCTAATATTAGAAAGCATGAGGTGGCTTAGCCTATTGAAGAGGTCATCGTTTATTTTGTGGTGAAAAGGGCCACATATATAACACCTATCTAGGTTGCTAAATTGACTACTCATGTTGTGATGCTCAATGTAGACACTACACAAATAAATTAAAAGAAGTATGATTCCTTGGTGAAGGAATATAACAAATCCTTAGATGAAATGAAAAGAATGAGAGCCACTCTCCAGGCTAATCAATCAGTAAAGAAGGTCTATGTTCCATCCTCTTCTTCTTTTGAGTTGTCTACACAGGATCAGGAGACGTTGGCTATAAGAATAGATGATTTACATAAGCAGTTAAAGGTAGAAAAGGAAAATGTCAAGGAGGCCAAAATTTAAATTGTTAAGGTGGCCAATGATATTTTTGAAGATGTATTAAGGTATAGAGTGACCAAATTGGTCAATAGGGATAATGATGTATGGGCTATCTATAAGAGCATCCATGAAGCAAACATAAATTACTCACATGTTCAAGAATATTTCAAGAATGAGTGGGGCAAGTGGATCACTAGAGTGGGTGCTTTAAAAGAGATGATAGATAAAATGGAAGAAGATCCTAAGGCACCTACAAACATCCCTAAAATATTGCAAGTGATTGATTTGGTAAATGAAATAACAAATTTTCATGGGAAGTTAGTGATGCAACTCTAGAGCAAGCTAAATGCATTCAAATAAATGGAGAAGCAACATATACATGAGATATTGAATCAAAAGGGTGAATTAAAATTGTTTAATGGATGGAGGTGTGATTTGGGAGAGATGATCACATTAGCTAAGATGACATTAACTGCAAGTGATTACTCCATGCTAAATCCACATATTAATATAATGGTGGAAATGGAAATAAGGATGGATGCTTTTTTCAAGGAGGCCAGGGCCTTATTTGATGCTAAATATACTTAGCATAGTGTGAAGGTGTAGAGGATTTTGGATGCAAAATGGCCAACTAAGGAAGAATACATCACATGGTTGGATAAATATATTGTGTAAGCTTGTAAGAGGGTGAGGATGAATAATGGATAGGAGAGCAACAATGCATAGCCTATAAACAATACAAATTAGGATTTTGATGAATTATTACAAAAATATTGTTTTCTTCTCAACTTGAAAGATGGTGGCATAGGTGCTAATGTGGATAAATCATTTTTATGATTTTACATGCTTTTCATATTTTCAAATTTTGTTGGCTGGGTTTGCCCATGGAAACACTTTTTGAGCATGTGGGAGATATTTTGAGGCTATTATAGCAACAAAAGATGCCTTTTGATGGTGGGATGGAATCTCCAACAACAAATGAAGAATACTTTTTCTTCATGTTTATTGACACCACTTGAGAGCTCGAGTGTAACTGAAAAGCGAATATATGTTACAGTGGTACAATAGAAAAATGACATGTGCACTTTTTGGTCTATAGCTTGTTTTGCTCCTTTGTTTCTATAAGAAGGAATTCAAGACCAGAAATTTGGGTTCATTGCATTAGAATTGAAATAGTGAATTGTATGAGGAATACAAAGTATATTTAAAAAGTTTTGTTTTGTCTTAAGTTTTGAGTCTATAATGGTGTATGTGATTTTGATAACAACTTAGCAAATATGAAGCATAGTGGTTCGAATTTCATAAACATTTTCTCTCCTTTGTATATGTTTTATGAATCATGAATAATATAATCAAGGATCACTTTATTCATCTCCATTGTTTCCAATGGTTGTGTGATCTTATTCTTGTTATTTAGTTCAATGAACTAGTATAAATGCTTGAATAAAGTTATAGATTCATAGAAATTATATGCTAGGATATCAGTAAGAAGTAGTACTTGAGAATGTAATATGGGAGTAATATAATGTAGTGTTTCTTGAAGCTTATATATTTCTATATGAAGGATTGTTACTAGGTTTCATAGGTTATCATTGAATTCATGTTTAGGATAAGGTATTGGTTCAAGCAAAGTATTCAATGCAATTTTTGGGTCAATTCATCAACAAATCACTCTTTATTTACAAATATTTCGAATGAATTACCATTATATTTATGTTGAGTTTCATTGTTCTCATACTCCAAGTGTAGTATATTTATTAAAAGACTTCCCTACTCTTTCAATGTATTACGTTGTTGAGTGGTTATATGAGAAGTATCTACTTTGACAATGTATTTGAATATTGTTCATATTAATTCTTGAATATGCATTGTGGGATCACCCTCCTAGGTTTCACATAGCCTGAAGTGTAGGAGTGAAATTTTTGCAGCTTTAACTCATTCCTTGGCCAATCCTTTTGGATTGATAATAATTGAAAAAGGCAATATCCATAGGTAATTCTAAAAATCAACTTGGTTACCATAAAAACAACCAACATAGTTGCCACATATTTTAACCTTTAATTCAATCACCGGAACTAATACTTAAAGCTACTTAAATGATTAATCATCAAATGTCAATGTAGAAACTCAAATCTAACACATAAACATAATAAACAAAAATTTGCGTGGAAAACCCAATGAGGGAAAAACCATGGTGAGGATTAACTCACACTATAGAGAATATCAAAACCGATTACAAAAAGTCTCACTACGTAAAACAAGGCTAACTGCATGAGATAAGGCTCACTACCTAAGATAAGGCTCACTACTTAAGATAAGGACTCACTGTCCAATAGTGTTACAACCTAAAGGGCTCACTACCACAAATATAGAAAGAAGAAAAAGAGGACTTGTTATAGAGAGACTACAATCCAAATGCAACAAAGGATTCCACCATAGTTACTTGATCAACTTGCATGAATGATAGAGTTTTCCTTTTTCTCACTACATCCCAAAACTTAGCATTAAGCTTCACACTAATCTTCCACACACAACTCACACACACCTTTTGAATAGAATCAATGCCACATCTTCTCTTTCACTTATCTTCCTTCTTTGCTCTTGTACATTTTTTATTACTAGCTCATCTTGTATTTATACTATCTCCAACCTTGAAAAAGATCCAAAGTCGTCCATCTAATTTAAAATTAAAATTAGGTTAGCATCAAACATCCTAGGGTTGAATTATAATGAGGGCAACCCAAAAAAATGTTTCCCTAGGATCCAAATAGATCCAGCACGCTTCATCAACTTTGAAGATAGTGCTTAACACAAGGTTAGCCAAACCAGTGTAGAAAGCATAGAAAAATTAAGTTCAAAACTTCCACAAACCAAAAATATCTTTAATGAAATTAGAACATCTTAAATCTAGAACCGCAAGTCAAAATATTTGATCAAAGAGAAATATGGACCAACAACTTTTCTCCTGGACCTCAACCAGAACACAGAAAAACATAGTTCACAACTGGTGAAGACAACCTGAACTTCACAATGAACCAACATCAAAAAATATGGATATAGCAACCTTCAACAACCATGACCAACATATATGAACCACAAAAACATAGGGGAAAATACTGGATCATCAGCTGAACCAACAACTAAATACCTGTAAACATTATTTAATACAATTTTCTTAGTATCCTCAACATATGCAAGAAATAACCTATAACCATGACACTAATGAAAATAGCAACCAGTAGATAACTAATTGACTAGTTGACATCAATGACAACACCTTCATTCCTTTCTCCATTCTTGCAACACATACCTCTCCTACTAGTGATGAAGGTGTTGGAGCTGAAATTTCCAACTTGGTTTCTACACATTTTCCACAATCCATTTCCATCATGAAACCCCATTCACCCTTGATTAAGCATAATTTCCCCTCATATATATAGCTTGTATAATAAAACCATTCTCTACCACTTTGATAGAAATCTTTTTCTTAATGTACTCCCTCGGTGACACAAGGTATGTCGCAAAGATAATGCCACTTCGAGGAGACATACTCAAATGTCTCTTCAACAACCCAAATATAAATATGTCGAGGAGACCTATATGCATCAAAGATAAAAATTAACTTGTCTCCCCAATGAGACGTAGTCATAGTGAGACTTTGAGGATGCATGATTATTTTGCATTCAGGAAATAGAAAAAAATGTCTCAAAAATCTAGAGATTACTAAAAAATAAAGGGAAATTACTAGAAAGAATGTGGTTGAGCATGTATAATGGTAATATCGAGGAGACATTGGTATGTCAGAGTGAGAAATAAAGAAGTCTCTCTGAAATTGCAAGAGAAAGAAAACATGAAAACTCAAAGAGACAAGTGAACATTCAAAAAACTTTTTTGAAATTATCTTCAACATAAACATAGTTGTAGGGATGCACTATTGATGAGACTACAGGATGTCAAAGAGAGATAACCATGGGTCTCTCTGACATTTAAATGTCACATAAAGGTTATCAGAAGAAATACCACTGAAGGAAGGAACCTAGGTACATCAAGGAGACATATGCTTGTCGAGGAGAAATATTCACCAGTCTCATCGACATTTTGATTTTAGGGGTTCAAAGAGGGAAGAAATTGAAATGAATCCTTCAAGGAGACCTCCCAACATCAAGGAGAGAAATTAAAATGTCTCTTCAACATTTCAAAAGATAATCAAGGACACATCCAAGAGAGAAACGAGCATCCTTAACAATATAATTAAAGTCTCTTCGACAATATGAAATAATGTTTCACCAAGTTGACATGATTGATTGGGTTATCAAAGAGACAACTACCATTAATGTTTCAAATTGATTAGAAAGGTGGAATGAGTGCCATTTATGAACCAAAGCTAGCTCAAGCATGCCAAATCTTGATAAATCCTACTGCTAAGAAATCAAAATTACTATGAATTATGGTTGAATATTGAGAAGATAGACTTGGATGACGAAAAGTAGCCCAAGAAGTACAGTGTTTGTTCAAGTAAGTGCTCTCAGCTTAGCTACAAGTATTCTATAAGAATTTTCTTGTAGTACTATACAAGTAGGGATTTAAAATGGCTAAAACCCCAGAGAAACCGAAAGTAAAGAGTCAAAAAATAGAGGTCGAGCCATTAAACCAAGATTTGATAGATCAGTGTCTAGGTTCTGGATCGAAATCTAGGAAAGCATCCCCAATTAAATCCTTCATGTGAAACATTGGAAGATAAACACAAAAATTTGGGAGATGTATGGACTCCACAAAGAGGCTATGATCTGTTCGCATACCATTATAGAAATAAATATAGACATAGGACTATCTCGAATCCCTGGAACCTAAATTTGGAAAAACTTGTGATGCCTAATGTGTTTATTAATGTGGAACTGATTAAAATGTTGGATATAAATTAAAACCCTAAAACAAGGGTAATTCACTCCCATGATGGTTCATAATTCATTATTCTGAAATGGGATTATATTTGTATGGTCTTTCAATTAGACACATCCCTGAAACAAAATTGTGGATAAGAGATTTGTTGGAAAAATATCGAACCATGGATGCATGTTATAAGAGGTGGAAGTCACCTCTACATAGACCTAAAGGCTGAGGGAACCAACCTAGAATGTTTTCTAGTAACTAGAGGCCCCCATTCCCTATTGATTCATTTGAAGAGTACTACTAGTAAACATATTATTTAGCTGGACAAGTCCTAGAAATTGATGCCCCTGCTGTAATGGCTATAGATCCCATGGTTTTAGCCACAGATATCCAAATTCGGGATGCTAGGCCCTATGATTATGCAGTGTACTTGTCTAAGGCCATTAAAACCTCACTCACAACCAATAAGAATAATAATGATGCTATCAATTTTAAACATTATTAACTAGTGGTGCATATGATACTATATGAGGGGAAGGCAATGGGAATATGGGAAGAATAATTGAGAATTATAAACATTTGAAAATCTGGACATCTATATGGGACAATAGATGTGGCAGATCCCACTATTTATATTTTCAAGAGTATTTTGTCAAACCCTTATATAAATTACTTGGCCATAGATGTGATTATAATTTATCCCTAGAATTATAGAGATTACTCAGACCAAAGGATTAAAACCCTGAGGGAAAGGAAACTAGAATTGGTGGGATTGGTATGCATTTGAAGATTGTACTATAATCATAATGTATGGATTCGAGGTAGCTCCATTTATGCTACCTAAAACTATGCCAAACAATATTGCATACCTTGCGATTATAAGACAATTGGCTTTCTGAGCTTTGATTCACCTTAAAATCTATGGAAGGAAAATCTGTATTCCTTCTACTTTATGTTTTGGTGACTTCACCATCATTGATGTTATAGGATATGACTCAATTGGCAGAAAAATAGATCATTATTTCTTACCACTGGGAAACAAGAGGGAGAATTTTGATTCTAAACATTTCATTTATGATACCAAAATTTCACAGAGACTAAATGGATATGAACATGAATTATTTATTGATGATGGCATTAGGAATTATGATGAAAATCAAGTAATGATGTGAAGGGTTTCTTATAACATAATTTTCATGGCTGAGGCATGGAGAAAAAGTAATAATCCATTATATGTAGAAGCTTTTCATGAAATAAGAGATCCTGAGGAGAGGATTGAGCAACTAATTTTACATGAAGAACTAACAAAGGATGTACCTCTCATAGCCTTTGAAAGAAGGAGAGATACTGGTACTCGAGGACATGGCAAGAATGTAGAGCCATTAAGCTATCTATCACCCCAACCTAATCCAGAGGTTAGCTTCTCAGCAGATACTCCTATCATTATTGAGGATGGTGTTGGGGAAGAAAATGAGATTACACAAATAACCATTCCTACTATTCCCCAATATGAAGAGCCACCAGAGAGGAATTTGATCACATTTGAAGCCTCTAATGATTTTTATGATGATGTGAGACATCAGGCTAGCCAGGAGATCATTAAAGATGATGCATTTTTTCGAATCCCTGAGTTTAAAGCTTTCATTTAAGAATACAAGGAAGGATAATAAGAGAAAAACTAAAAGAGATTAGCGTTGAGAAAGAAGCAAATGCCTTGAAGGAACTCCAGTATGAGGTAGAAAAAGAGATGAATAATATGACTCTTGAATGGGGAAGAGTGTTGTTATAGGAGGCTATGACCATGCTCCTTCCAAGATGGTACATCAGTCAACCATTGTGTTCATCAGTTTCCTGAAAAGAGACAATAAGGCCATGCAATTAACAGATGAGGCCAGTGATAAGATATACATCAGATCAGGGTATAACCCTGATAATACTACTTTGCAAATTTAGGATCTTTACCCACCAAGAAAGAGGCCTTCTCTCATTAACAATCATGATCAAGTTTTTGGTCACCTTCTAGTACAAAGAGTAGGGGACATACCCTATGAAAACTGTTGATCTGAATGTGAATGTAGCCAAGTTTACCAAAGTTCGGATCCAAAAGTTATTCAGGAATAATAAGGGATTGACTAATGAGAATGAGAGGTTAAATCAAGAAGTGATCAATTATAGAGATAAACTACCTTCCTCCTCGGGAATTTATTTGTCACTAATTGATTGTGAAAGAAAGGTGCTTGAAGAAATGTTTGAGACTACTTATTGGAAGCATAAATATGAGTTCAGAAAGGGAAAGAGGAGTTGAAGAAAAAACTAAAAACCAATACCTTTGAGATGGGATCATATCTAGTATGTAGGATATTTGATGATATGATTATACTTTCTAACAAATTCTAGTTCATCCATGACAAAAAATATGTAGCTTTGCAGGAATATAATAGGTTGCATGATAGAATGAAGGAGGTAGGGCTAAAGATAAAAGAAGAGAAGGGTGACAAAAAATTTGCTTCAAGAGTATCAGGAGCTTATGAACATACACAACAACTTCCATAACATCCTAACACAATAATTGAGTGACTTCAGTCAGTCACTAAGTATGACATTGCCAAATTTCTTTAAAGAAATAGAGTTAAAAGACTAGGATGCATGGAAGGATGAGATAGATCAATATTTTCTAGTGACACTTGATGATATAAATGATGAAGGTAAGGTTCTTGAGAGAACACATGTGCAACTAGAGTGGATCTTCGAACTTGAGTACACAATGAAGGATATCATACATAATGTAGACACTCATGCCAAGAGTGGATACATCAAACATTTGTTGAAGATCAACTTATTTGTTGTATGGGCCAAGTAAAAATGAATAACAAGATGTAAAATTTTGGTAGTTGTGGATGCATTATGATGGTGCATGAGTCTTGAATAGGTCTTTGATGATCATGGGTGCTTGCTAGAGATTAACCGATCATGGTGCATCCACCAACAAACTTTTGAATTTTTTTATGTTAATCAAATTTTAGTTAACAAATGATGTAACCTTTTGTGGATGGGCCTATAGCTTGTTGCTTCTCATATAAGTTGGGAAACCAAGGCCCAGTTTTGAGATCATCATATCATTTTCATCAATAGTAGTAGTATATCATTAGTATAGGCACATCCATCCATCAATTTTCATATCTCATAACTCATGTTATTAATGTACAACTTTTGAAGCAATATAATGGACAAGAATATTATTATTTGGTGATATATTGTCAGTGTTCAACTATTGTGTTATTTTTCATTCTTATATGTTGTTGTTTTGTCTCCAAAGTGGTTCTCTTAAGTTATTAAAATTTATATAATTTGTCAGGTCACATTTACTGTTGTGTAGTTATTTTGATTAGGTTTTGGTTGGAGTGAATTAAACATCCTTTCAAATAATTTGTTTTAATTGGTTCCTGCCAAGGATTAAAATCCTTTTAAAGTGGTTGTTTTGATTGGTTTCCCTCAGGCTAAGAATTCAAAATCCTTTCATAAGATAATAGTAATTTGGGAGAATATATTGGGATTTATAAAGAAGATTATGTAACTGACAATCCTACATATTTGTACAAGTTACAAACATCTCAAGTGCCCAACAAGTTAGAGTTAAGCCAAAGAATAGGTTTATCCTTCACACATATTTGTCTCCATAAGCATCATCCATCCTCTGACTCCATTCTCCCAATAGATTAGGCACTATTCAAATTAGAACACTCTCATACAAACTTTTCTCATTCATCTGATTCTCAAAAACATCCATAGTAGGAAATAGTCATTAGCTTTGAATCTACTTCACACTTGTGTGCCATTGTGAGTAGGTTGATTAGATTAGAGATCATATTCAAACCTTCAAAATCTGCCTTATTACCCAGGTACACCCACCTAGGTTTAGAAAATCCTAAAGAGCAAGGGGTGATCAATCAAATTTTCCCTGTTCATTAGCCAAAAATGTACTAAGAGACTAGCACCCTCTTATGGTTTAAAAACCTACATTTTTGAGACCTAACAGAAGGTATCTTGGTGAAAAAACATACAATCATTGAGAATCATGAAAGTCTTTATTGTCTCTCTCCTCCTCCCTCTTGGGAAGATATTATAACACAAGAAGATGAGATCATAGACACATTTCTAAACATCACCTTACCTAGTATCCATTCATCCCTTGCTTGTGAGAATTTTTTAGTGAAAGAGGATGAAATCATAGATAACCATGACAATCAAATTTTTCCTTCTCCTAATGTCCCTCCTCGATGCCAAGATGATAGTTTGGTGTTAGAAGATAGACTTATTGAGAGTCATGAGAATATTGTTCCTCTCTTCCCTAATGCTCCTACCATTTGGAAAAATCTATTTGGCAAGCCTGAAAATCATATTTCTCCTTCTCTTGATGCCTTCCCTACTTTTTATGAAGCTACTTTACAAAATATAACCACGAAACGTGATGAACCTCTTGTTTACTCCTCTCCGAAAAGATCTCCTACTAGGGTAGATAGTATGGCACAAGATAATGAGACCTTAGAAAACAAGGATGAAATCATTGGCAATCATGACGATCAAATTTGTTCTTCTCCTTGTATCTCCCCTAGTTTTGAAGAAGATATTTTGGTGTTAGATGATCAAAAAAATTGAGAGTTATGAGATTTCTATTTTTCTCTCTTCTCTTCTCCTAGGGAAAAAAATATTGAACAAGAGAATTCCATCATTGATAAACAAGAAAATACAACCATTGATCATTCCCCTACTTGCAATGAAGTAATTTTAGAAGAACCAACCTTTGAATGTCATGAACATCTAGTTTGTACTTCTCCTAAAACTCTCCTATTAGGGAAGATATCATGGTGGAAGAAAATAAGATCATTGATACAAAAAATAGTGATGTGACTTCCATAGATGATGGTGAAAAGATGGAACTAGTTTCCCCTTCATTAGAAATACAATAAATCGAAACCACTAAGGTTATGAATGCACAAGTGTCCATTAGATCCCCTTGATTATTGGACCTCCTAAGAATCCTATAATTCTTTACCGACCCTCACAATGAAAACAAGCTCACAAAAAATCATCTTCATCCTTGAACAACCTAAGAATAGTGTTTCACAACATTAAAATTATAACAATGTTGCTCATACATATAACACTAGAAACAATCTGCAACTAAGGCAAACACCTTAAAAATCCCTCCCATTACCTAACCCTATCTTCCTTGGTCCTCGTCGTTTTCCTTTAAAAACTAGAAAGGAGTATGATCTTGTTGAACAACTAAAGAATACTCCCACTAATATATCCCTATGGGAAATTATTCAAGACTCCCCTAATTATCATAAAATTATTCAAAGTGCATTACAACAAGTTCATACTCCTCCTAATGTACAATAAAATTATGTGGTAGCTCAAATTCAAGATATAACTTCAATCAACTTAGACATCACTTTCCATCAAGATGAGTTTCCTTTGTTAGAAGTGTAAAAACAAAATGAAGCTTTCATAGTAATATCTCAATACAATAGGAAAAAGATAAAGAAAATCCTTGTTGATAATGGCTTAGCCCTAAATGTGTGTAATGTAATGCTTTTAGATAGGCTTGGCATGGATAAACCAAGAATTCAACCTACCTGTTTATCTATTAGTGGGTTTGATAACATGGGAAAAAGACTACTTGGTGTGATCACAATACCTATTAAAGTTGAAAAAGCTACAATACAAACCATGATCCATGTTATGCTTGATGATATTTTATGCAACCTCATTTTAGGAAGACCATGGATTCATGAGATGCATACTGTGCCTTCTACCCTTCATCATAGAATGAAATATTTTTACAACAATGAAGTGCACACACTCGATGTTGATCATGAGCCTTACAATTTTTTACAACTTGAAAAAGAAAAGGAGAATCCTTTGAAAACATTGACATCCACTACACAATTAGAACTTGTGCAACAAAAAGACAAAGAAAAACATATTGAGGAAGTCATGAAGCTATTAGAAGATGATTAAGGTTCCTTAGATTTCACAACATTCATGGGATAATACAAGATCATAAATAAAGACTTTTAAAAGGGAAAAGAAAAAGTGGTAATGTCAACATGAAATTCGGAAGGCCCTTCAAAAGCATCCACCACAACCACTTTAGAAGAAGAAGGAAATTATACAACAAACTTTGAAGAAGTTGATTATGAACAACCACTGACTCCAAAAGAAATGCAAAAGCTTTATGGAAAAGTTTATGAACTTATGAAATGACTTGGATATATTGGAAAAGGATGTGGTGCTAAAGAACAAGGTATCTATATCCCTATAGAGCCTCACACACAAGAAAAGAGTTGTGGTCTTGGTTATTGTCCCTCAAAAGAAATAAGAAAGCCTTCACTTAATATCAAAATTCTTAAAATAGATCCTTCCAACAAAACTTTTACATTAGTGCATCTTGAACTGATAAACACTAGTGGTCTTGATTATTATCCTTTGAAAATGTAAGGAAGCTAAGGTAGTGGAACAACTTCCTACACTAACCTTCAGAAGAGAATAATGCAAAAATTTTACAGATCTTTAATAGTTATAAAAACTTAAACATAAATATCATGGATACCATAACACAATGATTTACAAGGAGAAAATACTTTTGGGAGAAAAACCCCACTACAAAAGTTGCCCGATTTATTATTCAGAAATCAAAAGATTAAAATATACTTGCAGAGCAATCTTCTCATAGGAGTATCACCACCATAGATTAAGAGACAACCCAACTACTACCAGAATCTCAAAATACACCCCATCTACATACATCCCATCCACTTATAACAATATTTATGGAACCTTCTAGAATTAGGGTTTTACAAGGTCTTTTTTCATTTAATGTGTTAAAGAAAAAACCTTGACGTGTCAATGGGAAAAATGCTTAACGTGTCAGTGGAGAAAAACCTTGTTGTGTCAGTGGAAAAAAACCTTGACATGTCAATGGAAAAAAATCTTGAGATGTTAGTGAAATTTTTTTGGGGGATGTTGCCTCAAACCCCACATCTTGCTATGAGTGTACAGTATTTACATGATCAGTCACCACATATCAACTTACATCCTATCAATAAATCGTATATAATTGCAAGGTTGAGACACATTTTACCAACAAATATCCCACTTATTAAACACCTTGCAAGGACAAAGAAAGTTTTTCATCATCATCTCTAACTTCTAGGGGTCGAAAGGCCCATAGTCTATAAACACCATTTGAACTTCTTTATGCTCACTGGCTTAGTTAAATAATCAACAAAATTCATCAAAGTCTCTACCTTAACTAGCTTCACCTTGCCATGATTGACCATATCTCTAACAAAATTATATTGTACATCAATGTGCTTGGTCCTAGCATGAAACATTGGGTTCTTGGCTAGAGATATTGTACTCTAACTATCACAATAAATTGTCACTGCACCTTGTTTTATTCCAATATTTAAACACAATCTCTTAATCCAGATGGATTCTTTACAAGCATGAGTAGCTTCCATATACTCCACTTTAGTAGTGGGAAAAGAAACCACAGCCTATTGCTTACGCATCTAACTAATTGCACCACCAAATAAAGTAAACACATAAGCAGTGGTGGATCTTTTTCTATCAAAATCACCTTCCCAGTTTGAATCCACATAACCATGAATATTAAGGGAAAGATTGTTTTCAATCATATTATAATGATAACATAAGGAATAATCTAAGGCACCCCACAAATATCTGAAGACTCTTTTAACTGCATCTAAATGAGCTCTACTAGGATTAGACATATATTTGGAAATAACTCCCACTGCTTGGGAAATGTCTAGTCTAGTATAAACCATAACATACATCAAACTTCCAACTGCACTCTGGTAAGGCACTTTTCTCATGTCTTCCATCTCTAATGGAGATGTTGTAGGAAAATCGGAAATAGATAACTTTGTTCCAATTGAATTAGGAACACGCAATGGTCTACAATACTACATATCAAACCTCTATAAAATTGTGTTGGCATACTTGATTTGGCCAAGCCATAAATTTTTTTTCACTCTCTATCATTTAATTTCTATCCCAAGAATTTTTTTAGTTGCACCAAGATCTTTCATTTCAAATTTAGCAACAATTTGATATTTTAGTTTTAAAATCATACCTTTGCCTCTACCAATAAATAACATATCATCAACATATAATGCAATAAACAAGAAACGATCACCATTAGTTTTATAATAAATACAATGATTTAATATAGAATGCTCGAATCCCAAACTCAACATATATGTATCAAAATTTTGGTACCACATCCTAGTACTCTGTTTTAAGCCATATAAATATTTCTTCAATTTGCAAACCAACTTACTTTTACCTTTCATCACGTACTACTCTAGATGTGTCATATAAATATCCTCCTCCAAATCACCATGAAGGAAAATGGTTTTCACATCTTTTTTCTCAACCTCTAAATCATAAGAAAAATAAATAGAAAGAAAAAATATAATGGATGTCATTTTTACAACAAGAGAAAATATCTCACCACAATCAACACCCTCAACTTGAGAGTAACCCTTCAGAACCAACCTTGCATTGTACTTCTCAATACCTTCATATAAACCAATATTTTTCTTAAACACCCATTTACAACCAACAAGTATTCATCCTTCAAGAAATGGTACAAGATCCCATGTATCATTATTTTTCAAAGGTGCCATTTATTAATCCATAGAAATATTCTAGGATTCTACATCATTCATACCTAGTGCCTCTTCTATAGATCTGGGTTCATCCATGTTAGTATTCAAAGAAAAAATACATCTCTGGTCATTAGGTGAATACCTTTTAGGTGGTTGTTTATGCCTTGTAGACCTACGAAGAAAGATGAGTTGGAGGTTCTTCCTCCTCTTCTAAAGATTTAGAGTTGTATGAGCTCTCCTCAACTTCTTGTCTATCCATGGTCCTTTATTCAAATTTCTTAGGCATAGAAGGAAATTGAATCATATCTTCTTGTTTATTTTTTTCTAGCTACAATGTAATAGAAGGCTTAGTTTCTCTAAAAAGAAAACTTCTACTATGTATTACCTTCTATGTAACAAGATCCCAAAGATTGTAGCCTTTCACACCATAACTATATCTGATGAAGATACATTTCAAACATTGTTCTCCAACTTTGTTCACTTCTCCTTTGGCACATGTGCATATGCCTCACAACCAAAAACTCTAATATGTCTTAATGAAGGCTCTTGATATGACCATGCCTCTATAGGTTTCTTATTAATAAAAGCTAATGTAGGAGACCTATTAATCAGGTAAGAAGTAGTAGAAATAGATTCAGACCAAAACCTTTGTTCTAGACTAGCACCACTCAACATACTCATAGCCTTCTCCATCAGTTTCCTATTCATTATTTTTGCAATTCCATTCTCTTGTGGAGAATACAGAGTTGTCTTCTATCTATGAATACCACAATATTTATAAAATCTATCAAAATCATTAGATAAAAAATCACCGCCATTATCAGTCCTCAAACATTTTATTTTCTTTCTAGCTTGCAACTCGACCATTGCTTTAAATTTTTTAAATCGACTAAAAACTTTAGATTTACTCTTTAAAAAGTATACCCATGTCCTTCTACTATAATAATCAATAAATGAAACATAGTATGTTGATTTACCAATTGAAGGAACATCTACAAAACCAAACATGTTAGAATGAATAAGATCTAATACACCACAAGATTTATGAGAACTCAAGGAAAAATGAACATAGTTTTGTTTTCCATAAATACAATTCTCACAAAAATCAAATTCAAGATTACAATTAGAGAAAACTTCAACAAAGTTTTAATTTTTTAATGTCCTTAGACCCTTTTCTCCAATGTGGCCAAGTCTCTGGTGCCATAACATAGTTTTCTCTGTAGGTAACTTTGTTTCAGAAGAAAGAGCACCCTTAGGTACCCAAAATCCATAACCATCTATTGAAGGTGAAACCCTCACTTCTTCCATAGACTTTCTTCTCATAGAAGTACTATTTCACTAAACAAAACATGCATCAAACTTATACAATGTTCCATATCTAAAAACTCTAGTAATCACCATAGCACCTTTAAACATCTTGTATCCTACATCAAAAAATACTACCCGCACACTTGCATCTATTAGTTTTCTCACAAATAAAAAATTTCATGCTAAGCTAGGGATATGCAACACATCATTAATCTTTCTTATTCTACCTTAAAGAAACCTAATTTTAACTTTACCATGGCCAACAATGTCTAAATGAGAATCATCACCCAAGTACACCTTACCTCCATCAAATTCTTCATATTCAGAGAACCAATCTCTATTAAAATTCATATGGAAAGATGCACCTAAGTCAATTAACCATGCATCATTAACTGCATGAGTTTCCAAAGTTGCAATGAATGTGTCACCATCTTCCTTCTTAGACACAGAATCATAATCAAATTTCTTCTTTTTCTTCTTCTCTTCTTCTTTATATTCCTTACGAACATGTCTAGGCTTACCACGGTTCTAGAAAATAACTTTGGACTTTCTAAGAGACTTAGATCTCCCCTTGGACGTAGATTTTTCATGCTTCTCATTCTTCTTTCCTTTTTCCTTAGGTCTTCCATGAAAATTTAGGGCCTCCCTGGCACTGATGGATACCTTCCTCCTCATCTCTTTAGAAAGAAAAGAATCCACCACATCTTAAGTCTTCAATATAACAAAATCACTTTTGGACTCAAGGGAACACTGATAGGGGGGTGAATCAGTGTTTGAAAAATCTTAACTTAATTAATCTGAAACCCAACCATTTTGTCATTAAATTAAAAGAAAGATGCAAGCATTCAACAAAAAAATTCATAACACCATGACACAAATATTTTTATGTGGAAACCCTATTAGGGGAAAAACCAAGGTGGAGGTTAATCCACAATTTGAGTACTCAAATAAATTTTTACAAAAGGGAATGCATTTACATTTAGGCACACTGCCTAGAGCTCACTACTCAAAAGGGAAGGCTCGCTACCTTACAAAAGTTCAGATTAAAACCATCTAAAGGATGAACTAAGATAGTAGCACCTATTCATGCCAGGTTAAAGTTTTGGTAAATCTCATAGATTGGATTCTGGATCTACTTTCTAACTCTGTACTTCGCTCTGCTCTGCTCTGCTCTTTTCTTCTCTTTTCTGCTCTTCGCATCACACAGAAAAATTCCCATTATTACTCTATTGAATTTTGCACTGTATTCATGTTTCATATATTATTTATCTTCACACACTTCTCCATGACATGACACATACAAAATGATAAAACCAATCTCATGTATATATTTGCTATCAAGGATTTGATCATTCTTATGTCAGCTTCATAAAACATTTAGTTCATCTCAAATGTCAGCCAGATCCACCACTAATTCTTTATGTGCATCCTCCAAAGTCAGTTAAGACAAAGAGAGGACCTAAACAAACATAATCGATCATGAAAACATTTAATTAATTACTACTTATACATCCATGATTACTATATTCGCCAGGTTGGCCTTCTAGCACTGATAATCAACAAATTAGTGCACTGGATCTCCTAGATTGTGTACCAGTGACTGCATATCAGTATACTTCACAAATAAGCATTAAAAAACATCAAAAAACCTTCCTATGAGATCCAAAACCCAAGATAGTAGTTTGGTGAGATGTTAAAATCAACTTTTATACTTATAAATGGATGTCCCATTCTTCACCCTGTTCTGCAGGTGTAAACCAAAACTGTATTGTAGATCAGATGCATGACTTAGGTTACCAAGGTTGCCAAGGTTGCCAAGGTTTCCATCAATGAAAAAAATTACAAGCCATATGCCAACAATCTCCCCCTTTGGCATTGATGGCAACACTTAGTGAAAAATGACTAAGTGTCAGAATCATTATAAGTATGATGCCAAACTTTGTTGCACTCTCTCCTAAGATTTATAAAGCATTTTCACTGCATTCTCTTCCCCTTTGACATCAATGAAAAAGCATAGAAACTATATGCCAAGAAGAAAAAACATGTGTTCAAAATCTTCAAAAACTCCTAATTATATATGCCGACAATTCTCCCCCTTAGACCAAAACTCCAAAAATTTGAAAACAATTGACTGCTACTTTAGAAAATTATCTTATGATTTTTATTCATTTGTGGAAGAAACTCCTTCCAAGCATATATTGTTATCCCAATGATAATGACCAAACTATTTTTCTTGGATTTTTTGTTTACAATTTCAGAAAAATTGTAATTGCTTCTTCCAATTTCTCACCTTTCCTTAATATTTCCACAATCTGCTCCAATCTGCATTTGGTTTGATCCTTCAGCTTCCAAAAATTATCAACAAGTGTGTTCTTGGTATGTTGAATTTTTATGTGTTCAGACTGTAAATCCTGAATCATTTTCCTGATGGTGCCATCCTGATCTTGCAACATGTCAAAGCTTTTCCCAATACCATTCAACTTTGTTTCGATTTGTTCCAATTTCTCTTTGTAATTACTAACAACATGGGGCCAATGGATGCAATAGTTTTAGATGTTGTTAGCTGAATTTATGCACTATGCCAATTCATTCATTTTCTTCTTTAGTTTGGTAAGTGATATTCTAAACTACTCCTTCAGGTGAGAGATGACTTCACCTTCTTCTTTGTCTTTATCTCCAGAGTTCATTGATTCTTTAGTGCATTCAATCATCTCCTCAGGTAGAATGCTCTACAAAATTTCCAATTTGATCTTGTAATGCTCAACATGAGAATTTAATACACTCAGGATCATGTCTTGATCATATGATGGTCTAATAGACCATAACCTAGCGATCTTCTGCATTCCACCTTCTTCCTAAATAAGTTGTTGTAGCTTTTCCTTTGACAAATCATCTTCTTCCTCACTGGCTTTTTCTGATTTTGATTCATTTTTCTCAATTTCTTCATCAGATTCTTCATTTGGAATATTGAAAATCTCCTTTTCTTTACCTTTTCCCTCAATTCTAGGAACTTTTCATTTCGGAGGGTTGTACTCAACAATTTTTTTTTCTCTTTTTTGCTTTTTATCCATGCCACCGGAAGAGGAACCAACTTCCATTGTTCTTACTAGAGGGGAAATATTAACTGAACCACACTTTTCAAGCACATTCTTAAAAAAAAATTCAAATTCTATATCCCAATCAACCAAGCTCCTAGAAAAGGAGTATATTTGTCTACAAACCGGTTCATTTGTTTTCCACACCACATTGTCGATCTTTGGCAAACAATTCAAGAAATACATTACTAGGCATATGATAAAAGTACCGAATCTAAAAGGGAAACCTATTTAATTTTTCAATTGCACATTCTTCATTAGCTGATCCTTTATCAACCCACATAGGTCAAAATCCTGACCTTCGATTATCATTTTGTGAGAAATATAGATTGCACCAGTCGAGGTCGCTCCTTCTCAGTTTCTAAAAAAGACATTCTATTAAATTCCATGCATAATTTATTTAGTAATAGGATTCTTGATTGTTTCAATTATCAACGCCCTCTAATCTCTAATTATTTTGGTTAGGGTTTCAACTTCCTTGCTCCGAATGGATTTCTTCCTTGGTACATCTCTGATTTTGCATAATCTAGTCAAATTATCAATTACCTCCTTTGAAATGATGTAGGGATTGTCCAAAGTTAAATTATCATCATGTAATCTGCTCAAGATGAATTTGACAAATTCAACGTCCTCAAAGTATGAAAACTCATTCCAAATATCCAAATTTTTGTGTTTGGTTTCACTCAATTGCTTCAATTCGTTGGGTAATAGGAAATTCCTCATGGACCTAATCTTTGCCCTATTATATTCGTCCAAAATTATTTTCCTCTTGATTTGTTCCATTTTCCTTTTGCACTTAGGTTTAACAATCACACACCAAATTATATGAAAATTCTAAAGACAATTGAAATACCTAATAGATTTCGAGTTTCGATGGAGAATCAATTTCTCTGCTTCAAAATTCTTCTAGAGAATGCTCTCCTTCTTCTCTTTTCTAATGCAAAGTGACAAATTACTATTCCAACTTGACTTTTATAGTTCACACATGTGCAATAAATGCATTTTCCCTAGGTTTTTTGTGTGCTTTGTTTTCTCAAAGAGTGATAGAAAAATTCTCTTACGGACCTATGAATTTTCTTAATTTCCTTGTGAAAGTTCTCCAAAATATTTGCACATCATAAATACACCTTTTGGAATATTCTTCGCATTCTGGTACCATCCATAGATAGGGGAGGAAATATTTTCTTCAAAAATTCCCCATAGGCTAGTGGCCTAAAATCAATTACCAAAAGAATTATCGAAAGCAGGTTCCGATGTAGAACCATTTCTAGCATCAGAATCATTCTTCCTTACCCATTTCTTCTTCATCTCATCTCTTATCTCATTTGTAGTCGCTTTTCCTTTTCCTTTGTCATTTCCTGTATATTTCTACTTTTGTAAACCAAACCTATTCTATCCACCTTTTTGTCTCTGCGAAATTTTGCAATGTGACCATATTTATTGCAATTGTAGCACACAATACTTCCTTTTCCAAACCAATCATTCCATTGATTTCTTCTTGATCTGTATTTATTATCAATATGTCCAAATCTTCCACATGTGTAACATTACACATTCTTTTTGCATTCATTTGATTTGTGACCAAATTTCTTGCATTTGAAACACTGACCATAAAATGATGAATCTCTTGATTTCATATTATTAATTCTACACTGAGTAGCCATATGGCCAAATTTATTACAAGAAAAATAGTATCCATTAAATTTTTGAGCATTAGGATGTCTTATCGAATACCTTACAACTTTGTTCATCAGGTTTCCTTGTCTGAAATTCTTTTGTCCAGGTCTAGAACTTTCTCCTTTTTCATATCCAAGACCTCTCTTATCATTTCCACTCTTTTTTCCTTGAGTCACCTCATCAAGCTTCACTGAACTGATCTTAATCTTTTTTTTGTATTCATTTGCAATGATAAGATCATTTTTGAGGATAACAATATGTTTACCAAGTTCTTCTTCATTGTTTCTGGATTGATGCAATTCACTTTCCAGCTGAGTGAATTCTTCATTTATTATTCTATGTTCATCAGATTTCTCCTCTAAGGAATGAGCTAGACTCTCTTCATTCTTCTTCCTTTCTTCAATCTCTTTAGTTAGCTTCATCACCATAGAATCCATCTCATGCTTTAGGGTAGCATTTTCTCTGGCAAGTTTTTCACATTATTCAATTATTTCCTTCAAGGTTTGATTCAGGTGAGCATCATCCATGTTTTCACTCTCTTGTTGCTTGATTTGATCACAGAGATCTTTCCTTTTCTCCCCGGATTTGACAATTTGATCCTTCAATGACTGAATGAATTTCTTAGCATTCCTAATATTTTCTTTCAATTCCTATACTTCTTCTTTAGACTGATCAAGGTCATCAAGTGCCATCAAAAGGTGTTGTTGAAGACTACCAGAGTCCATCACATTCCAAGATCCACCTCAAGATGCTAAAATTCTTCTGAGGAACCAGATGCTCTGATACTAATTGTTGGACTCAAGGGAACACTAAGAAGGGGGGTGAATCAGTGTTCAACATATCTTAACTTAATTAATCTAAAACTCAACCATTCTATCATTATATTAAATGAAACATGCAAGAATTCAACGAAAAAAATTATAACACCATGACACAAAGATTTTTGTGTGGAAACCCTACTAGGGGAAAAACCATGGTGGAGGATAATCCACAATTTGAGTACTCAAATAAATTTTTACAAAAGGGAATGCACTTGCATTCAGGCACACTACCTAGAGCTCACTGCTCAAAAGGGAAGGGTCACTACCTTACAAAATTTTAGATTAAAACCATTCGAAGGATGAACAGAGATAGTAGAATCTATTCATTCCAAGTTACAGTTTCGGTGAAGCTCATAGATTGGATTCTGGATCTGCTTTCTAACTCTGCACTTTGCTCTGCTCTACTCTGCTCTTTTCTGCTCTTTGCATCACACAGACAAATTCACATTATTACTCTATTGAATTTCACACTATATTCATGTTTCATATATTCTCTATCTTCACACACTTCTTCATGAAACGCCACATACAAAATGATAAAATTGATCTCATATATATATTCGCTATCAAGGATTTGATCATTCTTATGTCAGCTTCACAAAATATTTAGTTCATCTCAAATTTCGGCCAGATTCACCACTAATTATTTATGTGCATCCTCCAAAGTTGGTTAAGACAAAGAGAAGACCTAAACAAAAATAATAGAGAATGAAAACATTTAATTAATTTCTCCTTATACATCCATGATTACTATATTCGCTAGGTCGGCCTTCTAGCATAGATAATCAACATATTAGTGCACTGGATCTCCTAGATTGCACACTAGTGACTGTGTATCAGTATACTTCAAAAATAAGAATTTTAAAAAATCAACAAACCTTCCTCAAAGATCCATAACCCAAGATTGTAATCTGGTGAGATGTTCAAATCAACTTTTATACTTATAACTGGATGTCCTGTTCTTCCCCCTGTTCTGCAGATGTAAACCAAAATTGTATTATAGATCGAATGCATGATTTAGGTTACCAATGTTTCCAAGGTTTCCATCAAAGACAACACTTACAAGCCATATGCCAACACGTACTCCCAATAGCCATAACAAGAGAATCCCACGAATAAGGCAAAGAACAAAGAAATATCTAACATTTATCTTCCTCATCCATTTTGACACCAACTGAGCCACTAGCATATTGAATTCTTCTAGGTGGTCTGTAATTCATCCACCCTCTTCCATTCTCAAGGAATAAAATTTCTTCCTCAATAAAATATTGTTCACCAAATATTTGGCTTGATACATTTCACCAAGCTTCTTCCATAGTTTCTATATAGAGGTCTCTTCATGGAAATTGATTAAAATAGAGTCTCCCAAACATAATTTGATTAGACCCTTGGATTTACAATCCATAACATCATATTGATCAACTTGACTAGGATTTATAAACCTTGAAATATTTTCATCAACAACATCCCATATATCTCAATCTATCAATAGATCCTCCATCTTTAGCTTCCACATCTCAAAATTATTTCCAAAAAATTTATCAACCTCTGTTTTCCTTGATTAACTTGCCATCTGAAAATTCCTACAACAAGATCAAAAAGTGTCTTATACACAAGCTCCCACTCAAGTCTAGATTAGTTCAAAAAACCCAACAACCCACAACTAAAACCAAAGATGATCAAGCTCTAATACCACTTGTAAGGAAGCTAAGGTAGAAAAAAAACTTCCTACTCTAACTTTGAGAGGAGAATAATGCAAAAAATTTATAGATATTTAATAGTTACAAAAATGTAAATAAAAATAAACATAAATATCATGCATACCACAACACAATGATTTATGTGGGGAAAACCCTTTCGGGAGAAAAACCCCACACTCCAAAAGCTACCCAATATATTATTCAAAAATCAAAAGATTACAAGATACTTGTAGAGAAAGCTTCTCATAGGAGTATCACCACCAGATATTAAGAGACAACCCAACCGCTATCAGACTCTTGGAATACAACCCATCTACATACATCGCACCCACATATAACAAGAATTTTGGAACCTTCTAGAATTAGGGTGTTACAAGGTCATTTTTCAGTTAACGTGTTAAGAGAAAAACCTTGACGTATTAGTGGGAAAAATATTTAACATCTCAGTGGGAAAAACCCTTAATGTGTTAGTGAGAAAAAACCTTGATGTGTTAGGAGGAAAAAACCTTAACATTTCAATGAAAAAAAAATTCAGGCCATTTCCCTGAACCCCAAGTCTTGCTACGAGTGTATAATATTTCCATGATCAATCTCCACATACCAACATACATCCTATCAAGAAATCATATATAATTGCAAGGTTGAGACACATTTTCCGACCAAAAAGAAACAAAAGAAACAAGGAAATCTTTGCTTAATATCAATGTCATCACACAAAACACTAACGATTGGAGTTCATTAAATTTTACACCCTCCTCTCAAGGAGAGAATAAAATCTTGCAATCTAAAAATCCTTGTGTAAGTATGACATCTTGTACAAAGCAAGAGATATCTTTGTCGCAAAATAAGGGAACATCTACTATTGACCAAGAGTGTATCTTGTCAAGACTCCTCCAAGATTGTTTAATATCCCTCCCTCCAAGAACAGAAAAGAAATTTTACTACAAGAGTTCATTTTGTGCATATCTAGAGCTCATGGTCATTATACTAATGAATTTAAGGCTTTGGGTAACAAAATTCAACATCTTAAGGAGTGTGGTGGTCTTCCTTGTGTTGAAACACCTAGCTCCTTTAATTGATATTGACTTTCAAATCTGTCATCAATCATTTCAGCTCACCCTTGCCTTGCACTAAGTGGGGGCAAGGGGTTAGGTAGCCTTGTACTCATATGACACTTATTATATCTTTTGGCTAGTTGACTGCCTTCCATGTATATATAGGAATAAAATTTGGGATGTGGGTGACATGCCGTAAGTTGGCTTGCATGTAACATACTTTTCTTTCTATGTTTAGAATTACATTTTTGGTGCAACCCCTTATTCATGATGTAGTTTCATTTGATAACATATGACTTAGCATAGGGATTTTTGAATAACCTCTCATGAATTCTTCTACTTTAAAGAAATTTCTCACAAAAATGGTGTTAGAAACCTCTTTAAAGTGGGGGCATACATCGAAACTCATGTTTCACTATGCGATTTTTGTTTCTTCTTGTGATGTGTCCTTTTCTTGGTGGTGTCATTAGGTTTGATTTCCTCTGAGAGCATGATATTTCTTTGACTTGACCTGTCTTGGAGACATTATGCATGATGTTCCCTAAGAAGAGACCTTACATGAACTAAGAAAAATCCCTTTAAATGTACCTTACACTAATTTTTCATTTACAACATCTATTAAATGGCCACCTTGCATAACACATTTTTCTTACCTGTGGAGCCATCATGTTTGTTCATGAGTGTCAAGCATATGAAGTTTTTCTTGCCTCATTAATCTTGTTGTTCATGTTTTGTGGTGCCCTATTACAGTTATTAGAGGGATAGATTTGGTATGGTTAGTATGATGAGAAGCCTATATGTAGGAATAACTTTCTCATTGTACGATGAGAAGATGATACAGAGGCATGAATTTCTCACTAAGCCACCCTTTTTAGATACTCACCCAATAGACAAACCGAAGTTTTGTTGCCTCAGAGTGAGCTTTCATTTTTGGAAAAAAATAACTTAGATATGATCCACATCATTTGGACAAGCAATCAAGGCTTGATCCATCTCTCTTTGTTTTTTTTTTTTTTCTTTCTTTCTTTTAGTCATTGGCATTATATGTTTGTATATCTTGGTGTTGCATATTGTATACCTTGTGTGTGTCCCTTTTTCTTATGTTGGCTTGATGTAGGATCTTTGATCTTGGGGGATTGACCACCCCCTTGATCCTTGTCATTCTATACCATCCACATTGGTATGCTTGGACCCCTCTTAAATGTCTAATTTAGTATGAGCTTGAAGCAAGTTCCTCCTCTCACTAAAATGGGGCCTAAATGTACTATGGGAAAAAGTATCCATTTTTCACACTTAATTTTGGAATAATTAATATTAAAATGAGCCTAATGTTGCCTTGATTTAGTGTTGTAATGGGTTTTACACATTCACGTTAAGTTCAGGGCCCTTTTAAACTAAATAGACCTAACTATGCCTTAATTAGGATGTTATAGAGTGTATCTTTACACTTTCAAACTAGTATAGGGATTTACTAGTTTATTGAGCTTCTTTATGCTTTAATTGGTCCTATTTTGCATCCACAAGCCTTATTAAATGTATTTTTGGAAGGATAATCTTGAAACTTATCAAATAACCAATCATAATCTAAGGTTTTGGGTGATGTGTTTGAGATCTTGTGATTTAGGACTCATACACCACCTTGGGCATATGATTCCCACCTAGGACTTGGGACCTAATTTCAAATTGTACATTAAACAAGACACTCCTAGAAATTTGTGTCCTGGGTTTTAGCTACATGGATTCACACACCACAACTGACATATGATTCCCACTTTAACCAAGACCTAATTTAAATCAAATTCTTGGTGGTATTTTATTATCCTAGATCTGATGTCAGCTTGTAGTGTTGTAATTTTAGGAAATTTGGCATAAAAAAGTATAAATACAAGATTATTTTACATAGTTTCATCCTAGAATTTTAAGAGAGCAATTTGGCATAATTTTAGAAGCATTCAAGAGAACTTTTTCAAGACTTCACAAGATCAATTTGATGAGAGGATTCCTATAGAAATTTTATGATTACAAGATAATTCAAGAGTGATTATCAATCATTGTGAAGCATTATTCAAGATTCAAGCATCATGTCAATGTCATCATGCATCACTTTTTTTTTGAGATAGAATTTGTGATGTAGGTTCTTATGATTCAAGAAAGCATTCAAATCAAGATCCATAACATTCAATCAAGAGTCAAGATCTACATTCATGCTAGCCATTACTTACAAGATTGCAACCTTTATTTCAAGGGTTTTGTGAGTTACAACATAGAATACTATTCATTCATCATTCCTCATTCCATTTCTATTCATTTCAAGGTTTGTGTGAACTCCAATCCTATACCTACACAAACATGGCAAACAAGCACATTATTAGATTAAAATGCAAGTAAGAACAAGGATTCCCTATGAAATTAGATTGAAAACTTGACATAGGAAAAAAATGAAGAATAATACAAATGAAAGTAAATGAATCCTATTTTAATGAATAAACTATCAATCCCATGGGGGAATTGATACCAATTGTGTGTAGAAATTGGCCCTTTCCCAAATCCTTTGTAAGCTTTGATGATTTTATCCACTTGATGGTGAAGAACAATGATGAATTCCTTGAGAAAACCTACAATAACCTTGCTATGGTGATGGAAAATTCTCAAGAAATGATATAAAATTGCTCTAATGTGAAGATAATAACTTTGCATTCAAATTATGGATGAAGAATGAGAGGAAGAGTCTCTCATTTATAGATTTAAAATTTGGAAGAATGAGTGAGATTGAGAAATGTGGGATCATTCAACATCTAATGGCCAAGTTCCACTTGTCAAGATGTGAATAGGTGAAAGTTGAGCACATTTTGGTGATTGTGCACAATAAATCATATTAGGTGGAATTTCAAATTTGTGAAATGACATGTAAGAGGGAAAAAATAATGAAATAAATGCCACTTGGCTCAAGGCCAAGGACATGTAAGAGGCATTAAATACCTTGTTGGAAGTACCCATCCCTTTTTGGAGGGATTTTTGAATTGGAAGAATATTCCACAAAAGATTCTCTTTTGAATGGAAATATTTATTTAATAAATCAAATAAATTGATTTATTTTGCAAGTTGCAAAATCTAGAGGATTGGAGTGATTAGGATTAGCATTAATCGGGATTTGATTAATTAAGAGGGGGATTAGCTGATTTGACAATTTT
This sequence comes from Sequoiadendron giganteum, assembly GCA_007115665.2. NCBI lineage: Eukaryota > Viridiplantae > Streptophyta > Pinopsida > Cupressales > Cupressaceae > Sequoiadendron > Sequoiadendron giganteum. Next base: position 802,311,109 of record CM021100.1, read on the forward strand.
GACTTAGATTTTAGGATTTATTTAAATCAAAGTTGACAAGAAAATGATTTTTAGATTTAATTAAATAAAGATTGATTTATTTAATTAAAGAGAATGGTGTTAGTTTTAAATCAAATAAAGATAAATTTATTTAATTTAAATGAGATGACTTTAGAGATTAATTAAATAAAATGAATTATTTAATTAAAAGAGGGACTATAGGATTAATTAAAAAAACTGATTTATTTAATTAATAGGAGATGATGACTTAATCAGATAAAAGGGGATTTATTTAATTAAGAGATGAAATGTGATGAATTTAATCAAATAAAGATTATTCAATTAAATTAATTAGTAAAGGGGATGATTCAGGAAGAAACGATGTTAGTAAGATCAAGATCAGGTGTGTAGGATCAACTTGTATATTTTTCGTGTCTACAATTTGATTACCAAAATGAGATTTTACTAAGGAAAACACCTATCCACTAACAAATTTTTTTCCCTTTCTTTGATGTGTGATTTGTAGATCTAGGTTGAAGATTGATTGAAGAGAAAGACTAGAAATTTTTTTTAAGGTTGTCAAGTTGTTAAAGTTGTCATCTACATTGCAAGATCATAGAAAGTTATCTACAGGTTGCAATTAAGTGTTTCAAACTCAAAAACTCGGCAAGAGAGAAGCTATAGAAGAAATTTAGAGGATATCAGAGTTTCAGATCAACCCTAATACTTGGACTAGATCACCACTTGTGGTGTATGAGTCCTAGTATACCATTTTTAAAGCTTTTTCTATAGATCTTGGTTTAGTAGTTCCAAATTCTGGTTTCGGCCCGAAACCTAAACTGGGACTAAATTTCCCCTACTGCGTATGAGTTCTAGTGTGCCTCAAAATTCATCATTCTCACAATTTCAAACCTTCATCTAGTCCTCTATATTTTCTAGGTGCATTTTTTTTTATCTCCAATTTTTTATTTTGATTTGAGCTCATCTTCTAGGTCATTTAGTTAGGTTTTTCATTTTATTTACATTTTCATGTATTTCAAAGCATTTATTAGTTGTGAACCCCTTTATTGTCATTAATCACACCCTACGACACCTTATTATAGATCTCTTTCCCTTATTTCCATCCTTATATTGAGATATCTAAGGTCTCCTTGAGTGAAAGTTGTAGGAAATTGGTTGTTCTATCTCCCTAAACATAGAGTGACTATTTTTGAGGTTTCACTTTATATCCAAAAATCCCAAAAATATAGCATAGTGTCATTGTCATTTTCAATCTCTATCATTAGTTACATTCATTCAGAAAGTCTCAAAATCTAAAAATTAACAAGTCTTATATGGTCCTCACTAGGTCACAAAGGAAACAAAAAGATATGGATCTCTCAAATGACCCCAACTTTAATCCTACTAGCACCATGAATTTTGGGTTATCTTCAAACCAACCATCAATGTCATAATCTCAAATTGAAAATCCATTTTCTAATATTACATTTAATCATGTAAAAAAAGGTTTGACTCAAAAGTAAATTGAAAATGCTTCACAAGATCCTAGGGTATTGTGTATCATAGATGAGCTTATTGCAATAGATCCTAATAGATACTTTTTAGCACTTACTCAAAATGGTGCCAAAATTCCCACTAGTTTTGGCATTTCCAAAATCATAGAGCAAACACAAACTAAAGGTCATGTCCATGACATGCTTCCACCAAACTATTAGATTTATAGGACACATGCAAGAGGGGGTGAATCAGTTGTACAATAAAAAAAAATTAATCCCTAATCAACTTTCAAACCCTTGTTAGCCCTTAAACCCTTATCATGCATTAGTAGAATGTAAACACATGAAATAGATTTTCAAACACATCCAAACACATAAGAACACTAGATTTATGTGGAAAAACCTAAGTAGGGAAAAACCATGTTGATGATTAAATCACATATATATTAATAACAACACCAAATACAATTAGGCTCACTTCCTAGAAGAAGAAATGCTCACTATTAGGTGGCTCACTACCAAGAAGAAAGAAGAATAGAAGAGACTATTATAGATAGATTCGCTATCTTAGAGCAATAGGAAAATCCACCACTGCAACTCTATGCCATCCACAACCTTTGGATCACTACCTCCAACAACTTCAAGCACACTAAAAATGTAGACACCTTCTACTCACTACATCTAGAACCATAGGAATTTAAGCTCACACTTAGATCAGTACATTTGATCACATTTGCATCATTCACACACTACACAACATCTCCAACAACTCACCTTTCATTTATACCATCCATGACCTAAACAATCTCACCTAGGTTGGCCTTAATGAAATGTATGCACATAAAATGTGCTTCACCAAATAGATCAGCACAAAACACTTCCACGGTGGGAAGAAGTGAGGGTAGACCATGCCAAGGGTTAACTAGGACACATTTCTACATCACTATGCTACTCAACATGTCTGTAATCCATGAGGTATGTCCAAAAATAGCACTAGCACACTAGATCAGTCAAACTTGAACTAAAACTAAAAGAAACCACATACACACTTCTCCAAGTCATGTGGACCAAACAACAAAACTTCATAGCATCCACATATCTTAAAATATTCCAGCATCATTAGAATATTCTGCAACACTTCCACAACCACCTGAGACAAAGATCAGTTTCATTTTGCACAACTAAACACACTAGCACAAACTTACAACTTACTAACCAACCTTGTAGAACACCTCAGCACCCGAAATGCCAAGGGATGGAAGTTATAGACAATATAATCAAACTCCCAAATATTCAAGACAACAAACCTTACTTTGGAGAAATGTGGAGCAATCTCCTTTCTCCTAGAAAACCTTCTATATAGATAAAAAAAATTGTCAAACACAACTTTCACTGTAGAATGATCCATAAACTAAAACTCTAGATATAGAACTTCTGAACACCTTTGATCATCATATCCAAATTAAACAAGCATATGTTTGACCATGAAGACATACAAATCATAACACTTAACATGGCTCTATCACACTGCACACTCTTTTATTCAAATTTTCTCAAAAGCACTTGGAGACCAAGTGAACTTACTACAACTGCAACTCTTATCCATCAACACATCAATGAAAACACTAATGAAAATACCACAACATCTTCTTATCAAACCACAACACATCCATACTAGCAAAAGTACTTGAAAACACCAATAGTCTCCATACCGTTGACACAATGAACAACTATTAACATCAATGACAACACTAGTAACATATTAACAAAAATCTCCCCCTTTTTCATTGATGGCAAGACTGGCTCTCTAAAAAACCATCAACAAAAAGAGAAACCAATAGAAATTCTATAACAGGTAGCACTCCCCCTAACTGGAGCATCTCTTACTCTTCACACTCTCTCTTTTACTTTTTCTTCACAAAATTCTTCTCCCCTTACCTGAGGATTTATTCATTCTCTCATTCTCTTATAAAAACTATCTCCCCTTGTAATTTGTATACCATATTCTTTCTTGCACTATAGTTTTTCAACCAACTCTCCCCCCCTTTGACATCAATGGAAAAGGGTAACAAAATCAATCAATTATCTCTCCTACATACTTCACATTTTTCACTGCTCTTTCTCTCTTCTGCATTTTTTCTTCCTCAAAGGGACAACACCTGCATAAAAAAAAATTTCTTTCATGTTCACCCCCTTTAAAATCTATATACATCACTTTGATACCACTTTCAACACCAAAAATTAATTTCTCTATCTCTCCACTACACTCACTTTTCTATACTCTCCCCCTTAGGGGCTCAAAATATGCTCAACCTGACTATACCAATAAAAACATTGCATCAACTAGTAAATCTACTACCTACTCCCCCTGAGAGGTAGCCTTTAACATTATTCCAAGACCAAGAATGTAACTTGAATTACCAACTTGGCAGATGCACCTACTTATGCATCTAGTTGAAAGGAGGGGAAGTAACCCCAACTTATTTTAGAGATACTCAAAATAATATCTAGGAAGAGCCTTTGTAAAGATATCTACAACTTGATCCTTTGTAGGCACATCTAACTTCACCTCATTCTCTACAACCTTCTCTCTTAGAAAGTGATACCATATAGAGATATCATTTGTTCTTGAATGCATTATTGGGTTCTTTGAAATACTGATAGCACTTGTATTATCACACAAGATAGAAGTAGGTTCATCATATGATACTATGATATCCTTCAATGTTTTCTTCATCCAAAACACCTATATGCAACATGATGCCACTACAAAATACTTTGTATCTGTAGTAGATAATGAAACTGAATCCTACTTCTTACTCAACTAAGAAACCTATTTTCTTAAAAAAAATAAAGAACCTCCACTTGTACTTTTTATGTCATTTTACAACTTGCCTAATCTACATCTATTTATGCACTCAAAGAGAAATTAGTATCCCTAGGATACCATAAACCAAAATCTGGAGTTCCCTCCAAGTATCTAAATATCCTCTTTACTTCTATAACATATGACTCTCTAGGATCTTCTTGAAATCTTGCCACAAGACATATTGAATGCATGATATTTTGTCTAGTAGCAGTTAGATATAACAATCCACCAATCATTTATCTATACTTGCTTTGATCAGCTTTAGGAGATTCATCAGTTTTGCTCAACTTACTATTACAAATATGAGCAGATTGGGGTTTTAATTGATGTCAACAAGCTTCTTTTATCATTGGTGTCAACTGTATGAGAAGGAAGAAGATCATTATTAAGGGATATTGTTGCAAGAGTATGTTGATGTTATCTATGATTTGATTAGTTTCATTATGTTTTCATTAGTAAACTACTGGTGTCAACCTCTAGTTTTTCTTTGATAAGATTTTTTCTATGGTTAAGGAAGTGTTGAAGATGATGAGTATGTGTCTCTTATGCTTGGTTTTCAACTACATTTGAGAAAATTTGATAAGAAGAGGAAACAGTGTGTTGTAGTATTGTTCTGGGTTGCAAAGTAGTGTTTTGGTGTTTGTCCTCATTTTTTCTAGGTTGAAGATCTTCCTATGCATCTCAGATATGTTGACTAGAGGTGTTTAGAGGTATTGTATTCAGAATTTGGTGTGTTGGATCATTGTACAGAAGAAGTTGTGTTCACCAGTGTGTGAACAGTGTATTGTAGAGGTGTGTGGGAGAAATGTTTCTTCTTTGCATTTCTTTGAAGTTTGTTTTCTGGTCTTGTGGATGTGAAGGTGTGTTTATGGTGTTGGTATCTTACTTCAATTGAAATGGTTTGAGATTTGGTGCTTTGAAAGTCAGTTTCTTAAGTTGCAGTGTATCATAGAGTTGTTTAAGTGTATTGGATGTGTAAATCTCTTAGGTGAAAGTCGGTGTCAAGGAGTTTGTGGGATTTTAGGCTATTTATGGAATATTCTAGGTTATGTTTAGGTGACATTTGTTGTCTATAGAGTATTGTTGGATAAAAAGAATTGCGTACTTAAAAGTTTAATGGTTTTTACATGGGTAACGATCAAACTTGATGTTTAAACTAATTGTGGTGGATATTTATTGTTTGTAGAAGCATGTTGTAGTGTGGTGTTATAGTTTTGGGTCCCAATTAAAAAATGGTGTAGTATTCTTTCACTTCTATCTACCATGTAAGTGTTTTGGCATCAACCTAATTTGAATTTGCACAATTGAGGTGTATAGCTAACCTTAGAGAATGTTTTCAAGGTTGAGGATGATATAAATATGAGTTGATCTATTGAGTGATGTGAAGATGGTCCAGTAATATGTGAATGATGTAAATTGTAAAGTGTTAGGGTACGAATTTGGAAAGTGCAGTGTGAGCTTTCATTTGATAGATTGCTAGATGTAGTGAGTAGAAGGTGTCTACAATTCTTAAGTCATATTGCGAAGGTGTTGATGATATTGTGTTGGATTTCTCTAGAGGTATTTCTCTATGTAACGTTATTCTCTACCCTGTTTTCTATTCTAGAATTGAGCCTTTCTTTATTTGGGTAGTGAGCCCTCTGGCATTGATCCCTATTATATTCGGTTTTGATATTACTTTATATTGTGAGCTAATCCTCATTGTATCTTATTCCATCTTTGGTTTTCCATGTAAATCTAGTGTTCCCTTGTGCATAGTGTTGATTTATTTTATTTTTTATTATTTACCTTTTATAATAAAACATCATAATAGATTAAGGGATAATTAAGTTAATGTGGATCTGAATGTGTATGAGGGTTTTGAAGGTTTAAGGTACAACTGATTCATCCCCCTTCTTAGTTGTCTTATGCATTCAACAATTAGTATCAGAGAAAGATTCCTTGGAAGAAAGCTTAACTACTTGAGGTAGATCTCAGATGGCACACAAGAAAGAGATCCTTATATTTGATGGAGTGGATTGTGCATTACTTATGTCATGTTTGGCCTTCTTGACCATCTTGTCATGATATTATTTGTTAGATTGGAAGTATTCTAGTTCCTCGTCTTCTTCTTCTTTTGTACTATAATATTCTTCATATACTTCTTCTACCATTGCCTTCTTTTTGGTGTTTTTGGTATCAATACCTTTTTTGGTCACAATATTCTTTTTCTTCTTTCCTCTTGTTTTATTCTTCTTCTTATTGTCTACAATTAGTTCTTCTCTGGATTGTTCTTCTATAGAAGTTTTTGAAGTCCATACATCTATTCGATGACAACCTCTAACTCCATGTTGTGATACTTTCTAGATTACTCTTGCACCTCTTTTTAACTCATCACCCTGAGCTGGTTGACTATCCTCCAAGTTTTGATAGAATATCCTAGTATCTTCATAATGAAACATTGTGTGATTATCTGGCTCATTGAAAGTGCATTTTGGTTTCTTCTCTTCCCATCCTTTGGAGGTAGAGTGGCCCATTTTTTCATAGTTGAAGCAAATCAAATCATTTCTTCTTTGGTTGGTCTGACCTCTTCCTCTTCCTCATCTATAGCTAAATTATCAATTATCCTCTTGATAACATAGTTGTTGACTATTCTGCATGGCACATGCATTCCGGTTATCCTACCAGGGTGGTATCTTATACCTGGTATCATTGATTTTATTACTACTATAATTGTGGTTGTGACAATATTGAGTTTCATAATTCCCTTGGTTTCCTCCATTATGGATTGGAAGTGTGTTCTTTGGATAGTCTTCTATTAAATGTATATCCCATTCTTGACAAATAGCACAATACATAGAGTTAGGTTTTGTTTTTTTATAGCTAATGTCTTTTCTTCACTATCTTTGGGGCATTCATTTTAGATGTGTCCTTACCTACTACAATATGTGCACCAAATTATGTCAAGTCAACTAGGTTCACTAGCCTTGATTTACTATGGTATGACCAACATTTGAACCTTCAATTGTAAATATTCAAGGATTTTAGCACTTTTGTCTTTTTCTAGTTCCCTCCATGGTTGAGCTTCAATCCAGTATGCCATAGAGATTAAATTGGTGTACTTGTTAAAGAATATTCTATATAACATAGCTCTAATGTCCTTACATAATCTGAAAATGATCCATTCTCTTTTATTTTTATATTAAAGGTTCCTCCAATTTTTGTCATACTTCTTTAAACTTTTTTTCATAATTTTCAACTGATTCCTTTTCTCCTTATGTCAAGTTTCTCATCTGGGTAACACTTTCGGTGGGAACTTTGGGTGTCCCAAAGTTGGCTTATAATTCCTTTCTGAATTCTGCCCATATGGATTTATGTTGGGAATTTATTCATGTACCATTCCAATGCTTCTTTTCTCAACAATCCTACAAAGTCTAATAACTTGTTCTTATCTTCACCTTTGCCTTAATTCTCTCATAAAACCTCTGTAAGGAATACATGTTCTAGTTCTTTAGTGGTATATGTTCCAAAAATAGGGATTTTCACTATGGTATCCATAGAGTTTGAACCTTGTTCCATATTTTGTGTCTTCCTAGGTTTGTATGCTAGTTTCTTCACCAATTTGGTTTCCTTTTTTATATTATTATGGGGTTTATTTTCTCTTCCCTTATCTCTCACTAGTTTTATGTCAAAGTAGGCCTCTCCTAATATCTCACTCAAAGAGGTGCTCTAGTCTTTTCTCTCTTCCTTTTTGTCTTACTTCTTTTATTTTTTTATTCTCTTTGATTTTCTCTTGTGCTACAACTCTCCTAATTTTAGACCTTAATGGGGATGATTTTGGTCTAGGGTTTGTGGGTATGTGTAGGATCATCATGGAAAAAATAGGCCCTTAAGTGGTAATAAAATTCAGAAAATTCAGAGTTAGGCAACTTGATGTAAAAATTTGAATAAGTTATCTATATTATTTTAAAAATATGTAAGAATAGAATCTATAGCAAATTGGATGTAGTTTCTAAAATACTAGGTTTTTTTTTTTTTTTTAAATCTATTTGGTGAAAATTTGAAATTTCAATGCAGTAGTACTTAAATTTCAGGGAAAAAATAAGTAGGTGTCTATCTAACCACCCTAACCACAGTAAAATGATAATATTTTTTTATAAAATTTTAGATATAAGTAGAGGACTCATGTCCCAATGTGATGCATATTTTTTTTTTTTAAATTCCAAGTAAATAATTAATTATGAATTTTTTATTATAACTTTTAAAAAATATAAAAACTTGTATGTCTAACCACCTTAACTTGGTCAAAACTTCATGAAATTCATTTTTTTATTTTTCAATCCTATAGTATGTTAAGCACAGAATGTGACGCATATTTCGGATTCAAAAAATGTGATACCATTTGAAAGCTCTAGATGTTTTCCAATTAACCTATCAATCAGGACTTTAGTCATAATTCAAATAGAAAATAAATAATAATTATTTATTAGATTCAAAGTAAAGCATAATTTATATTGGTGGAAAGCTGAGAATCTCATTTAAAAACCCTTTTCATTTCATTAATTTTGGGTAAAACAAAAGTCGTCAGCCACATGGACCATCATATCACTTACATATCACCACTTTTTGGCCCATCATGATCCTACACATACCCTTGTGGCTCTTCATAAATTTCTTTTCATCTTTATTTAGTAAATTACATTTGATTGGTTAATGACCAAGATTCTTCACCCTTGATTTCTTCTTCCATTGTTAATTTACTTATGTTTTTGTTAATTACTTTTTCCAAATAATAATCATTCACCAATAGGAATTTGTCTAGAGTTTTTGGGAACTCTTTAAAAATGTCATCTAATTTAAATGCTATTTCATCTAAGTTCGGTTTATTTTGAGGGTTTCATGAAGGATTAGGCGGGGTAGGATCCTCTGTGCTACAAATTCCCTCTATTAGAAAGCTTTTGGATTCCTAATTATGCATTAGTTTCTTGAAACTTCTTGAAATCCTTCCAATTCCTTTTAATAACAAACTTATCTTTTCTGGTGTTTTCTCCTTCTTATTTCTACTGTCTTTCCATATTTTGACAACAACACCCATATCAACACACTTAGTAGCACCCCCAATGGTGTGCTCTAACTCTAAATTTGTTTCTAATTCCATTCTTATTATATGTCTTTATTCTCTTTTCAGCACTCATCTCTATCTCTTCTCCTCTTTGTTAGGGCTAGACATTTTCTATTTTCTTGGTAAGTCAATTAATTCCTTAATCTCTTGTGAATATCCTTTATCTATTTTTAGCCAAGGGTGTTTAAGATTTGGGATTTCATTACTCCTATATAATGTCCCATGGAAGTTATCTAGTAGTTTCTATTAATAGGTCCCTAAGGATGTTTTCCCCCTTTTCATTTTCCACCCCCTTGAAATATAACCCCCTCGCACAAGGTAAATCTCAAGAAGAAATTTTGATTGATTATACATGTTCTGTCACCTATTGTTTGTGTCTTGGTCTGGTAAAAGGTTTTTATATTTTGGAAATATTTCAGTAAGCCTCAACAAAGCCTAACTTGGGTCTCAATAGTGAAACCAATGTTGGAAATAAATACAAGGGATATAGACTGTCCAGTTATATAACAAAAATATATCTACTAGTTGTAGTCTATAACCCTAGAGTTGGTCCTATCGAGGGAACAAAAGAACGTATTCTAGATCCAAGATTAGTTGTAAATAAGAATAAAATAACATACACACATAAGATAGATCAGAATTTAGAGTTCATTATATTAATTATATCAATAATCATCTATTACATTCCTTATATCATGGTTATAGTCAATCTCCTATACTATACTATATCTTTGTTATATCAAGTTTGAATGTTGTCTTACCACAGATGGGAAACTTCGATGGTGACACCACAATGAGATAATTTGAACCTATTATTAAAGAAGAAAAAGAAGCATACCGTCAATATTATCTTGCATTGAATCATGAAAAATTTCCAATACTTGTGTCTACACATGTTCAACACTTCAAAGCACAGAAAGAAGAGGATGAAAGATAAAGATCAAACGAAAAGGGTGAAGAGGTGCATTCCACTTCTAATACCAAGTCTCCATAGAAGGATGCTATGCTAGTTGCTCAAGATCTGTCTTGGAAAAAAATTGACATCGTGACTTCCATGATGAAGACCAAGGTACAAATCTCTCAACTGGGATATCTTTAGGATCATCCAGAACAACTAGATTAGATTCTCAAAGTTGTGAAGAATCAAGTTGTGCTCAAGTCATTTTTTCCAGTAGGAGCAAAGCCTGAAATGAGTCCCTATAATTATGTGACTTTGTGAGAGATAGAAACTAAAGATCAAAAAATTGCTTGTTCTGAAAAGAGACTAAAAAAAGACACAAGGTCATGGGAAATATAGTTTGGTGGAGGTTGTTCATCAATAGTTTTAAAAGCGAGGGAAATGATCATCTCTCGTAAAGGATAGTTGCAGCCATATGTGCAATTGGAATTCACTGAAGCTAAGAAGAAGGTGATTTTGTTAGGCCTCAAAGGTGTCGAATACATGGGAATCAAACTTCTATGTGTTAAAAGTGATATAGACTTGATCCATGAGCCAGTCAAAGGATATTTTTCAGGTCACCAAAGATCACCTATGGCATTATACAAATCAAGTTTGGAACTTGATTGATTGGTTTGAAGAGTTCAACACCCTAAGGATGGGCTATTGCATAACTAATTCCTCAGGATTATTAACTTTCCCATTTGCATCATATTTTGACTTTTGTCAAAGTACCTTTTCTTGGATATATGAATACCTGAGAATCTTCATCCCAAAGGAATTATCTCCTACAATTCCCATCAAAAGAGAAGTAAAGCCCTTCAAGTAGAAGTAGTATCGATGGGAGGCTCTTTGCGCTACCATGAAGCAAATAATATCCAAAACATTTTATCCCTTAGAGGGTGGAATGAAATTTTTGTACATAATTTTCTTTCTTTTTCATAATGTGTTTTCCCTTTTTGTAATGTAAACATTATGTAGTAATGTTTTTTCCCATTATGTAAACTATTGTCATATTTTAGGTAGTCTTGTTTTTAGGTGGTTAGGAAAACTCCAATTGTTAGGTGAATTAGGAAATAAGTCTCGATTCCAATACCCAACTAATAAGAACATTGGTCTACAAAATCTAGAGATTGTCGGTTCTCCTATGTCGTAAGTATCCAACATGGTCACTAGACAGAGCTTAATATTGTACCCTTAATAAATTTTTGCTTGAATAAGGCATTTTGCTAAAAATAAGCTAATTCATGGAAAATTATTGTTAAAAATCCATTTTAGGTCAAACAAAACATAAGATTTTGTGGGTTTATGTCAAGGAAGATACTTGCAAAATTCTAAAAATTTGAAAATTAGGGTTGCAAACCCTTGTTTTTAGGAAAGCCCCTAAAAAGGGACCTTTCTAGAATTAGTTGAAAATGATTTTGATAAGATAAATTGGCTTCAAAATCAGATTGGTCAAGTCAAAATCACCAAAAAGTTTGTTTTACTTTGGTGGGTCTATTTTCATTTTTTAGGAGAAACGTTAGGACCTCTGCAACCATTCATGGTAGATGGCTAGTACCAAGATTCAAAATCTAAGCCTCAAAAGATTCAATGAAGAATCCATGGCAAAAATATTTGAAAAGATGCTTCATGACTGAGGGGATTTTCAAAGGTTAAAAAATGCTGAAAATATTCTAAGTCTAGAAGATGCACACCTTGCTACAAGAAAGGTACTACATAATCAATTCCTTGGTGAAGTTTTCAAACAACCGTAAACACAGTATGTTGAAATCTATTGCAATGGTGAACGTGTTCATGTCAACAACTATGGTGATCAATGTAGTTGGTGAGATGATGAACACAAAGAACAAGAGGTTAAGGTCTTTATGGAAATTGATGACATTGAAGCCAAAAGAGCCCCTACTGGCCAGGGGCACCCATGAGTTCAAAAGGTCTAATGCAACTATCAAGTTTTTTCAAGATAGTCATCTTCTCCGTAATTCTACCAGCTTTATGATGGATCATCAAGAAAATTCAACATATTCATCAAATATCATTAGACGAAGGCATAAGCTAAAAGGTGTTGAAAATGAAAGTCATCGAAAATGATAGCCTAAAAAGGGAAAACACATCCTTGTAGCCTAAGGGAACCCAAGAAGAAAAGCTACCAGATGCCAGTCTTTGGATTGGAAACCCCCAAGTGATCTCCTCAGATTCAGCTTAGCTACGTGATGAATCTAGTAGCTAACTCATAGAACATATCAAATAACAGTAGTTGTTGATCACTCGAGCACATAAAACAAAGGGTAAAATGATGGATATCAAGGCAAAAGAGCCTCTACTGACCAGGGGCACCCATCATTTTAGGAAACCAAATGATGTTTTTAGCAGTTGCTTTCTTCAAGGCATTTTCTTAGCATCCTTTCAGCTTCATGACCAATCCAGTTGCATGCTCACATGACCTGTCAAGAATTCACAAACAAAGATCAAGCAGAAAGCACTAGATGTAAAGGCGAGATGAAAGACATGAAAAATTGGATAAGTGTTAAGGAAAATACACCTTCTTAGAAATAGGCACCAAAAATTTTGGGCAATCAAATACATCCTGTACAAGCTTAGTGACCTCCAAGAGTCCTCCATCTTGATCAATCTCAACAATGACACCATCAATGAATTGAATAGATAAATCTAACATCTGATGACAAAGATCAAACTAGGGTTGTTCGTGAAAGGTTACAACCTAAAAATGACAACACAAAAGGTCAAAGGCACCCCTACAAGGTAGGGGTGCCCATAATTTTGACATCCCTAAATCAGCTTTCATAGTTTGTGAAGCCAGTTATCCTTTCCAAAATTGAACTAGCTATCCATCCCATGTTTCAACACTTCCATCAGACTCATCAGTCATTGGTGATCGTAGATAAGAACACTGTGGATCTAACTAAAGGAATTGAAGAACACTTAAGAAATTGACTAAGTCTATTGAAAAATACAAAAAAATTCAGAAAAGGTGCCCAAGAATTAGAGGCATCAGACTCAAGTTTTAATCTTTGTAGCTCCCATGTATAGTTCTTTAGAGTTGATCAAACTCTGCAATGGATCTATCAGTGAGACTTCAAGATCATTCAAGCAAACGGGATCAAGGATCGAATAGAGGCATTCCGTCATAGAAAGTTATGAAAATATTTAACTGCTCAACTTGGATACCTAAAGTCAAAATAGGCCTAGTTGACTAAAGTTGAGATATTTTACAAGCCTCTTCATGCCTAAAATGTCCCTAGATTGGTGGAAAATGCTCTAGTGAACTCTAGATCAGGCAAATTGACTCATCAATCAAGATTTGGCACCCAAACTTGATTGATTCTACATCAAACAATATTTATCAAGTCTAGGCATCATTATTCATCATCTTTCTTTGTAGGTTGACACTCAAGAATGAATATTTTTCTCTCCAAACGTCATTTGAAGATCTGATAGAGGGTTTTTTAGGATTCTTCATGTTTTCAGGAACAAAGTTGCACAAAAGGATAATTTATCAGAGGTTACATCTCTAGGCATGATTTTATTGAAAATTCAGAGAGGCCATTGATAACTTGTAACTTCTCCCCCTCCTATTTCCTTTATTATTATCTTAGATTTTCTTGTATGTCCAGTAAATAGAGGTTTTTGACATATTTGACCTTTTGGGTATGATCAACACAATAGTTTCATCAAAACCCATGTGTCAACTTCTTCTAGAAAAAGTTGTCTCACTACCCCTATTTTTTAGGGTTTCTAAAAAAAGTCACAATTTCAAAAAATGGACAAATTGAGTTTGTTTAGCTTTGAAGCGTGAACAAAACCCATGTGTTAGATTTTTTCGAGAAAAAATAAGTTTCTAGTGCCTCGTTGCCTTTATGTCTGAAGAGCTCTTGCATGCCATAAAAAAATCCATTTTTTCAAATTTCTGATGATTTGGGTTTATTTAGAAAATTATTCTCAACAAAACCCATGTCTCGAATTTTTCATAAAAAGTTACCCCATCAAGGTTATTTTTAGTAGTCATAGAAAACGTTGCCCGAACAACATCGTGTGCACAATCAATCTTCAAGGTTTTCCAAATGTGATTCTCTCAAGTTGAATACAAGAACAGAATGGTCTTACTCCATGATTTCTTGAAAATAGTTCACACCAACCTGCATCGGGCACACCTAGAAGTCAATTTGGACAAATCGACAGGCATAGATACTCAAAAGTCCACATGGTTTCATACCTCATATATTTGATAGCCTTTCAAGGCTAGTTGAGAGGATTCAATACCATTGGAACTCTAGATATTCAAGAAAATTCATGAGTATCTTTCATAGCTAGAGTGTTCACAGTTAAACTTCATGATTTAATCATACAACACTCTTCCATTGAGAAAAAATCAAGAAAAGCGTCAGAAGCACAAAACTGTGAGAAAAATAGTGGTCATCACTCTAGTTACAAGGCCACAAAAGTTACCAATCAATTCCTTTCCAGTATCAAATGTAAACATGGTGACCACATGATTCTCGATGACATGTAGATGAAGTTTCAGGACCTCATTCGTAGTAAATTATGATGTAACCCTATTGGTTGCAAGTTAAGTCAAATCAAAATCATGTCAACAAGGTTGGATGATGCAATTGCAAAGAAGATTGAATATCAAGAGAAAATTGCGAGTAATGAAGAGATTATAAGGCGAAAAATTCATCAAACCTTGTTGACATGACTACAATCTTACTCAACTTGCAACCAGTAGGGTCACCATAGAAATTGCTACAAATGAGATCTTGGAACTGTGTTTGCACCTCACTAAGACTCATGTAGTCACCACCTTCACAAATTATATACAGGAAGGGAATTGATTGGTAACTTTGGTGGCTCTATAACTAGAGTGATGTCCTTTGTTTCTCCCACAACTTGGCGCTTCTGACACTTTTCTTGATTCTTCTCACTAAAAGAGTGTTGTATGATGCAACCACTGAGTTTGACTATGAACACTCTAGCTGAGAGAAATGCACATGAACTTGTTTCATATGAAGAGCTCCAACAGTATTCAACCCTCTAAATTGGCCTTGGAAGGCTACCAAATATATGAGTTGAAACCATATGTTTAGATCCTATGGACTTTGAGTGTCTATGCCTGCCAATCTATCCAAAATGACCTCTGGGTGTGCCCGATGTAGATCGGTGTCAACCATTTTTAGGAAGTCATGGAGTAAGACTATCTTGGTCTTGTATTTGACTTGGGAGAATTGCATTCTGAAAACTTTGAAGATCGATTGTACACATGGTGCTATTCAGGTAGCTTTTTCTATGATTGCTAAAAATAACTTTCCTAGGGTAACCTTTTAGGGAAAAAATTGAGATGTGGATTTTGTTGAGAATAATTTTCTAAACAAATCGAGATTGTCAAAAATTTAGAAAAATGAATTTTCCTACAACATGCAAGAGCCCTTCGATGGAAGATGTAGCGAGGCACCAAAAACTTATTTTTCCTAGACAAATCTAGCACATTAGTTTTTTTTGTGCTTCAAAGCTAAACAAACCCAATTTGTTTATTTGTTTTTTGATATTGTGATTTTTTCTGGAAACCCTAAAAAATAGGGGGAGCAAAGCTACTTTTTTTGAAAAATATGACATGTGGTTTTTGTTGAAAAAATTGTGTTAATCATACCCAAAAGGTCAGATTTGTGAATAATTGTTGTTTCCTTGGACATGCAAGAAGATCTAGGAAACTTGAATAGAAGAAAAAGATGGAAGAAGCTAGAAGTTATATGTTTTTGCCTTTGAAAATTATGTTTGAAGATGAAATCATGTGAAATGCATCCTTTTATGCAACTTGAGACTTGAAAAATGAACGTTGAGAAAGGATTTTGTCAAATCTTCAAATGGCTCTGGAGAGAAAAATATCTATTCTTAAGCTCTTCAACCTACAAAGAGATAATGAAGAATGAATTCCTAGATGCTTTGATATGTCAATCTAAGGTTTCAAGCATCAATTGGGCATCCAAAACTTGATTGGGGAGTCAATATGCCTGATCAAGAGTTCACTAGAGAAAATTCCACCAATTTTAGGATGTTTTAGCCATGAAAAGGCTTCCAAAATAGACAAATTCAATCATCTAACTATAATTTGACTTTAGGCATTCAAGTTGAGGAGTTGTATGACACTTTTTCATTCTCTTTCTGTGATGAAATTCCTCTATTCGATCCCTGATTTTGGTTGCTCGGTTGATCTTGAAGTGTTGCTAACATGTCCATTGCTGAGATGAAACAACTTTGAAGAAGTGTACTTGGGAGCTGCAAAGCTCAAAACCTATGTTTGATGCCTCTAATTCTAGGGTGCCTTTTCCCAAGAAGGTGCATTTTTCATCAAACTTAGTCAATTTCTTGAGTGTTCCTGAATTTCTCTAGTTTGACCCTCATTGCTCTGATATGAGATCACCAATGACCGATGATTTTGATGATCAAGCTAAAAAATGGTATGGATAACCAGTTCAGTCCTAGAAAGGATGACTAGCTTCATAAGTTATGAAAGTTGGTTTAAGGGTCCCAAAAGTATGGGCACCCCTGGTCGGCAGGGGTGCCTTTGACCTTTTGTGATATAATTTTTACTTTGTAATCTTCCATGAACTACCCTAGTTTGATCTCTATCATCAGATGTTTGATTTATCGGTTGAACTCACTGACAGTGTCATTGTTGATATTGATCAAAACAAAGGTCATCTTGGAGGTTATTGAGCTTGTAGACTGCATCTGATTTCCCAAAAATTTGGACACCTATTTCTAGGAAGGTGCATTTTCCTTAACATAGTCATTTATGTCTTTCTTTCTGCCTTTGCTTCCAATGTTTTATGCTTGATCTTTGTTTTTGAATGCTTGACAAGTCCCCTATAAATGTGCAACTCGATTGATCACGAAGCTAAGAGGATGTTGAGTAGATTCCTTGTAGAAATTAGTCATTGAAAATTTCATCAGGTGACCCAAAATGAAGGGCACCCTTGTCAAGCAGGGGCACTTTTTCCTTACTTGATTGCCATCTTTGATGATATTTTCTCTCAACATATTTTGTCTCCATTTTCGTTTGTCGGTGATAAATGAATCAGGTGAACTTGCTTGATGATGCACCAGAAATCCAGAAGAAGCACAAAGGAGATGATCATCTTGGAAAAACTTGATGACTTCCTTTGACATTTTAAATTTATGGGCGCTCTTGGCTAGCAGGGGTGCTTTTAGCCGCAGTTTCATAATTTTCTTTGAAAATCCTCATCTCTTCATGCTTTGCGTTCGCCATGTGGCTTGACTAGTTTGGGCATTATTGTCGACAATGCAAACACATGCATCTTAGCAATCACCTTCACCATGTTGTGTGTACAAGTTTTAGAAAGATGACTAAGGAATTTAACTTCCTAGCCTCGTCCTTGTAGCAAGGCGTGCATTCTCTAGACTTATAATATTTTTCAGCATTTTTCACTTTTCAAAATCCCCTGCATTGTAGACAAAAATTTTGAGCATCTTCCACCATGGATTCTTCCTTGAAGTTTTTGAGGCTTATATTTCAACACTTGGTACTAGTCATTCTTCCATTAATGGCTACAAAGGTCCTAACTTTCTTCCTAAAAAATGAAAATAGACCCACCAGAGTAAAACAAACTTTTTGGTGATTTTGACTCAAACCAATAAGATGGCGAAGTCAAATTATCCTATCAAAATCATTTTCAATCATTTCTGGAAAGGTCCTATTTTTTAGGGTTTTACTAAAAATAGTGGTTTGAAACCCTAATTTTTAAATTTTTAAAAATTTGCAAGTGTCTTCCTCGACATAAACCCATAAAAAGCATGTGTTTTGTTTAACCTAAAATTGGCTTTTGACAACAATTTTACATGATTTAGCTCACTTTAATCAAAATGCCTTATTGAAGCAAAAATTTATTTTGGGTACAACATTAGGCTCCGTCTGGTGACCATGTCAGATACTTATGGCATAGGAGAACCGAGAATCTCTATTTTTTGTAGACAAGTACTCTTATTAGTTGGGCATTGGAGTCAGGACTTATTTCCTAATTCACCTAACAATTGGAGTTATCCTAAAAACCTAAAAACAAGACTACCTATGAAATCACCTAAAACATGGCAATACTTAACGTAATGGGGAAATACATCACTACATAACATTAAAATAAAAATGAAAATTATTTACAAATATTCACTCCACCCCCAAAGGGATAAAATTCTTTGGATATTGTCTACTTCATGGCAGCGCAAAGAGCCTCCCATCGATGTTGCTTCTACCTGAAAGGCTTTACTTCTCTTTTGATGGGAATTGCAAGAGACAATCCCTCTGGGATGAATGTTCTTACCTGTGTTCGTATATCCAAGCAAAGGTACTCTAAAAAAAGTTAAAATATGATGCCAATGGGGAAAGTTGATACCCTTAAGGCATTAGTTCTATTGTCGTCCTTCCTCGGGATGTTGAACTCTTCAAACCAATCAATCGAGTTCCAAACTCAATTTCTATAATGTCATAGGTTATCTTTGCTGACTTGAAAATATCCTTTGACCAATTTATGGATTAGCTCTAGATCGCCTTTAACACATAGGAGTTTGATTCCCATGTCTTCGACATCTTTGAGGCCTAGCAAAAGAACCTCTTTCTCAGGTTCAATGAGCTCCAATTGCACAGATGGATGTACAACTATCATTTAGGGGAGATGATCATTTCCCCTACTTCTAAAACTATTGATGGACAACCTCCACCAAAATCTATTGTCCATGACCTTGTGTTCTCTGTTAGTCTCTTTTCAAAACAAGCAATGTTCTGATCTTCAATTTTTACCTCTGGAAGAGTCACATAATTACCGAGACCCATTTCAGGCTTTGTTTCTACTGGAACAGGTGACTTGAGCATAGACTGTTTCTTCACAACTTTGAGAATATGTTCTAGTTGTTCTAGATGATCCTGAAGATATTCCAGTTGAGAGATTTGTACCTTGGTCTTCATCATGGAAGTCATGATGTCAATATTTGTTGAAGATGGATCTTGAGCAATTGGCATAGCGTCCTTCTGTGAAGACTTGGGATTGGAAGTGAAAGGCAGCTCTTCACCCTTCTCATTTGATTTCCATCTTTCTTCTTCTTCTTTCTATGTTGTGAAGTGTTGACCATGTGTGAACACAAGTGATGAAATTTTTTCATGATTCACTACAAGAGAATAATGACGATATGCTTATTTTTCTTGATTGACAAGTTTAAAGTATCTTGTTGTGAAGTCTCCATCAAAGTTGTCCGTTTATGATAAGACGACATTTAGACTTGTTGTTGGTAAAAAACTAGAACTGGGAGCAACTTCAGAGTATCCCATGATTTGGGTCATTCTCAGATTCTCTGGACACGTGAATCGATAATTTTGAATTCAAAGTTCATTATATTAATTATATCAATAATCATATGCTACATTCCTTATATCTTTGTTATAGTCATTCTCCTATAAAATACTATGTTGTCCACTATTACTTTATATTTATATCTCCTATTAGTGAATAGATCTTTGTACATAGTTATAGTTACAATATGGGGCGTGGCCCTTAGATAGTATCCCTAGAATACATTCTATCTTTTTAAACTTGTATTCTGGAATATTCTTTCCAATTAGCTATTACCTATCTCTGGACTAGTGTCTATATATTGTTTTTCGGCAAACAAATGCACAAAGAGAGGAACAAAAAAAATGTCAAAATCATATTGATAGAAAATTACATGGTAATTATATGGTAGAATGATAGTTTAAAAATTTGAATCCCAAATGAGACAACATGGATATAGTATGATAATATCTTGTGCATAAAAATCTCAAGAAATTCAATATAAATTAAGAAGAACAATATAAAGAGAAACATGTGTCAATCAAGAACATTGAAAAAAATGGGTTATATATACCATAAAATATACTATTAGATACATTAGAGAAATCTTAGATGCAAATGAAAAACCAACACTTGACATGAACATAAGACATTATTAACAAGGACAAAATGTCATGCCTTAATGTTTGATTATCTAGGAAACAATAGGAACATAAAAATTTCTAATTAACACTTTTCATCATGTTTTGTAAGAAGCATGATCACCATGATGTTATCTACCACAACATTCATTTATTTACAAGAATGTATAATGCACAAAACCATAATAGAAATAAAGTGTACTCTTTGAAAATAGCAATAGCTCATACCACTAGAATTGAAGATGGAATTGTGAATCTAATAAGAGTTAAAATGATGAAATTATAATCAAGTTCTTATTTTCATAGGATTTAAGAGGCATGTTAACATCCAATCTATGGATAGAAGTAAGACTTATAGATGGAGCTTTATATGACATATTCAAGATAGAATATAGAAACTTGTAAGTGTCCCACTAGAACCACTAACACATGTTATGGCTGGAATTAGTGTTTACTTTTAAATTTTATTTGAAGATGCACCTCCAAAAAAGTTATAATTATACCAATACAAAGGGGGTGCACATGTCAATTACCCTTATGATTAATTTGGGATTGAATAATACATCAATCAAAAGGCATGACTCTTCCCAATATAACAATTTAAAATGGGCAAAGAGAAAGGAAATAGTAAATATTTTTGGTCATCTATTATGTAAAAAAGAAAAGAAAACATGTCTAATAAATTATAACTTGAGAAGAAAGACTAAAGTCCATAGAATTTTACAAAAATGATTTGCAATATATGTAATGTTTTATTAGTTATTTATACTAAGCATATATCATACATTTGGATGGATATAGTTTACTTTATTAAAATTGCTGGTGGTGAATTTTCCTTGAAGTGTGTTTGTCATGGCCATGAATTATTGATGGTGAATTGATGACAGTGAATTTACCTGATATCACTAAAAATCTATTAATTTTGAAACACCTATCTATTTATGAAAAATATTTTAAATAAACATCTTATAATTAAATATATTTAAAATCTCTATTGATATTCTTATTAAAAATATGCAATAACATTTTTAGTACCATGTAAGTTTCTTTTCTTGTCAGCATTTAACAAGTGATTTTTTCATATAATGAAATGTACACATCAATCTGTTCGCTTGCCTGGAAAGATCAATTTGGAAAGAAAAGTCATTTCACTTGGAAGAATCTTACCATAAAAATCAACATGAATTAAAAGAGCATTATAATATGAAAAAATCTGCATAGCGTAACTCTCACGATGGATACCTACACTGACAATGACAAGCTTGACTTGACTTGCATGCCGTGATCAAGTGAAGTTTTATAATTCATTAACTTCAAGCTCTATAATGCACAGTTGGATGTCAATTCCTTTAAATGTACAGACTCGAGAAATTAAAGGGAGAGATCATAAAGTTTTAGTCTATCTTGATCTTTCATTGTTGTGAACAGGTTATTCACTGATTTTGTGTGTGATAGGCTTGACTTGACTGCTCACTGACTTTGTGTGGTGCAAAGAACTTTTGCCTATGAAACCTACCTTAACGTCTTTTCTGATCTGGTCAAGGTAACTATGGTTCTGGCACACAAAAGACAATCGGGTAAACAGATTAGGTCATAAAGGTTTAAGCTATCCAAGTGTCTCTTGTTCTCAGCAAGCTATCCACTGATTTTTTGTGGTGCACACAGATTTACGTTTTTGAAACCTATCTTAACGTTTTGTTTTCTGGTCAAGGTAATGATTTTTCGGAGACACAAAGTAAAAGCGGGGAAAATGAGAGGAAAGTTGGCGTGCAATGGTGCAAGTGTTCTTTTGGCCCAGTTTAGCTTGCGAGCAGTGGGATAGGGTGAAGATCCAAGGGATTACAATGGCTTCAAGCGTGTGGGCTACCACTTTAAGAGTAGTCAGTTCAACATGTGCATCTTATTTTCATCTTTCACATCATTGGCATGAATGCATTCATATTTAAATTACATCACTTTAATTTTTAGTCCATCTTTGATTTCATCTATTTTCAAAAGAGTTTAGATTGTTGGGATGAAGTGACATAATCTTGCAATCTTAATGTTAAAGTATTAATATTTTATATGTATTATTATTTTGTCTTTTACGTTTGTTTTTTTCACTTGGAAAAATTCACATCTAATTTTTAGATGCATGAATTTATTTATTTAATGGATTTCGCCTTCACAAAAACATGTGGATGTTCTACTTTTGTTTTTGACTTGTTTCCACATATGTCATCATCGCGGGAGGTGTGTAAGACCATCTTAACTAGTCTTCATAGGGGATATGTAGGACACATTCTTATGACATGTAAGAGCATACATTAGGGATCTTAGACTAGGATCCTTACCAACCTTATGATAATGTTGGGTAGTTGTCATGAAGCATCTAATGCATGGAAAAGTAATGACAAAATCAATATCCAAGATTGGGTTTTCAGTTATTCTATATTATGGCAGCAGGAAATAATGTAAGAAATATTCTAGTCATAGTCAAGAGCATCTTAAACAAAGGGATTTGTTAGAATTTGAGTCCAACCAAGTTGGACATAATACTTCTCTTGAGCTCCTAAATATTTTCCAAACCCATCTCATGGTTTCAACCTGTAAATCTTCTATAAATTAGAGCTTCATCTAGGAGGTTGGACAAGCTGCTTTGCCGGTTGTAATAGTAACAAAGTTCAAGAGGAATTTAAAGGATGAAGTTATGTTGATGTGGTTCATTTGAAGTATTAACAAAATATTAGATCTCTCTTGGTGTGGATTGTTTTCATAGGGGCTTCTCCACATATAAATTATGTTATGGTTTGCATCTTATTAGGTCTTTCTCACAATAGAGCCTTGATCATATTAGCAAGACCCATCCATCCTCCTCTACTAGCCATAAGCTCATCACCACCACCACCGAGTACTTCACAAAGTGGGTTGAAGCCACCCCTCTCGCATATACCACTAGTCAAGAAATATCTAAGTTCATTTTCTACTTTCATCATTTATCACTATGACATCACTTCTACCATTATCACAAATAATAGAAAATCCTTCAAAAATTAAGAAGTCCACATATTTCCTAATACTTCCATATCCAACACCATTGCTACACTTCATACTACCCAAAAAGTATGAACCTTCGAACATTGTGCACCTCAAGAAATTTCATTTCTAATTTGAAGAATATCCCAAATAAAATATAGGAGGCATGAAACCTTAGAAAGTACTATGGTGAAAACATGCTTTTAGAAACCATTTTTAGTGACTATACATTTCCATATTTTACTTTCTCATATTCACTCTTTCATCCCCTTCCAATGAATATAGGTATTCATTGTGTCAACATGAATTAAAAGAGCATTGTGATATGAAAAAATCTGCATAGCGTAACTCTCACGCTGGATACCAGCTACACTGAGAATGACAAGCTTGACTGATTTGCATGCCATGATCAAGTGAAGTTTTATAAATCATTGACTTCAAGCTCTATAATGCACAGTTGGATGTCAATTCCTTTAAATGTACAGACTTCTACAGACTTGACAAATTAAAGGGAAAGATCATAAAGTTTTAGTCTATCTTGATCGTTCTTTGTTGTGAACAGCCTATTCACTGATTTTGTGTGTGATAGGCTTGACTTGACTTGCATCCTTTATTGAATTAAAAGTTCATCATGTATTGTTGGATGCCATTTTAAAAAAAAATCAAAATAGTGAATAAAATCAACAAATTTGAGAAATTAAATGGGTTGAATTATAAAGCTTTAGTTTATTCAAGTTTCTTTTATTGTCAGTAGATTATTCACTAACTTGTGTGTGATAGGCTTGACATGACTAGCCTCTTCTGGTCTATGGGAGTTTTTTAATTCTTTAATTTAAAAAACCTCACAAAATGACATTTTCTTTTAAAAAATGATAATACCTAATAAAATTAACAAACTTGAATAATTAAACAGATTTAATTACAAAACTTCCGCCTATTCAAATCTTTCTTGTTGTTACCAAACTATTCACTAATTTGATAATACAGACTTCACTTAACTTACATCCTATAATCCAAATCATGTTTTATAATTCACTGACTTAAAACTTTCAACGGCAACTTCTTTTAAAGAAAATAAAATATCTGATAAACTGAAGTCTTGAAATATTCAATGGATTTAAATCTTCAGCCTATCCAAATCTCATTTGTTGTATTTAGACTATTCACTGACTTTGTGCGGTGCATAGAGCTTTAGCCTTTGAAACCTACCTTAACGTCTTTTGTGATCTGGTGAAGGTAATTATTGTTCTGGCACACAAAAGACAATCGGGTAAACAGATTAGATTATAAAGGTTTAAGCTATCCAAGTGTCTCTTGTACTCAGCAAGCTATCCACTGATTTTTTGTGGTGCACAGAGATTTACCTTTTTGAAACATGTCTTAACGTTTTGTTTTCTGATCAAGGTAATGATTTTTCTCAGACACAAAGTAAAAGCGGGGAAAATGAGAGGAAAGTTGGCATGCAGTGGTGCAAATGTTCTTTTGGCCTAGTTTAGCTTGTGAGCAATGGGATAGGGTGAAGATCCAAGGGATTACAATGGCTACAAGCGTGTGGGCTACCACTTGAAGAGTAGTCAGTTCAACATGTGCATCTTATTTCCACCTTTCACATCATTGGCATGAATGTATTCATATTTAAACTACATCACTTTAATTTTTAGTCCATCTTTTGATTTCATCTATTTTCAAAAGACTTTAGATGTTGGGATGAAGTGACATAATCTTGCAATTTTAATGTTAAGTATTAATATTTTATATCTATTATTATTTTGTCTTCTACGTTCTTTTGTTTTCACTTGGAGAATTTGGCATCTCATTTTTAGATGTATAAATTTATTATTTAATGGAATCTATCTTCATATAAGCATGTAGATGTCTCACTTTTGTATTGACTTGTTTGGACATATTTCATTATAGTGGGAGGTGTATAAGAGCATCTTAACTAGTCTTCATAAGGGTTGCATAAGACAAATTCTTATGACATGTAATTTAAGCATATATGAAGGATCTTAGATTGGGATCTATACCAAGCTTACGATAATGTTGGGTAGTTTTCATGAAGCATCTAATGCATGGAAGAGTAAGAACAAAATAGATATCCAAGTTTGGGTATTCAATTATTCTATATTATGGCACCATGACAACATGTAAGAAGTATGCTAATAATAATCAGGGGCATCTTAAAGAAAGGAAGATGTAAGAAGTTGAGTCCAACCAAGTTGGACATAATACATATCTTGGGCTCCTAAATAGTTTCCAAACCTATCTCATGGTTTCACCTTGTAATTATTTTATAAATTAGAGCTTCATTTAGAAGGTTAGAAAAGTTGCTTTGTAGGTTGTATTAGTAACAAAATGCAAAAGGAATTTAAAGGAAGATGTTTAATTGATGTGGCTCATTTGAAGTATTAATAAAAACTTGGATCCCTTTGGGTGTGGGATGTTTTCATAGGGCCTTCTCCACATATAATTTATATTATGGTTTGCATCTCTTTAGGTCTTTCTCACAATGAGGCCTTGATCATATTAGCAAGATCCATCCATCCTCCTCTAGTAGTCATAATCTCATCACCACCACCACTGAATACTTCACAAAGTGGGTAGAAGTCATCCCCTTGCATATACCATTGGTCAAGAAATATCTATGTTCATTCTCTACTACATCATTTATCACTATGACATCATTTCTAGAATTATCATAGATAATAGAAAATATGTAAAAAATTAGGATATCCACATGCTTTGCTAATACTTATATATCCAACACCATTGGTCCACTTCATACTACCCACAAAGTAATGGCCAAGGAAAGGAATCTAATAAAACCCTACTAAAAATCCTTAAGAAGAAAATAAATGATGTTGGTCATGAATGCCATCTCGAGCTTAATGTTACCCTATGAACATATCATTATAGCATTCAAAATCCCATTATTGTGACTCTCTATTTGCTATATTTATATTTGAAGCCATCTTACTAATATAGTTCAAATTTCTATCAATTTCTATCATTTTATGTAATCTTATTGATTATGACAATTATTGTGTTGCATTCTTGCATGAGCAAGAACTTTTTGATCAACATGTCAATGCCCTTGATCATTTATAGTCAAATTTCAAGACTTATTATAATTACCATATAAATTACAAAGCCCATGAATTTGATATTATTGATCTTGTACTCAACGAAAATTAAAAGAATCTTTAGAACCATGACAAGAATGGTAAACTTGAGCATAACTAGCTAGATCCCTATGTTATCATTGTTAAATATGGATCAAGTTATTATTAGCTATAAATCCCTAAGATTTCACCATTTGATGAACCTATGAACATTGTGCACCTTAAGAAATTTTATTTCTAGTCCAAGGAATATCTCAATTTAAAAAAATAGTAAAAATTAAAAAACTAGAAAAATATTATTAATAATAGAGAGAAAAATCATTTTCTATTGAAAAATGAATCTCATGGAACCTTAGAGAAGTACTAGGTGAAAACATAATTGTAGGAAACATGTGTGTTGACTATAATTTTACATATTCTAGGTTCTCATATTACACTCCTCCATCCCCTTCCAATGAGTATATCTATTGTGTCATCCTTTGCCTTCTTGTATGTTTGGGCAAGTGATTACATCCTAGTTTGGAATAATTTTTTGATACACACTCAATGGTTCCTTTCATGATTTATAGCCCTTCCATAGTCCTTCCATAGTCCCAAGTGTTATACATTTCATATTAATTCTAAAACTTGAGCTTAGCACATATCCCACAACTAAGCTTAAATGACTATCCACAAAAAATGGCCTTTTATACACTTACATACAAACATCAAATAATAGAAGAAAACTTAAATTTATAACCTACATGCACCTAAAACATTATTATTATCATTCCAAAATTAAGAAATTTAAATCAACCTCAATATAACATACAATGCCACATCATTTTGTTAGGAAATATTGCATTCGACCCACAATCTTAATCCATTTCCTACATAACCCCATGAGAGATAAACATGCATACAAGTAACCATAATACATAGATCAAATAGACAAGCCCCAAGATAACATAAGATATACCCTAGGAAAACCCTCAAGAGGGAAAAACCCAGACTCCAAAAGTATCCATACTCCATATTATTCAGCAAAAAAGTAATACTTGAGAGTTACAATGAATACCTCTGAAGCATCAAGCTTCTCAATGCATCATCATGTCTCCAAGAATGAATCCACACATCCCATGCCATGGTTCACACATGCACTCCTTCGAAAGACTCAATAATGATAGCCAAACCACTCAACCAACCTTAACCACTAAACATGTGTGTTCTCTTATAAACTCAAGCTCACATAAATACAAATAGTTGTAAGATAAAACCATGTACCACAAAACCATGTGAATACAAACCCACTAACCCCTTATTTAATATTGGGTACTAAGACTTCACTTTATTTAATATTTTCCCAATGTTAAATCATTATCACATGTCTCACATACATTAAATAATAATACAATATTACAATACAAAAGCAAGTGGTCCCCAAATTATTACCTAGTGTGATTAACCACACCACCAAGGTGCATCACAACTAAACAATTATTTAATTACAACATTATAATAAATAATTTTATGCAATGATTTACAAAACCATATCCTAGCATTCTCCCACTTGTTGTATACATTGCATAAGGGATCAATACATGAAATGCATAATTTTAGCCATACATGTAACCACATGAATCTCCAACATGCTCTTGTGCTCCATCAAGATACCTGCAATAAGAACAAAGTGACCACCATCTCAAGCAAGAACTCCTCTCATCCTCCAACATGCCACCTATGGAAGAAAAAGAACATGTCAAGGTGAAGATACACCAATTCATGAGTACAAGCATCAAATCCAAGTGATAACAAAGGCTCTAATCAAGTTGTTGTCAAGTAAAAACCCATATGAGCAGAAATAGCATCCATAACACATGATAATACATCCAACCTTGCATACCTCCAAGGTATCAATACATCAGTAAACTCATGCGAAGAACATATGTAGTTCCCATTAACCGCAATCAAGCTCCTTGTATCAAACCTATCAATGAAGAATATATATCCAAGAACTCCCACTGCATAGGTAATGCCAATGCATATCAAGTCTACCAATCGACACTATATCAAGGTGTGATAAATGATCAATAATGAATTTCCAAGAACAATAATGATGATCCAAACATGCAACCCAAAGAGTTGCATAATCTCTCACAACATGTTGCCACCATCCTCCAAAATCACATGAACATGAACATCTAGGAGAAACCATGAAGAGAGAAAAATTGTAAACCATAACATGTCCTTCTACCAACACCTCAAAAGTGCAATGATGTGTCAAGTATGATCTCCTAACAATCCCAAATGAAAATTCTCAACAACATCCATAACACTCAGTCTCATAGACCAAGTACAACATATGATAAATGTAACAATACCAACATGGATGCAAGCCTCTCTAATCAAGAAGATCAAACTCAAAGAAACCATCCCCAAAACTAGAAATTAGCCCATAAATGATCTCCTAACAATCCTCATCAAAGAATGATATCATAAATGCACATGCACAAAGAGATAACCATGCCAAACATCCCTCAAAATGAATCCTCAAGAACTAACTATCCATAGCTCAAGATCCATATCTATGAAAGATAAAGCATCTAAACTCAAGCTACACAATACTCAAATAAGTATCCAAAATCAATCACCATGAATCAACCCAATCCAATGAGAATCAAAGCACGAAATATAACACATCCAAAAGATACAATGAGAAAATACCTCTTAAATAATAAACTGCTGAGTAGACCAAGAGTGGGGAATGAGAATTCTCCTTCAGGATAAAAAATCATCATGACTCACTCCAAGAACAATATCCTCTATAGGTCCATGTTGAACTCATGTTCAGCCAAGGTGTAGGCTCCTCGAACTTTCTGTTAAAATCTCATCAAGAGTAACCATCTCAAAAACATGTCTCTAACTACAAGAGAACTGCAAGCCTCACCTAAGCCTCCAAGTATCCATGAGTACCTATAACCAATCAATCCATGCCAAACAACATAGCACCATCATGAAGTGAACAAGCAACTGATCACTGTACCCAATACCAAGAGAACCACACACGATCGATGTCAAAGTTCCAATCATGAATCAAGAACCTAAACATGACAAAATGATCTAACCATTTCCTCCTAGGAGATCACATGCACCAAAACATACATCCTAGCCTCAAGAGAACCCATATCATGCCAAAAATCTAAGCTAGCATCAAGAGTAAACCATGATATAATGTCAAACATAATCTAAACCAAGAAATTATATCTCCAATCATGCGAAGTTAACCATTACCAATGATGCGTCCATGTCACTACCAACAAATCCCACTGAACTATGATACAAGCTACACATGGCATCATGCCAACCATCTCCTCCATGAAGATCATCCAGATCTACACACACTCAAGTAAAATGTTAGTAACATACAAGTGAAACCAAGATCTCCAAGCCAAGAAGATACATACAAGTGCCATCAAAACATCGTAAACCAAGCTAATCCAACACCACCAAGTCATCACTATCAAAATATCCCATTGAAAGTATATACAAATTGAATGTACCAAGCTATAATGAGATCATGATCAAACCACATGCTACAAGTCCCATCAACCGACTAATCAAGTACTCTAACCATCCATCCTCTTAATCTCAAAGAGACATACCAATGTACAAATGACCATAGACAAGGCCAACTAATGAAATATGCAGCAACAATGAATCAAAACTGGTGGATATAGAAAACCCACATCTGAGTCATCCCACTACAATCAATAGGCTACACATACCTACCAATCACATAACTCATAGATCCAATCACTGAAACATGTAAAATCATCATCACATTAGTAACCTACAAATAGATATATCAAAGAAGATAATCCTATAGACATCAAGATTCAAACAACAAATCAACCTTAGATCTTATTTTCCAACCATGTCCAAAAATGAGTAATCATAGTCAAGGAACCAAATAAGAATCAAGAAGATAAGAACAATCTCCTAACATCAAACCATATCACCACCAAACAACCACATACATGATCATGTCATGCCAATGCATAAATGTACCTACATACCCATGACACCATAACTATAGCCATCATTGTACTTTCACTCAACTATCACCCATACAAGACTCCAAGTCTCAAACCATGTCCAATCATGTCCTCAAAACCAAAGATAGCATGTGTACCTATCACCATCAAAGTCCAACTTTGAAAAACACCTATA
Organism: Sequoiadendron giganteum; assembly: GCA_007115665.2. Classification (NCBI taxonomy): domain Eukaryota; kingdom Viridiplantae; phylum Streptophyta; class Pinopsida; order Cupressales; family Cupressaceae; genus Sequoiadendron; species Sequoiadendron giganteum. Next base: position 802,341,831 of record CM021100.1, read on the forward strand.
AACCTATACCCAGAAGCACCAAACTGATAATAAACTATACTACCATAAATATCATATAAAAATATGTACTCCCTCAAGGTTTTTCATCTTGACTCATCCAGATGCTCACACAATCACACCCCAAATCTTAGTACCTACAAGCGAATAAAAAAGTACCAAACTCATCTTGCTCCTCAAACTGATAAAAAATCCAAACCATTGTGTTATACATTGCAAATTCTCTCCAATGCCTCTTCGAAATCAAAAATCTGACTTTGTATGCAAAAGTTATGGCCAAAACCATGCAAATGATAAAATATAAATTTTAGGCTCAAAAAAAATGTCAAAATGAAAAAAATAGAGAACCAAACCAACTCCACAACAAAGAGCATGAAAAGTGCTTTCCAACAACTACATGAAATCGAAAAACGAAAATACTGGGTAAAAGTTATGGTCATTTGAGTAAAATTTCTCCAATCTACCTATGAAGTGCTGCAAGAGTGGGCCCTAAGTGGCCCACCAGAGATAGTCGTCAGTTGGTGGCACCTAGGCGTCACACCACTAGTAGTGCCACCACTTCTGATTGCGGATCTCAAATATTATGAATTTCATTTAATTTTTCTTAATAAAAAATTTCCCCCCCCCACCTTCATATGGACTCGAACATTTGTTAAATTTAGATTATAAAATTTTGAGGTCCGAGAGGTTTCCATTTTCTATCGACAAAACTTTCAACATTAAAAATTTCATTTAATAAACATTTTGAATAGGTGGTTAATTTGCCACTCCGGCCACTCCCCTTCCCAACGGGAGTCAGAGCAGGGGCTCAACAACCACACCGGTCGGGGACCTGCTGACTAGTAGTACTAATAGGGTCTGACAACTAGAAATACCCTACGGTACTATCAACACAGCAGGGTTGTACGGTGGGCTATGGGCGGTACTCACAAAACAAAATTCCTTTCATTTTTTTTTTCAATAATTTCTAACTTTTGATTTTTTTGTTTTGTAGGTATTTCAATTTTTTTTAATAACCTGACATAATATTTTTTCTAGACATTTTCAAATATGGATTTATTATTTTCTAAAATATTTTATTCTACAGAGGGTAAATTGGACAGCTAATACATACGACTAAACTTTTTTTGCATTTTTTTCAACTTCTCCAAAATAGGTCAAATTTTATATCAATATTTGTCTGTTAGCCAACTTGAATCCAACCATGAGGTCCATTTTGTCTCAAGAGATCATATATGAAATTTCCCATTCAAAAACCTCATATAAAAACTCAAACAAAGAAACCCTCTTTTAGCCAAATTTGAAAAACTTCAGATTTGCAATAAACGCAACAAATCTTGACAACCCAAAAGCCCAAATCTGAATAGAAACACTTGCAACATGTGTTCCATATCTTGTAATGCCTCAAATCCTACATGCATGTCCATGGCTTCAATTTTTCAAAAACTCTCAAAATTAGGGTTATAACAAAAATTCTTCAACCATGAAAGCTCTGATACCACTTGTTAGGAAATATTACATTTGACCCACAATCTTAATCCATTTCCTACATAACCCCATGAGAGATAAAAATGCATACAAGTAACCATAATACATAGATCAAATAGACAAGAAAAAAGATAACACAAGATATACCTTGGGAAAATCCTCAAGAGGGAAAAACCTAGCCTCCAAAAACATCCATACTCTATCATATTTGTTGGTGTAATTAAATGTGTTCTACCTTATCCTAGGTCATGATTACACCTTAGTTAAGTTTACTTAGGGGCCACATAGAAGGTAGTTGGATTTTTTCCACCTTTGGTGGACTTATCATGTTATTACTTTATCACTTCCACCTTTCGTGGACATATCATGTGATTACCTCTCCACCTTTTGTGGGTGATCCACCATTTGTAGTGATTATCACATTATCACTTTTCCAATTTAAGTGGAGTGATAGATTTTCATAGTTGTCTCATGTCATAAGATTACGACACTTTTCATAATATTATGCCCTTCTATGTTCTCACATTGGCTATATAACCAAGGGGTCTCTCATTGTAAACAATCAATTATCTCATATCATTGAATCATATTGATGAGAATATAGTTTTTTCTTGTCACATTATATTCTCTCTTCTTTATGCTTTCCATTTGGTCTCAAGATCTTAGTAGCCATAGCCAATTCTAACATGGTATCAGAGCGGGTTGGGTAAAATTGGAGAGTCTTTTTCTAAAGAGAGATACTAGATTTGGGGAGGTTCTTTTTTTGGCTCTTTATTGCAAGTTCATATCAGAGCTTGCTGGTGCAAATCTAAGCTCAACATTGCATCCAAGAGGCTCAAGAAAGTCAGATTTGGCTTTTGTTTCACTCAATTTAGTCACCATTTGCATTTTTGGCAAACAAGGGTTTGTTGCAAGCCATTGTTAATTGGAGTTGTCATCATTTTTGCTTTAGAAATCCAGCTTTCACTCATTTGCAGGAAAAATGATTTCTGGGTTTTTTAGCCAAGGTTGAAATCTAAACTTGGTATCTTTTAAATTTTGCATATCTTGCACATATCTAGAGGAAATCGCTGTCCAAAAAACATCGCGCATCATTTTTCTCTTGGTTGAAGGTTAAAAAAAGTCAAATTTTCATCTTCTGCTTGTTGGATCAAAAAATGATTTTTGGGTTTTGTTTCTAGCTTCAAAATATTTTTGGGTTTCTGTTTTTGTCTAGAAAAAGTGAGCAGATTTTTTAGAAATCAAATCAGAAGTAAACTTTGTTTGCTAGAAAACTCGTTTCCTGCAAGCTAAATTTAGTTTTTTGAAAAATTCATAACTTTTGGCCACAGTGTCCATTTTTGGCAAATGAGATATCGACGTAAAGCTATTTCGACCACTTCACAATGGTGTAGACAATTTTTTCAGATTTTGTCATCTACACAAATTTGAGGTTATTTTTCATCATGGAAACAGATCTGAACATGCATCAGTGCATGCACTATTTCCTTTTTTGTGTGCACTAGGTTTTCATTTTCTTTGCATTTCATTTCAGTTCTAGATCATTTCTCAATCAATTGTTGCTTCATAGATTCCAGAGATGTGTCAGTTTGCGAGTTTTCTAGTGTTCCTTAGCCTATGCTTTGATTACTAACACGGATGAGCCTAGGTTTGTAAAAGAGGCAACAAAAATGTCTAATTCAAATTCCTAGTTGGAAGCCATGAATGAAGAAATGGCATCATTAAGGAAAAATGATACTTGGGATCTAGTTCCATTGCCTAAAGGTAGAAAGCCTGTGGGCTACAAATGGGTGTTTAAAAAGAAAATTAGTCTAGATGGTTTTGTTGAAAAGTATAAAGCGAGGTTGGTTGTGAAAGGTTATTCCCAAGTAGAGAGAATTGATTATGGGGAAACTTTTTCTCCAGTAGCAAAGCTGGCATCTATTAGATTTATTTTGTCACTTGTAGTAGCATATGACTTGGAGATTGAGTAGATGGATGTGAAGACAAAATTTCTTCATGGTGATCTTGAAGAATAAATTTATATGTCTCAGTCTGAGCACTTTGTGAGAAAAGGTAAAGAAAATCTGGTTTGCAAGCTGAAAAAATATCTGTATGGTTTGAAACAATCGCCTAGGATGTGGTATTAGAAATTTGACACATTTGTTTTGTCATTAGGATTTGTAAGATCAAAATCAAATCATTGTGTGTACTACAAGACTGAAAATGATTGGGTTCTTATTATTTCCCTTTATGTTGATGATATGTTGTTCATAGGAAATAGTAAGCTAATGATTTCTAATCTAAAGTCTCAGTTGTCTGCAAAGTTCAAAATGAAATATCTTGGTGCAACTAGGTATATTATGGGGACGAAAATAACCAGGGACCGAAAAAGCAAAAAAATTTGGCTTAGCCAGAGTAAGTATATTAATATTGTTCTGGAGAGATTTGGTATGAATGATTGCAAGAAGCTAGTTGTTCCAGTTTTGCAGGGAACGAAGCTCTCTATTGAAGATTGTCCATCATCTTCTACTGAGATGGAGGACATGACCAGAGTGCCTTATGCTAGTGTAGTTGGCAGTTTAATGTATGCAATGGTTTGTACAAGGCCAGCCATTGACCAAGCAATGGGAGTTCTTAGCCGATTTATGGTGAATCCAGGAAGGACACATTGGGATGTTGTGAAAAGAGTGTTTAGATATCTGAGGGGAACTTCAGGATATGCTCTATGTTACCATGGAAATTGGGTTGGATCACATAGGACTCTCAACATTCGTGGATATGTGGATTTTGATTGGGCAGGGGACATTGACAGAAGAAGGTCCACCAGTGGATATTGTTTCATGATGAATGGTGGTGCAGTTAGTTGGATGAGCAAGCGATAGGCTGTAGTCGCTTTATCTACTATAGAGGTTGAGTACATGGTAGAAACTCATGCCTGTAATGAACCTATTTGTCTTAGAAGATTGTGTTATGATATTGGTTTTAATCCAAGGAAAATTATTATTTATTGTGATAGTCAGAGTGCTATTTATCTGGAGAAAAATCCAACTTTCCATGCCAAGATGAAACATATCGATGTGTAGTATCACTTTGTATTAGATATGGTGGAGGATGGAAAGGTTTGTTTAGATAAGGTGGATACTCTGAAGAATGTTGTCGATGCATTGACAAAGTCAGTAAGCATGGACAAGTTCAGATGGTGTGCAAGTTTGATGGGCCTTTGGGTCCAAAATATTCAATGACTCTAGATATTGAAGAGGGGTTCAGTGAGTTCTTCATCAAGTGGGAGATTGTTGAGAATATGTGCCTCAAACTCACTGGAAGAGACCCTGGTTCTATCTCTGAGCAACAAATTCTCTTAATGGTTATGATTATTCCTTAACCGCTATACCATCAGGTTCTTATAACTGAGGCATGGTAGCACAGTTACCGCCTTACCGTAGGAGCTCTTATCCTATTCTGCGGTAGCAAGATAGAACCGCCATACTGCAGGGGCTTGCAGACTATGGTGCAGTAGAGTGGTGGTTAGTAGACTGTGGACCGGTTACTTCCATATTGCGGGCATTTGTTCTCTGGGCTACGATGGCATGGTTACTGCCATACCATAGGAGCTTATCAGATGACTAGCGGTAGAGTGGTTACCTCTATATCGTGGGAGCCTCTCGCCTACACAACAATAGTGTGGTGTGTTACCACCATACCATGACATAGACCAAACCATCTGGAGGTAGAGTGGTGGACACCGCCATACCATAGTAACATCCTGATTGTCTAGCGGTACTGCAGTAGACCGCCACACCGTGGGTGTCTTTGACCTGTCAAGTGGTAATGAGGTAAACCACCACACCATGAGAGCTTGTGGAATGCACAATAGTAGCATGGTATAAATGAGAAGAACGTGGACCTATTGATTGTTGATGTGTACACCATTCAATGGAAGTTGAATGTTGACTTGGATAGTGGCCGTTGGGATGACTGGGAAGTTGAACTGAACTGACTGTACAAAGATTGAATTGTTCATGGAAGTTTCTATACATTGCAACAAACATGAACAGTAATGGTTTTGATAGTTAGTTGATCAATGAGTTATCAAAATTGTGAGAGTTTTCATTATATGTTGTAAAAGGCATTGTAATAGTGTTAATTTTTGTACAAGGTTGATCAGAGAAATGTTACTACTGTAAAAATTGTCATCTAAAAAGGAGAGTCTGTAACTTGTATGTAAATCCATTTTTACTATAATACAAGTGGATTTATTGGATGTGGTGGGTTTTTCCCATGTAAATCTGGTGTCAATTGTGTTTGAGTTTATTTCTTTGTTTTATTATTTCTTTCGTGTGCATCTTAATGGACTGTAATTATAAAATTTAGAAAGGCATATCTCTATTCTCCTTTGAGTCTTGGCATTAGGAAAATTTGTTTCGCAATTGAATTTTTCCTAACACCCTTTAAAATCATCATTAATAAGTCCCTAAGACCCATTATCTCGGATCTCGAGGCTTAATTCACCTAAAAACCTAACAAAATCACTTAAAACATCTAAAATCCTACAAACCCACCTCAAAAAGCTAAGGTGGGACTCATTTGCCATCTTAGGTGAATGAGTCCCCTTAGGTGGGACCCATTCACCAAGGGTGGTGAATGAGTCCCATTTGGGGTCTTTTTCAAATTTGAGTGGGAAATTCACCATTTTAATTTAATTTTTTGGTGGATGCCGGCCTTTGAGATCTAGATGATGATCAACTAGTTGTTCATGCCTATATAAGCAAGTTTCTAAGTCATTTTTATCATCTAGCTAATCTGTGCAAGCATTCTCAAGAGAAATTTTAATGATCTAGGCATTCAAGAGCAAGTAATCAGAAAAGTTAAAGCTTTGGATAAGCATTAAAGTGTCTTTAAAGGTCTTTGAGCTCAATTTTATTCAAGATCTAGCATTTTCAAGGATTGTTCATGGTTGTCTATGGCGAATCATGATGGATTCTAGGTTGGGGAGATGCAACTAGCCATCAAGCCAAACCTAAAGGCTTGTTGCCTAAGTGATTCTATCCTCCATTATCACTCTACATTTGGCCTAAGGAAGGTATAAACATCAATAAAATCTTTCATGGAGTGATTAGAGATCTCTTCAAGTGAGTTATTCATCTTCATATCTCCATTCTTGCATCTTCTTGCACATTAGAATAGGATTGCATCATGCTTCAAATTTCTTAGTCTTAGACACACTTAAGGCTAGGTTTTTTCATGCACATTTAATTATTTTTGTCAAGGTTTAAATGCCAAACTAGGGGCTCAACCAATGGAAACCCCACATTAGCAGATCCATCTTATATTATATTTTCCAGGTCTTTTCCCAGATTCAGGACCAAAAATCAAGTTGGAAGGAAAGAGCGGGTGTTGAGGTGTAGATCAAAAATTTAATTTCCCAAAAAAGTAGAACAAGATTTAATCACCACAAGTGGTGAATGAGTCCCACTATAACTATTTTCTAGATCTATTTTCAGATTCAAATACCCTTTTTCTCGAAACAGGCTCCTATGAAAAAACCTAGATCTGGGACTAATTCGTCTAGGTTGGAAAATGAGTCTGAGTTGGTCAAAAAGTTAAATTCTTCAGTGTTTCAAAGTTGCTTCTAGTCACTTCTAGGTTTCTAGGTGCACATGTAATTCATTTTAGTACTTTTTTGTTCTATTTTATTTGCATTTTCTAAGGCATTTTCTAGGTCATTGCATTAAGTTAGGGTTTAACATTTTATCTTGCATTTTGTTATCTTGTCCAAGTCTAAATTTGGTAGTGAACCCCTTATTAGATCATATTGAACCCATAGAATATCCCTCTTGCAAGATCTCTTTCTCCTTTGCAAAGAGATCTCAAGGGTTTGTTCTTGAGTGGAAGATAGTGAAAATTGTCCCTTCTAGGTCCTAAACACTAGAAACACACCCAAAACAATTTTCTTCCTTTCATTTTGGTGAACCTTCATTTAGAACATTATAATTTTGATTTGGAGTGTATTTTCATCCTAGATTTTGCTTGCATTAACATTGCATTAGAATTTGCAGTAGTTAATTTTCATTCTAGGGTTTCAAATTTTGCATTAGTGAAAGCACATTTAGCTTGCTTTTTTCATCTTATTTCATTGAAAATCTACACTTGCATCTCAAATCTAGATCATAGAGTATAGAAAACATAAAAATCAACCAAATTTTTTATTTATTTTTTTAAATCCCCAATGGGACTCATTCACCACCTTGGGTGAATCAATCCTATTCCAAATTATACAATTCATTTTATAGAGTGAAATTGTCTATTTTTAAGCTTCTAGTTGTTATTTCTTTTTTGTTTTAGTTTTCCTACTTTTTGTTACATTGAAATCATTAGAAATAACATCATTTACATTCATTGCAATTGTGGATATAATTAGCTTTTTGCACTTTCCATTTTCACAATTTAGATTAGATTACATTAGACATAGATGAACTAAAAAAAAAAAAAACAAGACCAAAACACCTAAGTCACTTGGAGAAAGTATAAGTTATTTGACAATGTCAAATCTCTCTTTCCAAGTCAACCTAACCTTCAAACCTTTTAGTAGTGATGAATTTGGCATGTTTGATGAAGCCCTTGAGGACTTCATCTTACAAGGATCATCCACTAAGACTTGTTATGAAAACCAAAACCAAGAGAAGTTAAAGAGATTCAATCTCAACTCATTCTTTACCCACCTTCACACAAACCATAACTTGAAAAAAAGCCCGAATTTACTCTTTACCTACCTAAGAAAAATATTTTGCATCAATCAAGTAATAATACCATTTCTCATGCATACAACACTTGTAACAACCCGCAACCAAGGAAACCAACTCCAACAACCTTACCTCTGGTGATCGACGTTTAACTTTTCCTAGTGGGAAGGAGTATGATCTTATTGAACAACTTAAAAATAATCCTACAAAGATACCCCTATGGGAATTAATTCAAAAGTCACCTAACTATCACACTATACTTTAAATAGCCTTACAACAAGTAGTTGTGTATCCTGGTACAAAATAAAATGATGTGGCAGCTCTAATACAAGGAATAAATATAGTAAATGTAGACATCACCTTTCATCAACATGAGTTGCCTCCGCTGGAATTAAGAAAGAAAAATGAGGCCTTCATGATAATCACCAAATTCAATAGAATGGGAATAAAAAGGACCCTTGTTGATAATGGCTCAGACCTTAATATGTGCAGTGTGAAACTTTTAGATAGGTTGCACACACATAAATAAAAAATGGAACTTGACTCCTTATCGATTTGAGGATTTGACAATGTAGGAAAGAAATTGCTTGGTGTGATTACTTTACCCATCACATTCAGAAAGGCTACCATACAAAACCCTATTCATGTTATTCCTCATGACCTTTCATACAATCTTCCTTTGGGAAGACCATGGATTCATGAGATGCATGTGGTGCCTTCAAATCTTCATCGTATCATGAAATATATGTATAACAAGGTATACCAAGTTGAAATAGACCCTAAGCCTAAAGTTTTCTTACAAGTTGAAAAAGGAATGATTAGTCCTCTAAGAACATTGATTACAAAATCGAACATAAAAAATATAGAAGAAGAAAAAAAAGACATGGAAATAGTGCCAAAGTTAGTAGACGATGATTGGGGTTCCCTATAATTCACACCCTCATTTATGGGAGAATACATAATCACAAGAAAAGAAGAGAAAAAGAAAAAGAAACCAATGGTCATGTGAACTCAGAACTCAGACGAAAACTCACAAGCATCTACCTAATCCACTTTTGAATAAGATACAAGATATACAACAAAATTTGATGAGACAAATTATCAACAACCACCAAAGTCCAAAGAAATGGAAAAAAATTATGGGATAGGTTATGAACTTATGAAACAATTGGGTTGTAGTGGTAAAGCCTGTGGAAAGAAAGAACAAGGCATTCATGTTCCCATAGAACCCAACACGCATGAAACAAAAAATGGTTTGGGGTATTGCCCTTCTAAGATTACGCAAGCAACAAAGAGACCATCATTAAACATCAACACCATCATGTGCAAATATAAGATCAACCTCACTTTCAAACATCTTGAGTTGCTTGATATGGATTCCAAGCCATCATGGGAATACTTTGAGGATGATGAAGCCTTGAAGAAAATGCTAGGATTTTATGATAAACCATCCACTACTCCTCAAAATAAAAAAGTGACATGCACTATGATTAGCACCAAACAAAAAGATGTAGAAGATGAAAGTAATAAGATAGATATGAGTAAAGATGAATACAACCCTGAATTTACAAAGCTAGGTGCACTTCCTCTAGGGGATAAAATTGAAATACCAATGGACATCAATGATAAGGAGAAAGTCATTAAGATAGGAAAGTTCCTTGACAATGAAGAACAAGAGGATCACACAATGTTACTTCATGACTTACCCAAACTTTTTTCTTGGAAATATTCAGATATGCCAGGAATCGATGCTAAGATAGTGACACGGCATAATCCTTTCTTAAAATGATAAACCAATGAGAAAAAAGATACACAAGATGAATCCTAAGATAGCCTTCCTAGTTAAGAGAGATTGAAAAACTCCTTGAGGCTAGTTTCACAAGACCTATAGATTATTCTCCTTGGATGTCAAACATTGTCATAGTCACAAAACCTAATAATTGTTTTTGGATGTGTTTCATGATTTGAATAAAGCATCTCTAAAAGATGATTTTCCCCTTCTTGATATCGACATGATAGTTGACTCGACTGTGGGACATGCTTTGTTGTCATTCATGGATGGATTTTTGGGTTAAAATAAAATCTTTATTAATCCTCAAGATCAATATAAAACAACATTTAGAATAGTTTGGGGAACATTTTTTTAGATCATGATGCCTTTTGGATTGAAGAATGCTGGCACAACATATCAATGAGTGATGACATTAATATTTCACGATTACATACTTAAGATTTTGGAAGACTATGTTGATGATATTCTAGCCAAATCTTTAATAAGACAAGACAATGTGGATGTCCTTTAAAAAATGTTCGAGTGAATGCAAAAATATATGAGGTTAAATTTTAAAAAGTTTTTCTTTGGTGTAGATAGTGGAAAACTTCTAGGTTTTATCATATCTCACAAAGGCATTGAGGTGGGCATGAATAAAATTGACGCTATAGTTAATATGCCACCTCCTAGAAACATATCTCAATTATGCACATTACAAGGAAGAATTCAAGCTATCCATCATTTTGTGACATCCTTAGCTAATCAAACATTACCATTTACACATCTTCTCAAAAAGGATGTGCACTTTCATTGGAACAAGGATTGTAAACAGGCCTTTGAGAGTTTGAAGCAATATCTTGCAACTCCACCTGTTTTACAACCCGCTATGCAAAATAAACCATTCATCCTTTACATAGCCACATCAACCCATGATCTCACAGAATTATTGGCTCAACAAGATGAAATTGGTAAAGAACATCATGTTTATTACATTAGGGGTAAGTGCACCAATCTGTGACACAATTTTGGCTCTTAAGATGCCACTTTTTTTCTGAAATCAGAAAAATCTGATTTGCACGAGAAAATGAAGATAGTTACGCTCAAAATTTCAAGATGAGGCAAGAACAAAATTTGAAGTGCTCCGAGTCTAGTTTCTAAGCTACTATTTTTTTTTGAAATCAATGAAGATTAAGGGTCTCAAAAAGTGAAATAGGTCCTATTTTTTTTTAAAAAAAATAGCATAGTGCCTAAGGGCTCCCCCTTTTGATTAACTTTTTTTTAGAATTTCAAAAATCCCAATAGTGAGAAATTAGCTAACACCATTTAGTTTATCCTCCTTCTTTTGGATTTTTTTTTAATGAATATATAATATTTTATGAATTTTCAAAGTGGACACATCCTGAAAAGCTAAAATTTGAGCGTGATCCCCCCCCAATTTTTTTGCAAACTAATTGAAAATTGATTTTATTTTTTTCATCATCTATAGAATGGAGTCTAATTTCAAAAAATGTAATTTGTTTCACGTTCCGATGAATGCGTAAAAATCTATCCTAAACCTAGCACGTGTTGGTTTTTGACCAAAAACGAAGGCATTTACAATAGATGCCATGGATCAGAACCTTAACTAAATCAAAATGAAAAAATAATTATATATTTAGATAGCTAAGAGAGAGGTTAACGTTATCATAGTTTTTCTATAAACTTGCATTGAAATATGTGCAAATGAGACAGGGAGAACGAACGAAAGTATGAGAAAATTTGGAAAATCCTATTAATTAACATGTCCAAAGCAGGTCATTTGGTGAGCACCAAATGGCCTGCATTGCATAGAACTATAATTTCCCCTCTTTGGTGAACAACTTTCATAATGCTTAGAGTGCACAGTTTATGATCATAGATGGATAGTCAAGGTTTTACCTTTCATACATTCTCTAACTTGTTACCATTACTGGATAACTCTTTATCCCTCTGAAGTCTCTATCTCTCAGGTCTCACTCCCTCCCACATGACCTAGACTACTCTCTCAGTCCAATCCCCTCTCTCAGGTCTCTTTCCCTCCCACATAGGTACCTAAATAAATATATCTCACTCCAACCCCCTTTCTCACTCTCCCTCTTTGGTCTTTTTATCTCTCTCACTCCATCTCCCTCTCTTAGGTTGTTATCTTTATCTCAAGTCTCTCCCTCCTACCCCCTCTCCCTCTCTTAGGTCTGTCACTCACTCATTCCCTCTATCTCTCTCCCATTCCCTCTCTCTCACTCACTCTATCTCTCTCCCTCTGTCTCTCACTCTCTCTCAAGTATCTCCATCCCCCCTCTCTCTCACACACGCACACACACTCCCTCTCTCTCTCCCACTCCCTCTCTCTCACTCTCTCCCACTTTGTCTCTCTCCCTCCCAGCCCATCTCCCTCTCTCTCTCTCTCAAGTATCTTCGTCCTACCACCTCTCCCTCTCTCTCTTTGTCTTGAGTCTCCCCCTCCTACCCCCTCTCCCTCTCATAGTCACTCCCTCTATCGCTCTTCCACTCCCTAACTATCTCACTCCCTCTATCTGTCTTTGTCTACCTCTCCATCTCTCTCAAGTATCTCCCTCCCACCACCTCTCCCTTTCTCTCTCAAGTCCCTCTCTCTCTCATGCCCTCTCTCTCTCCCACTCTCTCTCCCTCTCTCTCTCAAGTCTCTCCCTCCCACCCACTCTCCCTCCCTCTTTGTCTCTCAAGTCTCTCCCTTCTATGCCCTCTCCCTCTTTCAGGCCTCTCTTTGTCTCTCTCACTCCTCCCTCTCTCTCCCCACATCCTCTCTCTCTCACTCCTCTCTCTCTCTCCCTCTCTCTCTCTCTCCTCTCTCAGATATCTCCCTCCCACCCCCTCCACTCTCTCTCTCTCTCTCCCTCTATCTCAAGTATCTCCCCCCACCCCCTCCATATCTCTCAAATCCCTCTATCCTAAGTACTCCCTCTCCCTCCCATCCCCTCTCCATCTCTCAAGTCTCTCTCTCTAACTCCTTGTATCTCTCCCATCCCTCTATCTCTCACTCCCTCTCTATCCTACTCTCTTAGGTATCTCCTTCCCACCCACTCTCCCACTTTTTCTCCCTCTCCTTCTCTCTCGGGTGTCTCCCTCCCACCCTCTCTCCCTCTCTCTCTCAACTAGGTTTCTCCCACCCACCCCCTCTCCCTCCCTCTCTCTCTCTCTCTCTCCATCTCTATGTCTCTCCCTCTCTCTCTCACTCCCTCTCTCTCTCTCACTCTATCTCTCTCCCACTTTGTCTCTCTCCTTGTCTCTCTCACTCCCTCTATCTCTCTCCCACTTTTTCTCTCTCCCTGTCTCTCTCACTCCCTATATCTCTCTCCCAATTTTTCTCTCTCCCTCCCTCTCAGGTCTCTCCTTCCCACCCTATCTCCCTCTTTCTCTCTCTCAAGTATCTCCATCCTACCCCATCTTTTTCTCTCTCTTTTTCAAGTCTCCCCCTCCTACACCCTCTCCCTCTCACAGTGACTCCCTCTATCTCTCTTCCACTCCTTCCCTCTCTCACTCCCTATCTCTCACCCTCTCTCTCTCCCTCTCTCTCAAGTATGTCCCTCCCACCACCTCTCCCTCTCTCTCTCTCTCAAGTAGAGGGTTTAGGGATTAAGGGTTAAGGGTTGAGGGTTGAGGGTTAAGGGATTAAGAGAGTATGGGGGTTGAGGGATTAGGGTTTAAGGGCTACGGGTTGAGGGCTGACGGATTAAGAGGGTATAGGGGTTGAGGGATTAGGGTTTAAGGGTTGAGGGCTGAGGGTTGATGTTTGAGGGATTACGAGGGTATAGGGGTTGAGGGATTAGGTTTTAAGGGTTGAGGATTGAGGGATTAGCGTTTAAGGGTTGAGGGTTGAGGGATTAAGAGGGTATGGGGGTTGATGGATTACGGTTTAAGGGTTAAGGGTTGAGGGTTTGATGGATTAAGAGGGTATAGGGGTTGAGGGATTAGGGTTTAAGGGTTACGGGTTGAGGGTTGACAAGGTATAGGGGTTGAGGGATTAGGGTTTAAGGGTTGAGGGTTAAGGGTTAAGGGTTGAGGGATTAAGATTATAGAGGGGTTGACTAATTAGGGTTTAAGGGTTGAGAGTTGAGGGGTTGAGCGATTAGGGTTTAAGGGTTGAGGGTTAAGGGTTAAGGGTTGAGGGATTAATATTGTAGAGGGGTTGAGATATTAGGGTTTAAGGGTTGAGGTTTGAGGGGTGGAGGGATTAAGAGGGTATAGGGGTTGAGAGATTAGGGTTTAAAGGTTGAGGATTGAGGGATTAAGAGGGTATGGGGATTGATGGATTAGGATTTAACGTTTATGAGTTAAGGGGTTGAGGGATTAAGAGGGTATGGGGGTTGAGGGATTAGGGTTTAAGGGTTAAGGGTAGAGGGTTGATAGGGTATAGGGGTTGAGGGATTAGGGTTTAAGGGTTGAGGGTTAAGGGTTAAGGGTTGAGGGATTAATATTTTAGAGGGGTTGAGGGATTAGGTTTAAGGGTTGAGGGATTAAGAGGGTATAGGGATTGAGGGATTAGGGTATAAGGGTTGAGGGTTGAGGGATTAAGAGGGTATGGGGGTTGATGGATTAAGGTTTAAGGGTTAAGGGTTGAGGGGTTGATGGATTAAGAGAGTATACGAGTTGAGGGATTAGGGTTTAAGGGTTAAGGGTTGAGGGTTGATAGGGTATAGGGGCTGAGGGATTAGGGTTTAAAGGCTAAGGGTTAAGGGTTAAGGGTTGAGGGTTGAGGGATTAAGATTATAGAGGGGTTGACTGATTAGGGTTTAAGGGTTGAGGGTTAAGGGGTTGAGGGATTAGGGTGTAAAGGTTGAGGGTTAAGGGTTAAGCGTTGAGGGATTAAGATTGTAGAGGGATTGAGGGATTAGGGTTTAAGGGTTGAGGGTTGAGGGGTTGAGAGGGTATAGGGGTTGAGGGATTAGGGTTTAAGGGCCGAGGGTTGAGGGATTAAGAGGGTATGGGGGTTGATGGATTAGGATTTAAGGGTTAAGGGTTGAGGGGTTGACCGATTAAGAGGGTATAGGGGTTGAGGGATTAGGGTTAAAGGGTTGAGGGTTGAGGGTTGACAGGGTATAGGGGTTGAGGGATTAGGGTTTAAGGGTTGAGGGTTAAGGGTTAAGGGTTGAGGGATTAATATTGTAGTGGGGTTGAGGGATTAGGATTTAAGGGGTTGAGGGTTGAGGGGTTGAGGGAATAAGAGGGTATAGGAGTGTAGGGATTAGGGTTTAAGGGTTGAGGGTTGAGGGATTAAGAGGGTACAGGGGTTGAGGGATTAGGGTTTAAGGGTTAAGGGTTGAGGGTTTAGGGATTAAGAGGGTATAGGGGTTGAGGGATTAGAGTTTAAGGTTAAGGGTTAAGGGTTCAGGGATTAATATTGTAGAGGGGTTGAGGGATTAGGGTTTAAGGGTTAAGGATTGAGGGTTGATAGGGTATAGGGGTAGAGGGTCTAGGGTTTAAGGTTTGTGGGTTAAGGGTTGAGGGTTGAGGGATTAAGAGGGTATGGGGGTTGAGGGATTAGGGTTTGAGAGTTAAGAGTTGAGAGCTGAGGGATTAAGAGGGTATAGGGGTTGAGGGATTAGGGTTTAAGTGTTGAGGGTTGAGGGTTGAGGTATTAAGAGGGTATATGGGTTGAGGGATTAGGTTTTAAGGGTTGAGTGTTGATGGATTAGGGTTTAAGGGTTGAGGGATTAAGAGGGTATAGGGGTTGAGGGATTAGGGTTTAAGGGTTGAGGGTTGAGGGATTAAGAGGGTATGGGGGTTGATGGATTAGGGTTTAAGGGTTAAGGGTTGAGGGGTTGATGGATTAAAAGGGTATAGGGGTTGAGGGATTAGGGTTTAAGGGTGGAGGGTTGAGGGTTGACAAGGTATAGGGGTTGAGGGATTAGTGTTTATTACTTAAGGGTTAAGGGTTGAGGGATTACGATTATAGAGGGGTTGATTGATTAGGGTTTAAGGGTTGATGGTTGAGGGGTTGAGGGATTAGGGTTTAAGGATTGCATGTTAAGGGTTAAGGCTTGAGGGATTAATATTGTGGAGGGGTTGAGGGATTATGGTTTAAGGATTGAGGGTTGAGGGGTTGAGGGATTAAGAGGGTATAGGGTTTGAGGGATTAAGAGTGTATGGGAGTTGATGGATTAGGATTTAAGTGTTAAGGGTTGAGGGATTAAGAGGGTATAGGTGTTGAGGGATTAGGGTTTAAGGGTTAAGGGTTGAGGATTGACATGGTATAGGGGTTGAGGGATTAGGATTTAAGGGTTGAGGGTTAAGGGTTAAGGGTTGAGGGATTATGATTTAAGGGTTGAGGGTTAAGGGTTGAGGGTTGAGGGATTAAGATTATAGAGGGGTTGACTAACTAGGGTTTAAGGGTTGATGGTTGAGGGGTTGAGGGATTAGGGTTTAAGGGTTGAAGGTTAAGGGTTAATGGTTGATGGATTAAGATTGTAGAAGGGTTGAGGGATTAGGGTTTAAGGGTTGATGGTTGAGGGGTTGAGGGATTAAGAGGGTATAGGGGTTGAGGGATTAGTGTTTAAGGGTTGAGGGTTGAAGGATTAAGAGGGTATGGGGGTTGATGGATTAGGATTTAAGGGTTAAGGATTGAGGGGTGAGGGATTAAGAGGGTATAGGTGTTGAGGGATTAGGGTTTAAGGGTTAAGGATTGAGGGTTGGCAGGATATAGGGGTTGAGGGATTAGGGTTTAGGGGTTGAGGGTTAAGGGTTAAGGGTTGAGGGATTAGGGTTTAAGGGTTGATGGTTGAGGGGTTGAGGGATTAAGAGGGTATATGGGTTGAGGGATTAGGGTTTAAGGGTTGAGCATTGAGGGATTAAGAGGTTATTGGGGTTGATGGATTAGGGTTTAAGGGTTAAGGGTTGAGGGGTTGATGGATTAAGAGGGTATAGGGGTTGAGGGATTAGGGTTTAAAGGTTAAGGGTTGAGGGTTTATAGGGTATATGGGTTAAGGGTTGAGGGTTGATAGGGTATATGGGTTAAGGGATTAAGATTTAAGGGTTGAGGGATTAAGATTATAGAGGGGTTGACTGATTAGGGTTTAAGGGTTGAAGGTTGAGGGTTTTAGGGATTAGGGTTTAAGGGTTGAGGGTTAAGGGTTCAGGGTTGAGGGATTAGGGTTTAATGGTTGAGGGTTGAGAGTTTAAGGGATTAAGAGGGTATAGGGGTTGAGGGATTAGTATTTAAGGGTTGAGGGTAGAGGGATTAAGATGGTATGGGGGTTGATGGATTAGGATTTAAGGGTTAAGGGTTGAGGGGTTGAGGGATTAAGAGGGTATAGGGGTTGAGGGATTAGGGTTTAAGGGTTAAGGGTTGAGGGTTGACAGGGTATAGGGGTTGAGGGATTAGGGTTTAAGGGTTGAGGGTTAAGGGTTAAGGGTTAAGGGTTGGGGGAGTAAGATTGTAGAGGGGCTGAGGGATTAGTGTTTAAGGGTTGAGGGGTTGAGGGATTAAGAGGGTATAGGGGTTGAGGGATTAGGGTTTAAGTGTTAAAGGTTGAGGGATTAAGAGGGTATGGGGGTTGATGGATTAGGGTTTAATTGTTAAAGGTTGAGGGTTGAGGGATTAAGAGGGTATAGGGGTTGAGGGATTAGGGTTTAAGGGTTGAGGTTAAGGGTTAAATGTTGAGGGATTAATATTGTAGAGGGGTTGGGGGATTAGGGTTTAAGGGTTAAAAGTTGAGGGTTGACAGGGTATAGGGGTTGAGGTTTTAGGGTTTAAGGGTTGAGGGTTAAGGGTTAAGTGTTGAGGGTTGAGGGATTAAGAGGGTATGGGGGTTGAGGGATTAGGGTTTAAGGGTTAAGGGTTGAGGGTTGAGGGATTAAGAGGGTATAGGGGTTGAGGGATTAGGGTTTAAGGGTTGAGGGTTGAGGGTTGAGGTATTGGGAGGGTATTGGGGTTGAGGGATTAGGTTTTAAGGGTTGAGGGTTGATGGATTAGGGTTTAAGGGTTGAGGGTTGAGGGATTAAGAGGGTATAGGGGTTGAGGGATTAGGGTTTAAGGGTTGAGGGATGAGGGATTAAGAGGGTATGGGGGTTGATGGACTAGGGTTTAAGGGTTAAGGGTTGAGGTTGATGGGTTAAGAGGTATAGGGTTGAGGATTAGTGTTTAATTGTTAAGGGTTGAGGTTTGTCAGAGGTATAGGGGTTGAGGGATTAGGGTTTAAGGGTTGAGGGTTAAGGGTTAAGGGTTGAGGGATTAAGATTATAGAGAGGTTGACTTATTAGGGTTTAAGGGTTGAGGGTTGAAGGCTTGAGGGATTAGTTTTTAAGTTTTAAGGGTTAATGGTTAAGGGTTGAGGGATTAATATTGTAGGGGTTGAGGGATTAGGGTTTAGGGTTAAGGGTTGAGGGTTGAGGGTTGAGGGATTAAGAGGGTATAGGGGTTGAGGGATTAGGGTTTAAGGGTTGAGGGTTGAGGGTTGAGGTATTAAGAGGGTATAGGGGTTGAGGGATTAGGGTTTAAGGTTTGAGGGTTAAGGGTTGAGGGATTAAGATATTAGAGGGGTTGAGGGATTATGGTTTAAGGGTTGAGGGATTAAGAGGGTATGGGGGTTGATGGATAGGGGTCTCTCTTGGGTCTCACTCCCTCCCATGCTACATACACTAATTAGTGTCACTCTAATGCCCTCTCTCACAATCCCTCTCTGTCAACCCTCACTTACCTCCCACCCTACTTTCTTAGGTCTCTTATTTCCACCCCCTCTCTCCTACTTTGACTCCCTCTTTGTTAGGTCTCACTTACCTCCCACCCTAATTTCTTAGGTCTCTCCTTCCCACCCCCTCT
The DNA here is from genome assembly GCA_007115665.2 of Sequoiadendron giganteum. Lineage (NCBI taxonomy): Eukaryota > Viridiplantae > Streptophyta > Pinopsida > Cupressales > Cupressaceae > Sequoiadendron > Sequoiadendron giganteum. Next base: position 802,360,621 of record CM021100.1, read on the forward strand.
CTCCCACTTTGAATCCCTCTTCTTCTCTCAGGTGCCTCCCTCCCACCCTCTCTCCCTCTCTCTTAGGTTTCTCCCTCCCACATCCTCTCCCTCTCCCTCCTACCCCCCCTCTCTCTCTCTCTCCCACTCTCTCCCTCTCTCTCTCACTCCCTCTATCTCTCTCCCACTTTGTCTCTCTCCCTCTCTCAGGTCTCCCCTTTTCAAAATAACATATTTGGTGAGCGCCAAATGTGTTTTACCTTGAAACAGTAAAATAATGCTTCACCCCTTGATTTAGGCCCACATTCTCATGAATTTGTCTGCTTCAACACTTTATCTGAGTCAGAAATGCCTTTTTTTATGCAGTTGACTTCATATTGTACCAATCTATGCTTGATCCATCACCTTTTTACCACCAATCTACATGGTAGACAATGTAGAAGAAGATATTTTGAAGTTTCTACATCATTTTACATTATTTGAGGTAATATATTCATTTTGGTAAATTGAAATGTTTATATTTAGTATATTTGTTTGTTTTTGACAATATAAACTAAATTTCCTTAATGATTTTATTAATCATAACAAGTGGACATAGAATTCAACATTGAATTAGATGGGATTTGCATAAAAAAGTTCAATTTTTATGAGTTTGAAGAACAAAAAAATTAAAAACATGACATTTACTTAACATAAATTTACTTATGAATTCTATTTGCATTGATTATAGTAGTCCATTTCCAGCATGGCTAGTGGAATTCACTTTATTTCATTTATTTTCAATTAATTTGGAAAACTTTTATTTTCATCTAATTTGGAAAACCTAATAGCTTTCATTAATGTTAATGCAAGTGTCCATTAATTTTTTTGTTCCATTAAAAAATCACCTTCATTGAACATGTGCTTAGATAAATTCAAGTGAGTTGACATAGTTGTTAATGCAAGTTTCCATTCATTCATACCATTTACCTTTCTAATAAATAAAAAAATGGGAAATTTTGTGCAATTGAGAATGCTTATTGTCTTTCTAAGTTACCTCATTGCCAAATAAATAGTGAATAATTATAAGATATAGCATCACAAACCCTTCTTTGAATTCATATTCTTCATGACTTCGTTGACAATTAAAAAATTGGTTATGAGAAAAATAAACACAAGAGTCTCTAGTTTTCATTTAGGTGGAAACAACTTATACCCTAGGTCAATGATGTAGAGCAGGGAGACAAAACCTTCAACACTCATTTAATTAGATCAGTTTCAAAAAATCTTCAATTTCAAAAACCTCAATTCAATGTTGAACTGACCAATTCACATCTAAAACAAAAAAAAGATCATCCATACATAACAAGCTATTCTTTTCAAGATGACTACCATTCTAAACCTCTGGAATATTTTAACAAAACCCACCATATGTAAGTCTATTGATTGAAATATTGTATTCATACAAGATTCACTCCTAACAGAATGAAATAAACTCAATATTACTAGAAAATATAATCCGTGAATTGTTCATCATAACCTTTATAAAATTCAAGTTCAATAATGCTAGTCAAAAGGTCCACAACTTCAAAATCAATGTTCCAGGCCTCTGGTGCAGGAGCACCTTGTAAGCTCAATTTTGTCAAAAATGTCATATTTTAGTGAGCATGGTCAAATGCTAGGATTTTAGTTAATGTTGATTATATTGTGTTCAGTAAGGTCAATTAGACCATTTTATAATGTATTTGGAGCTAAGGGAGTTCAGTTGTGTCATAGCTTGCAATTTGGCTAAATGTGGTCAGAAAAGTTGCTAAAGATGCAAAAGTGCAAAGTTCGAGGGAGTTGGAATGAAATCAAAATATGTTTAATAACCTTCAATGCCTTGAAGGAGAGGTTGTTGGTTGATTTGTACCCCATTTTTTTTTATCAAGAAGAACGTTATTTTCTAGAAATTTACTGGTTTCTCTCACTTTTCTTGTTATTGTATGGCCTCTACGGACTCTAAGATGATATGAAACCAGTTGGATTTTGTATATTAATGAATTATATTTCATTTTCATCTATTTAGAGGTTCTAACTCTTTGTATAGGGAAATTTATATTGTTTTTACTGTTGCTACCTACTTTCACAGTGTTCTTGGATTGAGGGGTTTCATTATGTAATTCAACCCATTACACTTTTTCTACATACTATAACTTGTGGAATGGGTCCTATAACTTTTAAAATACATGGATAAACTATTTAGAATTTTGTGGGGTCAAGGTTGGGTGTTTGGGATGATGTTCTAGGATTGTAGCAAGGTCTTTTCATGGTGAACATTAGGGCTTCAAGTGTTGTTTTGACAAAATGTGGGAAGGAATGTCCATGTAATGTATTATTCACCATGTGAAGGGTCTGGTAAGTGTGTTTGGTGCTTTTTATGGGTCTGGTGGGTCCGGAAGATAGGAGTTTCATTAAAACCCCGAGTATTTTTCGTGAAATTGAGGGTTTGGTGTATTAGGGGTCTAGAGGTCTTGGACCTAGAAACAAATCAAGAAATTGGAGGTTTTGACACATAAAATAATTTTGTTTGAGTATTTTGAGTGAATATGTAGTGTTTAAAAGGTACTCTCTTTGTAAATTAGGCCAATTGAATAGCCTTTTCCAAGGTGGGTCTATTGGAAGTCAATGTTGGTCCAAAGGAGTTGATGTTGGGGTTTACCTATGTTTTATAACTTGAAAATGGGTATCTTAATCATCCCCGATTTTGTCAAGTGTTTTGGAAAATCTTGGTGAAAAGTCCCTTGAACTGGGTTACCTATGCTACAAGGGAAAGCTTGGTAGAAGTTGGGATTTTTAGTTGAACAACTGGCTTTGCTTTGGAATCTGATTGAGTCTCATTGATTTTCTGTATTGAATGGTTTCCACCCCTCTCTGCACCAAAAATGGTGTTTCTTAGTAAGTTAAGTGATCAAGTTGTGTGTAAGTCTATTAAGAGCTTTCCTCTAAATCTTTGAACAAGTTCATTGTGGATCCCTACATGTACTGCATCAGCCTCTAGGTACTTTTCCAACTCTTCAAACACACTCAAAATCCCTACTCTAATATCTAACCCTACATACATATAACTCCATCATGTATGAAAAATATTGTGTAGCATAGACATGTTTGATAATTCCAAATAGCTCGCTGCCTTCTCTCATAAAATGCTTTGGTGTGTTTCATATTTAATACAATGCAATCAGTGATATCAATATTTTTGTAAAATGCATTACTTAATTTTGTTCTATGTGTGTTTGTGAACATGTAGCATTGAAGGTCATGTCGAGGAAATGACCGAAGCCTCTAACACTAGAAGAATGTGTAGCTAAAAATGCAAGGAGAAGAGAATAAAAAAATGTAGCTCGTGAAGAAAAGGAATTGCAACCCATACAACCACAAATTCACGTGCAATCTAAAAGAGATGTCAAATTGGAAAAACAAAGGGCACAAATGAGGAAAGTTTGTGGAAGGATAGGAATGGATACAAAAGTTGGGGGCACATCATCAACCATAGGTGAAGCTCAATGGACATCTCCAGTTGAAGACACATTGACAACAACATGTGGTTTTCCAGGTACATCAAAAATCACATCTCCAATTGAAGACACACCAACAAAAACATTGTGTTTTGAAATTACATCAGCAAACACATCTCTATTTGAAGGCACTCCACAAAGGACATCTCAAGTTGGAGGTACAACACCATTTACATGTCAATCTCAAGGTATGTCATCAATTGCACCTCCAATTGAAGGTACATGATCTATCCCCGATGTTGTTGACCTTCCCAATATTGACACAAATTTACGCTTGAGAACTCCTCCTAGAGTTTTGCATAGGAAACATACATTTTTTATTGATATTGATTCCAATGTTTTGAAATGGATGCCTAATAAGATTCCAAAATGTACATGTCAAAGATATGCACAAAGGATATGGAGTTTGTTTTTTGTGAAGCTAAGTGAGGGTGGAAGATGCCAACTATTTGTTGAAATGATGAGACAACTCAAATTTAGGCCCACCATGAAGGCTCTTGGGCTAAGAGTTGTGAATGACTCAAGTGAAAATTCCATTGTAAAGAACTTGATGAGTGCATATGAGAGCGTGGGTTCCACCTCACGCATGAAGGATAGTTGTGCCACATGACCTGTGATGACAACAACACTATTAAGTAGTCAAACAAGGAACAAGGTGAACCTTAAAAAGGCAAGTAAGTCTTTGAAAATAAGTAGATCATCTCTAATGAGAGCCAAAGGAAGACATGAAAGAGTGGAGGATCCAAATAGCAATGAGTTATGGGCATTTTTGGGTAGAGTGCCACATAAAGACACAAGAATTGCTCAAGGCTTGAGATCTTTAATTGTGAATTATTGGAAGGATAACACAAGGACCTCTCCTAATCAAAGAGATGTTGTAAGAAGGAGAATTGGTAGTAAAAACTGTGAGCCACATCCAATGCATTATTTGGATACCACTCAAACCCAATTTTTTGATGATTTTGTACAGATGTTTCCTTAAATTAAAATATGTCAAAGGTATTTTGAAATGATAAAGAATTTTTATGTCAAAATAAATCACACACGCACTACTTGTTGTTGTAGGGTTCATATTGGGTTTTCTAACCATTATGATGTTTATCAATGTATATGTGTGGATATGCATAATGACAATGTTTTGCAGGAATGTAACATAATGCCTCCACCTAAATCATCAAGGAATTTTTTGTCTTCCATTTTATGTGAAAGAGAGGATGGTCAATTTTTTTACAAAACATCATGTTTGGATGGCACATGTGATCATTGTGGTGGCATGCAACATTTTCCAATTTTCCAACACATGGCTAGTACACACACAATTGGAGACAAAATTATGGAATTTGGCAAATATAAGACATTGGCATACAATCTAAAAGATGGGAAAGAAGTAAAGAAGTGTGAATTGGTCAGTAATAAGATTCTAGTGTATTAGTTTATGGGAATTTTTCATGATCAAGTGGTCTATGATTATGCAATGCATACACACAGAGCACAATGGTTGGACTTACAGTTCAAGTTATGCAAGGACACATTTCCACTTCGTCATATCATTTCAGTTGTCGACTTCGCTAAGAACTACACACTGTAACAACCACATAATGAGATGCAATCAAAGTACTACAACTCCATGCAGGTTGTTATATTTTTACATATAGCATTCATTCATGTAAATGATAGTATAGATGAAAATAGGAAAGTATTGAGGGAGTATCACTTTTACATCAGTGATGATCAAACACATTCTATAGAGTTTGTTCAAGGTTTCTTTCATATGTTCTATGCTAATTTGGCTAGTAGGGGCATATCATTTAGTCAACATATCATATGGTTAGATAATTGTACATCACAATTCAAGAATACTAGAAAGTTTTACTGGTGTTCAACATATGTGGAACTTCTTAAAGGTCGGGCATGGAAAGGGGGAGCATGATGGAGCAGGTGCATGTATCAAAAGAGCTCTAGCACGAGAAGAGTTAAAGTACACAAATAGTGTAAAGTTGACAGATGCAAGATCAATTGTCTAGTGGTGCAATGGTGCAATGGGTCCAAGTAGTGAAAGTAATTCTTTAGTGCATAGATTTTTTCATTTAGTAGATGATACTAATATTGCAAAATATGAGTATTGTTGTACACTAATAGGATCGAGTGAGCTACACTCTTTCAGAAGCTCAAATGTAGTTACATGGACTATCCATACAAGGAAGATGGAATTATTTTGTTATGCATGTACACTTCAATCATGGAATGATTGCAAGCCAATAGAGTGGGTTGAAGAATGGTCTGTAAGAATTCTAACCCCACTTGACACTTATTAGCTCCTGACAGCTCTACAAATCATGAAGATGCAATCATCCTTTGACTTTGATCATGTATCGAACCTACTAGAACCAGGTAATATATCTTACTTACAAGTTTTATTATGTTTCTCAGTAAATAAATCTAACAAGATGAACATATCAATGCAGGGCATGTTTATGCAGTGATTGCAAATGAAGACAATGAAGAGGGTATAGATTATTACCTATGCCATTATATAGAGGCCAAAAATAAACTGGAGTCCCCAGTTATAGATAGAGAAAACATAGAATATCCTACAGGTTCGGTGGTTGTTACTGGAACATGGCTTCAAAGGTATCCAATTAAGAATGTTGTAGTTTGGTTGTTTGAGGACTTTGACACACATCAAAAAATTCTTCACTATTTGAACCTTGTCATCGCCACCAACATTCATTTGATCAAATATAAGGGTAGACTTGCGAACAAGAACTTGTGGAAAGTGCGTAAGTCTAACCACGAGGCAATACTCGACACAATAAAGAGTAGAGAAGACCCAGATGGTTCACTTGATTGATTTGTAAGTATGCACATTGAATTTGTAAAGTCATGTTATTGATCACTCTTTTGGACCAACACCTTGCAATAAGGCTTTTTCACCATTATTGTTTGGTGTCATATGCATTTATGACTGTCATTGATCCTTTTCTGATTGTGACTATAGGTAATACTGATTTTTGTCAAAGTATATAAGAAAAGAACATCGGTTGGTGGTGCAAGTGTTCAGTGGTATGAAAAACATTGGTTGTTGGTACATTTTCTAGTTATCAATCTTCTCTTTCTTTTCCATCTCCTAGATTTATCGAATTCTTATATGCTACATGTTTTATGTTAAGCCTCTCAATGATATATTTAAAATTTATACGTAGGGTCATCGAGAGATGATAAAGTAGTGAAGGCGCACATCACCATTGTAGGACCTTCAATTGACCTCCTTAACTAGCATGCATGAAGGTGATAGTAGGTCTTGTCAGCTATATGACTGACATTATTTAGTTATTTGTCTTTTAATGATTTTTATGTGAGTCTATGTCTAAGATTGAGAGGCTTTTGTAGGCTTTTTGGAATGCAAATAGTTGGGCCAGCTGAGGTGGAATGGAAAAACAAAACTGGGCAGCAGCTCCTTTTGTTTCTTCTCAAGTACAATATATTTCATGATCTATGCTAGAAATGGGAGGATTATTTCCTTGCATGTATTGCTACAAGTATTGACAAATGGGACGATTTTCAAGATGTTCTTCCATTACTATTGTAATATTTGTCATTGAATTAGTGTATTTTTTGATATACTAAAATTATGAGAAATTAATACATGCAAATGTGTATATTCCTTAATATATTCCTCAATTAAATGTGTATATTATATTTAAAATTAGTTGTAATGCTTCATAGTTTATATTTAAAGTTTTCTTCAAGGAAAAATGTGTAGATTTATTAGTAAGAATGAAATAATGTTTAATATAATTGTAGAAAGGCATATTAGTAAGGTCTTTTGAACATTATGCAATGAGAAAGTTGCAAAATATGTTAAAATATGATATGATGTAATAAATGGTCAATCCATGTCAAGATGGGTGAAAGCAAGCTTTTTATTGTTTTTGAGTCTAAGGTCTTAGGAGGAGTTGAATAAGTGATGCAGACCCAGGGTGGAGATCAAATTAAAATGACAAATACAAGATGATCAACCCAAAATCCAAAGCAAATTCAAAAGAACCTCACAAATCCACTTGTTAGGTACACTCTTTTTACAAGTAATGCTAAACAACTTCAAGAGACTTTTCACCCAACTTTCCCAAAAGAATTGTAAATTAAATGATGGATTTAGACACCCATTAAAAACTTACACAACATACTTCAAGATTAAGTATAACTCCTTTGGACTAGTTTAGACTTCCAATACACTCACCATGGGAAAATCAAGGAAAAGAGGTCAATTTAACAAAGTAAGTACCCTTAAAAATTATCCAATCACCTTGGAACCTTGGGGAAGAAAATTAAATGGCCCAAAACCATAGAATCCAGCACTAGTTTGAACCTGAACGGTCAAAAACACTCCCAACTCAAAAAAACCTCCTTTTCTAATGCAAAAATAAGGGTTTTGTCAAAATCTTCATTCCCAGGCTTCAATAAAAAAATAAATGGTCCAAAAACTTTTCATAGGGTCTTCCTTGACATTTTAAATGCTTACAAACTCAACTTCATCATCATTTCATTGAAAAGCACTTCAAAACCGTCACTTTTCAAGGGAAAATTTGCATTTCCAGCCCTATGGCATCACACAATCACCACAAGAATGCTTTATTCTGATATTAAATGCATTGATAAATCTAGACTAATATATTTTTCACCAATCCACCGAGTTATAGGAGAAAATAGTGGGTGGATTGGTCAAAAACTCATTATTTTTCTTTCAAACCCTTCACAAAGGAAAAAACAGGGTATACACTGTATTTTTTGAATTTCTCTTACAAAACAGAAGATTAGAACTCCAAACCAAGTGCAGATAAAATAAAACTCATAAAAATTCAACTTCTAAATATTTCAAAGCATGATTGGGTCTGTACAGTTCATACAACAGCAAACAATTTTGAAAAATAGTGAAAAAACTCAAAAAAAACACCAAAAAAATGTGGTATTCTTATTCTGTGAGTTTATTACACCTTCAACAACCTTGATTCAAGCCTTAGAATTCCTCCTATAAAATTTAAAAGCCATAAAAACCTTAGAACCAACCAACTTGCACATAATTACCCTTTAAATGACTCTAATTTTGCAAATCAACACAAATTTGACAACATTTGCAACATTTTGTTTTTTTGCAATTATTGAACTTTTAAGACTCTAAATACCTTTAGACACCTGAAATATGGTAATTTAGACCTTATTTAACCCTCATTAATACTTATAGACTCAAAAAAAAAAAAAATCCCTTCATTTACCCAATTTGACATCTTTGACAATTTTGACAATTTTTTCTAGTTTTCACACATTTTGCAATGTCTTCATGGAACAAAGATGAAATCACCTTCAAATAAAATATTAAGCATTTTGAACTCCTATTATTTAAAACACAAGGTTTTGGTGCTCCTGCACCAATAAGGTCTAACAAGACCATTTTTAATGCACTTGAGTGCTTGGGAGGTCATCTAGGGAGAAAATGCAAAATGTTGCTTAAAGGTTGTCACCTTGCAATTTTGCAACATAATGAATTGATAGAGTTTGAAAGTCAGTTATTGGAAGTTGGTCAGTTTTTTTGAGTGGATAAGTCCTTGAAAATTTTGAGGAACTCATTTGGAAGGTTGGTGAATGTAATCTTGAAAAAAAATCAATAAGATCTTGGTGTGATTTCCTTGGAAAACTGTGTTTTTCACAGAAAATTATGTATTTCTTCTTTGTAAGACCTCTGTATAGAAAATAGATGATTCTCTAATGTGTGGAATGAGTTGGAAGAAAGTCTGACATCCTTCTCGATTTGGTTTGAACTTCTTTCTTTCATTTTTGTGAGTTTTGTGGCAAGATTTCTCCAAGCGGGTGTTAAACTCAGATTTTGTGTTTTGAATAAGAAATGAATTATTAAAGCCCTCCACCTACTATTTCCTTCATGTGTCTTAGTGGAGAGGATTTTTATAATAGGTATTAAGTGTGTGCAGGTCCATCCAAGGTAGGGAAAATGAATGGTGAGTCTTGGAGTTGTTGTCCCGAGCATTTTATTGCCTAAATTGCATAAAAAGGGAGCTTTTTGCCTAGGGTTTGTTGAAAACAAAGGGAGTAGTGAAATATATTTAACTTTAAAGAATATTGGGATAAAAAAAAAGGTATCTAACTTGGTTTCATGGTCAGGAAAGGTCTGCAAGTGAGACTTTCAATAAACCTTGGGGAAAACTAGGAAAATGGAGGGTTTTGGAGTTGGCCCATTTTGTGGCACTTTGTCAGCCTAAAATCTATGGAATCCTTCTATTTGGAGTTTTCCTAGGAGGTTCGAGTGGTTTTGGTGGGTTAGTTGAAAGTTTGTGAGTGGGCTACTTTGGAAAAGAGGGGTAATTCACTAGCCTAGGACAGGGGTATGTTATTGAATCTTCACCTTCCCAGCCATTCCTACCCAATCTAACAACATATACATCTTTTAATAGGTCCATCCATGCTTAAGGAACACTCACTTGACCATTAACAATATGACTTATTCATTCCATAGGTCTGACCCACCAATTTCCAAGGGAAAACACACACCTCCAGCCCTTCCATTCATTCTTCAAGCCAAGGGATCATCCTTCCACACCTCCTACTCCTAAAATAACATTCCCTACACTCAACTACATCATCCCAATGAGTTACATTTGATGACAGTAGGTGGGATGATGGTTATGCCATTAGAATAACCCCAAACCCTCAAGGTTGTTCAGGAACTTGATAGGAGCAATTTGATGAACTAAGGCACTAAAAGATTAAATAAAACCTTCCCAAGGCACCAAACACAAGTTAGAACATTTATCTATTGTTTCTCAAGGGAATTCAATACATATAAGACCTGTTTGGCTTGTACATAGGTAGGGAACTCAGAAAAATCAATAAAGCTATGAGAAAACAAAGTAATTTCCAAGTTTTATTCTTTTCCCTCCAATCCAACAACCACAACTCAAGCCTCTCAAGGTGTTACATATAATTTCTCATCCTCCTATAACTGATCAATTCCCCTAACCACCAAGAAACCAACTTTTCAAAACACATAACTGTTGCAATTACAAATTTGTTGCATTATGCAACTCACAAATTTGCAACGGTATCACTTTTCCTACTAACTAAACTAATGAATCCATTATTTCATTGAGATACAATATTTCATGTTTCCTTTTAGGCTTTCAAACTCACTTATTGACACATTTTTAATGCAAGGGTGCATTCTAACCATCAAACATGGAGATTTGTGACTAGGTGCCTAGGTGCTCTTGCACCACCTACCTTGTCAATCCTACCGAATTGGCAAGCTAGTGAACTCACTGGCTTGCCAAATTTTTAGGGTTGACAAGGTAGGGGCAGCATATGCCTCATAGAAATTGATGCAACCTAGGTAATCTCTAACATACCTTAGGGTATCACATTCAACCAAACAACTACTATGGTTCAACCGACTCGATCCCTTAAGGGTGCAAAGTGCAAAAGGGAAACAATATTTGACAGGGTATTACTCGTAAACCATAGTGATTAAAAAATATTTGTGTGTACCTATGAGATCATATTGGAACCCTCTACAATAACCTCTCTCGGTTATTGCTATCTTAGAGGCATTTTCCAGTGTTAGCGAATTTTCACTCGGGGAAAAAATTATCAAATGCAAGTAGTTGAAAATTGCAAAGTAGTTCAACTTTCATTCTGTAGCTCATGTGACCAAATGAAATGTTGCAACATGTCTGAATAGGTATGTTTATGCTAGGCATGGTCCTCTTTCACACCCAAACACGCGGAATCACTCTGAGCTACATTCAACCGGATCGATCCCTTAAGGGTCCAAAGTGCAAAATGGCTGCAAACTTTAGCATGCTATTACTCAGACACCATGATGCTTAGAAACTTCTCGTTTGATCCTACAAGATCAAATTGGGCCCCTCTACAATAACTTCACTCGATTTTTGATATCTCAGAGGCATTTTCCTGTGCTACCAAATTTTCACTTCGGGAAAAAGTTGTCGAATGCAAGTAGTTCAAAGTTGCAAAGTGGTGCAACTTTCGTTCTGCAACTTGTGTGACCAAATGAACTGTTCCAATGCATCTAGGTGGGTATTTTTACACTAGGAATGGTCCTCTTTCACACCCAAACATGTAGAATCGCTCTGAGCTACGTTCAACTGAATCGATCCCTTAAGGGTCCAAAGTGCAAAATGGCTATGAAATTTAGCATGCTATTACTTGGACACCGTGATGCTTAGAAAATTTTCATCTGATCCTACAATATCATGTTGGACCCCTCTACAATAACATCACTCGGTGTTTTCTATCTCAGAGGAATTTTCCTATGCTGGCGAATTTTCACTCGGGGAAAAAGTTGTCAAATGCAAGTAGTTGAAAGTTGCAAAGTGGTGCAACTTTCGTTCTGCAACTCATGTGACCAAACAAACTATTCCAATGTGTTTGGGTGGGTATTTTTATGTTAGGCATGGTCCACTTTTGCACCTAAACACATGGAATCACTCTAAGCTACGTTCAACCATATCGATCCCTTAAGGGTCCAAAGTGCAAAATGGCTACGAACTTCAACATGCTATTACTTGGACACCGTGATGCTTAGTGTACACATCTAAAAATTGTCACAGTTAATCAAACCCGTTAATTAATTAAATATGAATTATTTAATTAATATTCTAAATTCATCTACATATAAAGAAATCTAATTATTTATTTATATTGTTCATTTTTCCAATTCTTCTAGTTTAATTAAATAAATAAGTTTATTTAATTATTTCCATTTTCCTGTTAATTAAATTAAATAAATTTCATAATTTATTTATTTGATTATCATTTTATTTCTAAGTTTGAACATTTAAATTCAAACAATGGAATATTCATCCTTCATTTCACATTTAAATATTATATATTTAATATTTGTTTCACCCCACTTAGTTAAATATCGTAAAATATTTAATTATTCATCTTTTTCACTTCTTACACATAATTAAATATTAATTATTTAATTGTGGAAGCTTCTAAATTCATTGTCACATGTAATTAAATAAATTTATTTATTTAATTAGCAATTATCCTCAACTTTCATCCAATTTTCATAAATGAAAAGACAAATGCCATGTTTCTCTCCATTTTTGAATGAGGATGGTTTTGTGGGTTGAAAACATTCTTCCACTTTCCTCTCAACCTTCCACCTTTCTCTCAACTTCTTAATCTCTCACCGTTCATCTTAACAGGTTTGAATTTCAACTATTGATCTCTGCCAACTATATTTTTGCCTCCGAAAATCTATAAATACAACCTTCTTGTAAGTAGATTTCATCCTAGATTTCATGTGTAGTTACTATAGTTGCATTCGAATCAGCATATCAACATTTTAACAATATCATAGAATTTCAAGTTCAATTTCATTTCTTAAAATCATATAGCAATACACATGCATCTTCAATCAATCTTGTTCTCCTAAGTTGTCATTTCAACAAGTTGCTGCTTACACAACTAAGGGCCAGTAACTTTAATCAAATCCTTGGAGATAGAGGACAATGGGACGAATTTGAAGGAGCTGCTGTCATTTTAGAGTTTTCATTTGTATTTTCTAAATTAGTTTCTTTCAATCTAATGTTTCATTGGTGTGTTAGTTTACTTAATTAGTTCACTTATTCTAACAACACATTTTTTGGTGCCCATCATGGGGCGTCCCCCCATTTTTTATCTTTTTATTGCAGAGTTTTCTGACAGGTGACAAACTGGAGTTGCGCTTTAGCACATATGAGCCTTTATTTAGCGCATACCTAGACTGTTTCAGCGCATCCCCAGACTATTTCAGCACATCCATGGACTGTTTTATCACATCCATGGACTATTTTAGCACATAGACAACCTATTTTCACGCATCCCTATTTGATCATTTAACGCATTTGTTGACTATTTTAGGTCATAGACAGCCTATTTCGGTGCATACAGTGGTTGTAAAAAAATGAAGCAATCCTAGGATAGACATTTAAAATCTAGAATTTATCAATCTTAGGATAGTCACCAAACTTTATTTTATGCTAGTTAAAATGAATCCAATGTTTGTTGTGAAGCAAAATCTTCACTTAGCATAGAAAACTGTCATTTGCATTTAAAATTGAACCATTTGTTTGCTGTGATTGTTGGGTAATAGGTATATGCTCTCCCCTTTATTGGGTGATTAGAACACCAGACTTACCTATTTCATTTTATGCATTTAAATCTTTATTACATCCTTTAGAAGGCCTACCATAGTGGGAAAAAGTACTCACCCTACGGGAACGACCTAAGTGAGAACAACCAAAGCCAGGTTTTCCAACCCACTCTAATCAAAAGTGAATTTTGGAGAAACCCATATTCAATGGAAGTGACTAAGATAACCATCCCCAAAATCTTTGTTCTAAATATTGGGAGGTCTCCTGAGGGAGTTTATCTATTGCCACGCCGAACGATAACCATAGTGTAGAAAGCCAGCCATGTCAGTATCCAAACATCATTTTAATCACGGTGCAAGGGGAGGGAAGAATCTACCCCCAAGACACTAACCATATAATCACCATGGATTTTTTGCTCAGGGGATCGAGAAATCTAACCTTGAGTATGCACCTAGAAAAGACAAAAAAATGGGCACCCTTTAGGGGGTGAGATGACTATGTGAGTCGACGTGATTTTAAGTTGTGGGTTGTGATTCCTATGATGAACTATTTGACAACTAAGAGTGAGTCTGTTTGAATTTCTTATCTTGTTTAATACTTGTGAAAATCTCAAGAACATACACTCTTTGTTTAGATTTTACGATTAACAAAACAACTATCTGCTACTGTATACCATGTTTTTCACATTTAAATAAGATTAAGATCATCTGAAAATATCAAACTATCAGAACATGTTTGTCTTAGAAAAATAATTGGTAAGTTTAGCTCATCCCTAGTTTGTTTCAGCGCATCTGTGCTCTATTTCAGTGCGTTTGTGCTCTTTTTTAGCGCATTTGTGCTCTATTTCAGCGCATTTGTGCTCCGTTTTAGCGCATCTATGCTCTGTTTTAGCGCATCTGTGCTCTATTTCGGCACATCTGTGTTCTATTTCAGCCCATCTGTGCTCTATTTCGGTGCATTTATGCTCTATTTCGACGCATTTATGCTCTATTTCATCGCATTTGTGTTCTGAGCCTAGGTAATTTTTTGACATTCGGAAGTCAGTCATCTCAGTCTAAGTCTTCTCCTATGCTTAGGGTTTGGAAGTCTGCAACTTTTGCCCAAAATTCCCTAGAGAGGAAGATTAGAAAGCCAAAGAAATATCTCAGTTATAAGAAGTTATTGAAAAAGAGCAAATTTTTATACCAAATTCGAAAGGTCTTGCTTGAACACATGACTTTTATTCATCGATATCATGATTTTTTTAGAGGTTTCACTGATGATTATGCTGTAGAACCATTATACTCGTGAACTTTCTTTCAAAGAAGAGCCCTTTCTCAAAGGCATAATCACATTCAACATATTCGCTTCTCTTACATTTCCCAACCTGCAATTGTATACTCTATTCGTCCTAATCAATTTCTGCAATAGAGAACCCAAGCACATTAGGCATTTATCAAATCCTTCTTTTTACAAAATTATGATCAAACTTCACAAAGTGAAAAATCATCTTTATTTTTGATCTTTGGTTTAATTCCCGCCAATAGGATTATCATCCTTTCAATCAAGGAATCACGAGCTAAAGATTAGAAATCTTTTAAGTCATAGAATCTTCATTCTATCCTAACTTTTATATCTATCAAAATTGCACTATTTCATTCTTTTGATCAAATTTAGTAAAAATTGGGCAAAGCTTATGCCTGTTGTCACGAGATCTCGAAAGCACGTAGAAAAAGATGAAAGAGAAAGTATAGTAAACAAAATGGGTGATAATAGTGATAGGGAAGAGAATCCCTTTCATAATTCAAATACTAAAGAGATAATGGAAGAGAAGCTCCAAGAAGTAGAGTAGGATCCCCAATTCCATACTCTTATGGAAATGATTTTAGAACGAAACAAGGAAAGATATTTCCTTTTATTAGCTAATCAAGGAGCTAAGTTACCAGCATATTTTGACACAAAAGGGATTAAAGAAAATCCTAAATCCCCTCTTAATGATTTTAATGCCCTCACTCAACAAATAAAAGCATTACAAGGGAAAATAAAGGAAATCCAAGGGGGTACAATAAAGAAGTATGTTTTGGATGATATATGTCCTTGTCCATTTGATAGGAGTCTTCAAATGATTCCTTTTCCAAAACATTGTGAAATCCCTAAATTTGATAGGTATAATGGGAAAACTGACCCCATTGAACATGTGAGGGATTTTCAAAATATGAGCTTAGAATTCTCTCATGAAGATACCTACTTAATGTGATTGTTTCCATGAAGTCTGGGTGGACAATCCATGTAGTGGCTTTTAAAGATCACTCCCCCCATCAGAACATTTGAGGAGTTGATAAATAAATTTATATCACAATACTCCTACAACATCCAACACCAGATAACCATGCTTGATCTATGTAAGGTGAAACACAAGGTAGGGGAATCTTTCACCACTTTTTTACAAAGGTGGAGAATGGTGTTTGCTAGATACTCCCGTCCTATTCCTAAAATAGAAAAGATGAATATATTTATCGATAGTTTGAATCAAGAGATGGGTATGTGCAGGATCATCATGGAAAAAACAGGCCCTTAAGTGGCAATAAAATTTAGAAAATCAGACTTAGGCAACTTGACGTTAAAATTTGAATAAGTTATCTATATTATTTCAAAAATATGTAAGAATAGAATCTGTAGAAAATTGAATATAGTTTCTAAACTACTAGGTTTATTTTTATTTTCTTAAAATCTATTTGGTGAAAATTTGAAATTTCAATGCAGTAGTACTTTAATTTCAGAGAAAAAATAAGAAGTAGGTGTCTGTCTGACCACCCTAACCACAATAAAATGATAATATATTTTTATAATATTTTAGATTTAAGTAGGGGACTCATGTCCCGATGTGATGCATATTTTTTTGTAATTTTTTCCAAGTAAATAATTAATTATGATTTTTTTATTACAAATTTTAAAAAATATAAAAACTCGTATGTCTAACCACCTTAACTTGGTCAAAACTTCATGAAATTCAATTTTGTTTTTTCTAATCCTATAGTATGTGAAGCATAGAATGCGACACATGTTTCAAATTCAAAAAATGTGATACCGTTTGAAAGCTATAGATGTTTTTCAATTAGCCTAACAATTAGGACTTTAGTTGTAATTCAAATGGAAAATGAATAATAATTATTTATTAAATTCAAAATAAAGCATAATTTATATTGGTGGAAAGTTGAGAATCTCCTTTAAAAACCCTTTTCATTTCATCAATTTTGGGTAAAAAGAAAGTCATCAGCCACATGGGCCATCATATCACTTAGATATCACCACTTTTTGGTCCATCATGATCCTGCACATACCCAGATGAGTTACAGACTAAACCTTCACTGTCCTCAATCATTTGAAAAATTGATTGAAAATGCGATTACTATTGAAGGTTCCTTGGTCAAGTGTGGAGTTTTGAAAATCGATAAAGAAGGTTCAAATTCGTACAACAACAATAGTAACAACAATGACAAGTCATGATTTTGTATTTGGAATAAAAATGTTGTGAATGATGGGGTAGTAGATGCTAACAATGTGAATATGAAGCCTACCATCCTTAATGTATTAGGTGTCCAACGTAGCAATAATGCTAGAAATTATAGTACCCAAGGTAATGTTTCCAATCAAGGGAATGTGACCAATAATCGTGGAAATAATTTTGGCAATAATCAAAATTCAAATGCGCCCAAATCTTCATATTTTTTGAATCGACGAAGTTTTACTCCCTTGGGCCAATTTTTGGAATCCATTCTCAAAGAACCGTTGAATAAAAATGTTATTACATTGCCACCACAAAGAGATTATGAGCCTCGAATTAAACCACCATCATGGAATGACTCACACTTTTGTGATTACCATAGGTGTAAAGGTCATAAGACAAATAATTGCCAAGGGTTAAAGAATATTGTTCAGGATTTGATTGATAACCGTACCATCATAGTTGAAGGACATAATACCAATGATGACCATCAAGTATTCAAGAATCCTCTCCCCAATTATCAAAAATGGGAATCTTCAGGTGACAAGGGAAAGAATGTTAATTATGTCCATGACACCATTATCAATCATATTTATACGGATGATCAACAAATCAATGCTATCCAAATCAAAGGTAAGCAAGAATATCGAGAGGTCAACGCTATGACAAGGGGACAAGCCAAAATAATTGTAAAAGGAAGCTCATCTAAAGTGGCAGTTCCTCCTCCAAGTCAATACAATTTGGTTGATTAGCTACGAAAAACATCAGCCCAAATTTCTATCTTGGAGCTCTTAAAGTTATCACCTACGCATAAGGACATTCTGGAAAAGGTACTTGTTGATGCAACTGTCTCTCCTAATCTAGATATCAATAAATTTCAAGCCATGGTGGGACACTTGTCCTCATCCACATGTTTATCCTTTACTAAGAAGGATGAATCATCCATGACTCATCTGCATAATTCATCACTCTACCTAGAGGTTATGGTTCACAAAGCCCAAATTAGATGTGTCTTAATAGATGGGGGAGCCAGATTAAACATTTGTACTTTGAAATTGGTCCTTGTTTTAGGATATTCAGAAGAATCTATAGATCCACGAAGGAATATTACAATCAAGGCATATGATGATGAGGAAAGAGCTTCTAAAGGCCTGATCATGCTACCAATCAGAGTGGGACCTATTGTGAAGAATACCTTTTGTCAGGTTCTAGATCAGGATCTATCCTATAACATACTCTTGGGTCATCCATGGATCCATGATATGCAAGTTGTTTCATCTACTTATCATCAATTCTTGAAGTTTCCATATGATGGACAAGAAGTAACAATACCTGCTGATCACATTAGAAGTCAAACTTTCTCTAACCTAAGAGCAACTCAAGACACACTTGTCCCACATAATAGAGAGGCTTTGGCCATCTCTACCTCCAAATATAATGAGCAAGCATGAGAAATGATAAGTAATTTTAGCGCCAAGCTAAAATTGAAAGATAATGGGGTGGGAGAATATTCTTTATCTCTCTCTAATGTACCCATATCTCCAAGATCCCATGGACAACCATCAAAATCTATACAACAGGCTACAACAACTTTAGCTTCAACTTTAGTTCCCATCACCAAGTTTAATGGAGTATTTATCAAAGAAAATGAAATGGAAGATAGAGCTATCCTTGATTGGATCTATAAAGATGAAGAAGAATCAGTACAACATGTCATGTTACCCATAGAGCAATATGGAAAAGGTTATGCGATCATGCAACAAATGGGTTATAAAGGAAATGGCCCTATAGGTAAAAGAAAAGAGGGTATTGTTGAACCTATCCAATTGAAAATAGTGCACCCAAAGGATAAAATTGGGTTAGGATATGGTGAAGATGCAAAGGAAGAAGTGGTATAAAGAATGTCTAAGGAGGAGTTAGTTGAAACAATTCTGAGAATTCAAGGAAATAATTATGACATTGACTCCAATGAATATGAATGGGATGATATCTCTAATGATACATTCTTGATGGATAAAAGGGTGGATGTCATAAACAAATTCACACCTACATTCTTACAAGGGGAAAGCTCAAGGCCTCTGCTTGATTATGTTCTACAAAGAAATCATGACTCAAGTGAGATTGATTCAATTTAAAGTGAGACAGGTCATCTACAGGAGGATACCATCCTAGATCTCTCCCATAACGATGCTAATAATAGCATCATGACCCTAATGGCTAATGACCTTACTCATCTTAACGATCCATTTCCTTCGATCCATCCTGAACTCATTGATTGGGAACAAATTGCATCCATTGATATCCCAAATTTTCCCAATGACAAAACCATAATAAATTTCCTCTGTTCATGCCAACCAGAAACAAGTTCCACCAGGGAATCACAAGATCAGAGTTTTCAACAAGAAAGTGCCAAGTTTCTTAGCTATGAAATAAATAACATAAAAGAAAGATCTAATGGTGAAAACCTAACAAAGGCAGTATTAGATTAGGAAAAGAAAAAAATAAAAAGCGTATCCAATAGTGAAAACCTTTCAAAGGCACTAGAGGATAGGAAACTTGACACTCTCCTAGAACATTACCAAGAAAGGTCTTCTATTCTAATAGAACCAATAGAGGCACTCAATATAGGTACAACAAAATAGCCCAAAGTCTTGCAACTTGTCACATTTTTAACAAAAGAGGAAATACCAGGATTCACAGAATTTCTCAAGAACAATCAAATCAGTTTTGCATGGTCCTACATGGATATTCCTAGATTGGATCCAGATCTCATCATGCATCATCTATCTATTATGTCAGGGAAAAAACCTATGAAGCAGAAACTCAGAAAAATGCATCCACATGTTGCCTTATTGGTTAAGGAGGAGTTAAAGAAACTTTTAGATGTCAGATTCATTCAGTCTATTGACTATGCAAAATGGATCTCCAATATTGTACCAGTTTCAAAGCCCGACGGGAGGATTATAATTTATATAGCTTTCAGAGATTTGAATAAGGCATGTCCTAAGGACGATTTCCCTCTACCAAACATAGATATGATTGTTGATTTGACTGCTAAACATGCGATGTATTCATCAATGGATGGATTTTATGTATACAACCAAATAAAGATTGCACTAGAGGATCAGGATAAAACAACGTTCACATGCCCTTGGGTTACCTATTGCTAGAATGTAATGCCATTTGGGTTGAAGAATGTACGAGCTACATACCAACGTACAATGACAACGATTTTTCATGATATGATGCATGCATTCATGGAGGATTATGTTGATGATCTCCTCGCCAAATCTAACACCAGGGAAGGACACATTGCTATCTTATCTAAAATTTTCAAAAGAATGGAACAATTCAAAGTGAGACTTAATCCAAAGAAATGTGTCTTTGGAGTGAAATCTGGAAAGCTGTTGGGTTATATTGTATCAAAAAAGGGAATTGAGGTGGATCTAGCTAAGGTACAAGCAATTCTTGATATGCCCCCACCAAGGAACATTATTCAACTATGCTCTTTGCAAGGACGGTTACAATCCATCAAAAGATTTATTGCCCAACTGGCAAATAAAAGTTTACCATTTACCTATCTCTTACACAAGAATGTTCCATTTAAAGGGGAAGACAAATGTGAAGAAATGTTTGATTAGATAAAGCAATACCTCATGAATCCACCAGTGTTGATTCCAGCAGTGCAAGGTTCACCACTCATATTGTATATTTCTACCAGGGAAGTGTCCCTAGGAACATTATTGGCACAGAAAGGCAACTGAGGAAAGGAGCGAGCAATCTATTACATCAGTCAAACTTTGACAAGTCATGAGCTAAATTACACCTTCATTGAAAAATATTGCTTAGTGGTAGTGTTCACTTCTCAAAAGTTATGACATTATATGCTAGCACATACAATAAAGCTTGTGGCTAAGATCGATCCACTCAAATATCTTTTAAGTAAGGCAACCTTAACTAGAAGGTTGGCTAAATGGGTCATGATTCTGAGTGAGTTTGACATTCATTATGTGGATCACAAAGCTATAAAGGGACAAGTAATTGCAGATCAGTTAGCAGAAGCACCAATGCCAACAGTTAACCCAATACAAATTAATTTTCCTGGTGTTGATGTATTCACAGTAGTTATCAAGCAGCCATGGGCACTCTACTTTGATGGTTCCTACACTCAACATGGTTCAGGAGCATGGATTCTTTTCATTACTCCTCAAGGACATAAAATTCCAAAATCTTATCGGCTAATGTTCCCTTGCACAAACAACATAGATGAGTATGAGGCACTATTAATTGGCCTGAGAATTGCACTGGACTGGAAAATAACAAAACTTCAAGTTTTTGGTGATTCACAACTTGTTATAAATCAAATCATTGATGAATATCACACTAAGGATGACAAGTTGATACCTTAAAAAAGGATGGTGGACGATTTGAAGAAATGCTTTGTTGATATCAAGTTCATACAAATTCCACGTATTGATAATAAAGCAGCAGATGCTATGGCTACAATCACATCTCTACTCCAGTTGTCAGAGAATCAAGCATGGTATGATTTCCTAGTGGAAAAATTGTTTTCTCCCACCTATGATAATCTAGGAACTCAAATAATTTGCCACTTAACCAGTTTTGATTCTCCCTTGTATGGCCAAATTTACACTTACCTAAAGGATACTATTTTACCCTTAGACTTGTCTAGAAATCATAAAAGGAATTTCATTCGTCAATCCTCTCGTTATACCTTAATTGCTGACATCTTATACCGGCGTGGTCTAGATGGTACCCTCCTTAGGTGTCTCGAACGTGATGAATCAAAAAAGGCCTTACAAGAGGTACATGGTGGTATTTGTGGGACACATTCAAGTGAACTAACCTTAGCAAAGAAACTTGTTAGATTGGGTTACTACTGGCTGACCATGGAGAAGGAATCATTCATCTTTGTGAAGAAATGTGAAAAATATCAGATTCATGGGAATCTCATTCATGCTACTGCTCAAGAATTACAACCCTTCACCACAACATGGCCTTTTGCTTAGTGGGGATTAGATCTGGTTGGCAAGATACACCCATCATCTTCAAATGGACATAAATTCATCATCATAGCCACTGAGTATTTCACTAAGTGGATTTAAGTTGTTCCCCTCACAACTGTTATTGGAAAACAAATATCTTCATTCATTTTGAACTATATCATCTTTCAATATGGTATCCCCAACTCCATTATCACAGACAATGGAATACCTTTTAAAAATTAGGATATTGATGAACTATGTGAAAGATTTCGCATCGAACATAGGTTCTCTACACCTTATTATCCACAAGGGAATGGTCAAGCTAAAGCTTCAAACAAAACAATTCTGAAGATTTTGAAGAAAATAGTGAATGAGGCAGGTCATGATTGGCATGTCCAATTAAATCCAGCATTGTGGGCATACACAACAAGTATTCACACACCAATAGGTGCTACTCCCTATGCTTTGGTCTATGGAGCAGAGCTATTCTACCACTGGAAGTTGAGATTCCCTCACTTCGAGTATCACTAAAAGGGCTAATCAATGATGAAGACTATAGAGTATCAAGGTTACAAGAGCTAGAATTGCTTGATGAATGACGTCAAACTATAGTCAATCATTTGAAGGGATATCGACAAGTTATGTCCCGCAGCTACAATCATAGAGTCAAACCATAAAATTTTCAAGTGGGTGACTTGGTTCTCAAAGAAAACCCTCATAATCAGAAGGATCAAGAAAAGAAAGGAAAGTTTGAACCTAATTGGTTGGGCTCATTCGTTATCATTGTTGCATATGGATTGATGACATATCAGTTGTCAACATCAGAAGGGGACCTGTTTGAAGATCTGACCAACAACATTCATCTGAAGAAGTTTTATGCTTGAAAAATATCAAAAAATATATAAAAAATAAAAAAAAATATTAAATTCTTTTATAAAAAATATAAAAAATACAAAAAAATACAAAAAAAATCAGAAAGAGCAAAAATACAAAAAAAATAAAAATAAAATAAAATAAAAAATAAATAAAAAAATCATTGCCTTGATGAAAACCTGGCAAACATGCATCTTGGTAACAACAAAAAAATCATAAAATAAGGAAAAAGTGCAATAAAAACAAATGGTGAAAACCTGGCAAACAGGCATTGTTTGTGATTTTGTTTGGCTCTCTCATCTATTAGGATACATTCTACATATCCATCTTTCATCGGCATCACATACATGCCTAGCCATTGCATTCGCATCATGTGTCACAACATCTCCTTGAAACGACAAGGATCTCATCATGGCTTGATGATTAGGGTTATCCTTAGCGGTAGTTGTGTCTAGTAGAAGTCACAGTACAGGGTCACTAAGGGGGGCAATTCTCTTCTTGGAGCTTTCTAGCAGGCAATTGACAACATGTGTCAAGAATTGAAAAATCAAGAAACAACAAACTTGTCCAATTAAATTGAGTCTACACGACTATTTTAACAGATAACTAAAACAAATTGGATGATTTTAATTTGAATACAATGAATGACAAACTTAAAGTATACGTCGAATTGTTGTTTTGACATTTAATGATATCATATCTTTGGAGTGGTTAATTGATGTACTGAACTAGAATCACAAGGAAGGAGTATGATTTTTCTTTGCTTGTTATCTGTAAGCTAATCACTAGTATTGTGCAAATTTGTCATGAGACATGCTCTACAACGTATCATTGATGATATTTTGGAATTTGCATAGGAAAATGGTTAACTTTTGTTTGTTTATGCAAACAATACTTTGGTCATCTTGGTTCAATTATACCTCGATGCTTGTATTAACTTACTATATCAAACATCATGAAAGCAGTACTCAGGTCATCATTGGTGCTAACATACCCTTTGATTCTTATACTAAATTTCAACATATCAAAAGGCTCGATGATGAAAATCAAGTGTGGCATGGAGTGACAAATAGGAGAATGGTTCATTACTACATTTTAGGACTGCATAATTCATTTAGGTTTGCATTTTGGAGGCTGTCTAAAATAGATCTTTGAAGGTTGGAAAAATTTTCATATATCTTTTCAAGAAACAATTGAGTACATTTTGACATTTGTGGCATCTCATTGCATTGTCATTCATTACATATCATTTCATCATGACTATTCATTTAAGTTATCATTATCATTACATTTGCATTATTTTCCATTTCATCATCATTATCATTATTCAATCTCATTCAGTTTATCATGATCATTATCCATCTTTAAATATTATATCATTTTCATCATATTATGCATTGAATATTCATCTTATATTAATCTCATTTCATAAAATTTTCATTTTGCATCCATTTCACATCATTTTACATAAATTTGCATTGATAAAAAGATTGCATACATCTCATTCATTTTCATATCATCAGTTAGGTTATCATTTTCATATCAATTGCATCATATCATTAGGTATTGTTACATTATCATATTATTCCGTTATGTATCATTTCGTTATCATTCTTCATTACATTTTCCAACGTCATTCATATTATTATCATTATTCACCAATTCATATCATTACTATCATTATTATAGTCATTGTTCATTTGGTTCACATTATCCCATTCAAATCATAACTTTTCATTCATATTGATCATTATCCATTTAATTTACATCATATCATTTTTAGGACATATCATCTCATTGAAATCATTCATCATTACATCATTACATCTTGAATTCATTGCATACATCATAAAAGAAAATCATTTAGATTGCATAATATATAATCATATTAGAAGGAATTTCATCCTAAATCCATATTATATCATATCATCATTGCATTATCATACATAAAATAAAGGCATCATCATTTACATTACATCATCATTTGCATCATAAACATCATAGCATATAGAAATAAAATGCATACATGAATCCATAACGCTTGCATAATCAAATCACCACTTCATATCATAAATCTCATCAAAATAAATGTCCAGAGGTACAAGGATATCAAATGTTTCAACAAGATATATCAAAATACAATGAATAAATGTGTCAAGACACTCATCACTGAGGGGCATCTGGCCATGGCACATGGCTGATACTGTCCCCTGAGAGAGTAGGTCTCACTAGATCTTTGCTCCCAGAAGCTCTGATCTCTCGTCTGACTGGCTGACCCACATTCTTGGTAGCACTCCTAGTATGGCTATGTGAATGGGTCCGAGATCGAGTACCTGACTGTGTGAAGGAAATCCTCCTCTCGGGTGGCACTACCTCAAAGTATCTCATCCTGTAATACTCAGCCTCCCGAGCGGTTTCCAATAGAGGTTCTCTTGATTGATCTAAGGAGTCTCTCAGCTACCCCCTCAGATTGTATGCATCTCTCCCGGAAGCTATCTCGCTCTGCAGTAAGATGAGCTACCTGTGGGTCAGGATGTGGTGGTTGTGCAACCTGTGCCAGTAGCTAGCTGATCGTCACCTGGGCCTATGCTAACTGACTCTGAAGAGTCTGAACCTCTACCTACAAGGAATCCATTTGTCCCTATGTAGGAGCCCTGATAGTGATCCATGGAGCCAAAGTACTCAACTGATCCACCACTCTCGATGTCTGTGGCCTCATAATGAAAGGTATATCAAAGAAAAACCTCTAGCCTCCACTCCCACCACCTCTGTCATCCCCATCATCACCATTGTCCTTTGAGCCATTTGACTCCTCCTCCTCCATCTCATCATCCTCCTCATCCACATCCATAACTACTCCACCTATATCCTTGACCTGCCCTGCCTACGCCCCTGCCTCTGTTGGTACCTATGCTTGACCCTGTGTTTGCCCTACTGCTGCCTATGCCTATGATTGTCGTCATGTCTATTGTATCGCTTGTCCTCCCAATAATGGAGCAAGCTCCTCTGAACTGGTAAATCTCGGAAAGGGATGTGTGTAGAAGTATGTTGCATACTCATCTATCATCCCTGCATCTATAACCTCTGGATGTATAGCCCAATGATTTGGCTATAGATCTAGGTACTCTGCTCTGGAAGCCTCGATCATCACAAATGGACCCCACTCTGGCACATCCTCTTGACACCTAGCATAGTGTGCCACACCCTATGGTATCATCTGTACTAATCCATACTATCTCAGGACCCTCATCCCTAGGAACCGCTCAATGATAAATGGGGTACGCCTAATCAAATACCTAGAGCTCGTGTAGTAAGGCAGCTCTATATCATCCACCTCTTAGGGATCACAATCCAAATATGGTCTCTAGATGACTGTATCCAAATCATCCAGCATGCATCGCCAATACTCTAACTTGCCCAACATTAGTTGGACAAGGGGACTTGTGTAGGTATAAACATATGGAAAACCAAGTGGGTGATCTCTCTGAACAATGGGGCGAGTAATGGAAAAATGCTCCCATGCAAATATATGTAACAGAGTAACTCCATAGGGGAGACTCTTCCCATCTAGGTACACGACCTGATGAAGATCATGATATAGATGGGCAAGCATGCATGATCTCCATGCATATCTAGTCTGATGGAGAAGCATGTCCTCCAGAATCCTACCCCAACCAACTGATAGTCCCTTTGACCTACGATTAGGACAAAGGAAATCACCGATGAATCCTACTAACACCGAAGGTAGTGGGGCATATCTCTCCACCATATCCTTCCAGGAAATCTCATTCCCATCGGTATGAGGATCCTAGAAGACTTGTCTCAGCACATCAGTCCCTCCAATCTCCTTGTGATCATAGATCACAAGCTCACCAACTACAGGAATACCCAGAATCCTGTATACATCATCTGGAGTTATGGTAATCTCTCCTATGGGCAGATGAAAGGTGTTATGCTCACTATGCCACCTCTCAGCTAGCACAGTCAACAATGCCCTATTGATCCTATATTGTGGGATCCTCAATAGTGGACTCAACCCACATTGATATATAACCTCTAGATCCACCTGGGACAATCGAGGAATCATCTCCCACGTGTAGGGAAATCTCTCTCTAATCTGGAGGAGGTTAAATTCCTCCTTTTATAACATTATAAGAAATCATGTAAATCAATCAACAAGGAATATCTAGTCAAATCAGTACATCAAGCAAGTTCATCAATTATATCAAACAGGCAATCAACTCAATCAAATCAAATCTTATTTGTTTTTCAATCACGAAAGAAAATTTATCAATCATTTCTACTATTTGTTTTTCATATCGCATGGAAACAAATTTAACAATCAATTGACTCAAAATCTATCTATTTTTCTTTCAATCGAGAAAACAAATCTATCATTTTTACTATTTGTTCTTCAAGCACGAAGACAAATTTATCAAATCAAGCTAATCTATTCTTGATGTTATTCAACAACATATAATCAGTTGTCTAATCTAACAACAATCATCAAGTACATATTAATTTTTCTTCAAAAATTGAAATTCGGCAAAATTTCATGGATGTGCTAAAACAATCAATCAAGGCACTAAATCATGTATGCACGATTTTAATCCATGGATGCACTAAAATAGTCAATTAATGCATGACTCCATCTATGCATGATTCTATCTAGTCTATGTGCTAAAATAGACTACGAATGCGCTAAATCACCTATGCGCGATTCTATCATGCAGATACTCCACTCTATCTCATCAATGCACTAAACTAGCCTATACACTAATCTAGCATTCTACGTAGGCAGATTTCCTGGATGCGCTACTTAATCTATCCTATGCACTATTTCATCTATGCGTAATTATTCTGCATCTATGCACTACTTTGAATGTGCAACTCTATCTAATGGATGTGCTGAACTATGGCTCACATGCGCTAAAGCAAAACGTAACAAAATTTAAAAAATGAAAAATGCATGAAAATCAATTAAAAAAATTGCACGGAGGGTCAAGTCAACTTACCAGAGGTCCATATGCAACTGATCTCTGATACCAATGGGCTCACTCAAATCTGTGGCGCTCATAAGGGATCGACATCTCATTTTTATCTCTCTAAGCTCTGAAAATTACTACAAGTTACTGTTCAAATGACGATGACTTTTCACCTTTTCTGCCTTTTAAGGGGGTAAAAGTGGGAAATTATTCTTATTTTTACTATACAGAGCCTTATTTCAAGAGTTAAATCATCAATTTCTCTTCGAAAATCAATTAAATTCTTTCGAATCATCCTCATCATCGTGCGATTTATCTCTCGAGGGGGCATATAGCATCAGTAAATTCAAAATTCTTTAAAGTAATGTGTAAAACACATCACTTCAAAGAGGAGAAAAATGTACACATCTAAAAATGGTCACGAATAATCAAACCTATTAATTAATTAAATATGAATTATTTAATTAATATTCTAAAGTCATCTATATATAAATAAATTTAATTAATTATTTATATTGTTCATTTTTCCAATTCTTCTAGTTTAATTAAATAAATGTTTATTTAATTATTGCTATTTTCCTGTTAATTAAATTAAATAAATTTCATAATTTATTTATTTGATTATCATTTTAATTCTAAGTTTGAACATTTAAATTCAAACAATGGAATATTCATCCTTCATTTCACATTTAAATATTATATATTTAATATCTTTTTCACCCCACTTAATTAAATATCGTAAAATATTTAATTACTCATCTTTTTCACTTCATACACATAATTAAATATTAATTATTTAATTGTGGAAACTTCTAAATTCATTGTCACATGTAATTAAATAAATTATTTATTTAATTAGCAATTATCCTCAACTTTCAACCAATTTTCATAAATGAAAAGACAAATACCATGTTTCTCTCCATTTTTGAATGAGGATGGTTTTGTGGGTTGAAAACATTCTTCCACTTTCCTCTCAACCTTCCACCTTTCTCTCAACTTCTTAATCTCTCACCGTTCATCTTAACAGGTTTGAATTTGAACCGTTGATCTCCACCAACTATATTTTTACCTCCGAAAATCTATAAATATAGCCTTCTCGTAAGTAGATTTCATCCTAGATTTCATGCATAGTTACTATAGTTGCATTCAAATCAGCATATCAGCATTTTAACAATATCATAGCATTTCAAGTTCAATTCCATTTCTTAAAATCATATAGCAATACACATGCATCTTCAATCAATCTTGTTCTCCTAAGTTGTCATTTCCACAAGCTACTACTTACACAACTGGGGGCCACTAACTTTAATCAAATTCTTGGAGATAAAGGACAATGAGATGAATTTGAAGGAGATGCTATCATTTTAGAGTTTGCATTTGCATTTTCTAAATTAGTTTCTTTCAATCTAATGTTTCATTGGTGTGTTAGTTTATTTCTTAATTAGTTTACTTATTCTAAAAACACACTTAGAAAATTCTTTTCTAATCCTACAAGATCACGTTGGGCCCCTATATAATAACCTCGCTCGATTTTTGCTATCTTGGAGGCATTTTCCTGTGCTAGCGAATTTTCACTCAAGGAAAAAGTTGTCAAATAAAAGTATTTCAAAGTTGCAAAGTGGTGCAACTTTCATTCTGTAGCTCGTGTGACCAAATGAACCATTCCAACGCATATGGGTGGGTATGTTTATGCTAGGCATGGTCCTCTTTCACACCCAAACATGCAGAATCGCTCTGAGCTACATTCAACAACATCGATCCCTTAAGGGTCTAAAGTGCAAAATGGCTACGAACTTCAACATGCTATTACTTGGACACCATGATGCTTAGAAACTTCACGTCTAATACTACAAGATCATGTTGGGCCCCTCTATAATAACCTCACTCAATTTTTTTCTATCTCGGAGGTATTTTCCTTTGCTGTTAAATTTTCACTTGGAGAAAAAGTTGTCAAATGCAAGTAGTTGAAAGTTGCAAACTGGTGCAACTTTTGTTTTGTAGCTCATGTGACCAAATGAACTCTTCCAACATATCTGAATAAGTATGTTTATGCTAGGCATGGTCCTCTTTTGCACCCAAACATGCAAAATCGCTCTGAGATACGTTCAATCAGATAAATCCCTTAAGGGTCCAAAGTGCAAAATGGTTGTGAATTTCAGTATGCTATTACTCAGACACCGTGACACTTAAAAAATTCTTGTCTAATCCTACAAGATCATGTTGGGCCCATCTACAATAACCTCGCTCAGTTTTTTCTATCTCAAAGGCATTTTCCTGTGCTAGCGAATTTTTGCTCGGGGAAAAAGTTGTCAAATGCAAGTACTTGAAAGTTGCAAAGTGGTGCAACTTTCATTTTGCAGCTTGTGTAACCAAATGAACTATTCCAACATGTCTGAATAAGTATTTTTATGCTAGGAATGGTCCTCTTTCAAACCCAAACACGTGGAATCACTTTGAGCTACGTTCAACTGGATCGATCCCTTAAGAGTCCAAAGTGCAAAATGGCTATGAACTTCAACATGCTATTACTTGGACACCATGATGCTTAGAAACTTCTCATCTGATCCTACAAGATCACATTGGGCCCCTCTCCAATAACCTCTATCATTTTTTTCTATCTTAGAGGCATTTTCTTGTGCTGGTGAATTTTCACTCGGGGAAAAAGTTATCAAATGCAAGTAGTTGAAAGTTGCAAAGTGGTGCAACTTTCATTCTGCAGCTCGTGTGACCAAATGAACTATTCCAAAGCATCCGAGTGGGTACATTTACGCTAGGAATGGTCCTCTTTCACACCCAAACATGCGTAATCACTTTGAGCTATGTTCAACTGGATTGATCCCTTAAGGGTCCAAAGTGCAAAATGGTTGCGAACTTTAGCATGCTATTACTCAGACATCATGATGCTTAGAAACTTATCATCTTATCCTAAAAGATAATTTTGGGCCCCTCTACTATAACCTTGCTTGGATTTTTCTATCTCAGAGGCATTTTCCTATGCTGGCAAATTTTCTCGAGAAAAAGTTGTCAAATGCAAGTAGTCGAAAGTTGCAAAGTGGTCCAACTTTTGTTCTGCAACTCATGTGACCAAATGAACTGTTCCAACGTGTCCGAATAGGTATTTTTATGATAGGAATGGTCCTCTTTCGCACCCAAACATGCGGAATCTCTCCGAGATACGCTCAACCAGATCGATCCCTTAAGGGTCCAAAATGCAAAATGGTTGCAAACTTCAGCATTCTATTAATCAGACATCGTGATGCTAAGAAACTTCTCATCTAATCCTACAGGATCATGTTGGGCCCCTCTACAATAACCTCACTCATTTTTTTCTATCTCGGAGGCATTTTCCTGTACTGACTAATTTTCACTTGGGGAAAATGTTGTCAAATGCAAGTAGTTGAAAGTTGCAAAGTGGTGCAACTCTCGTTCTGCAGCTCATGTGACCAAACAAACTATTCCAATGCATCTAAATAGATATGTTTACGCTAGGAAAGGTCCTCTTTCACACCCAAACACGTGGAATCACTCCGAGCTACATTCAACCGGATTGATCCCTTAAGGGTCTAAAGTGCAAAATAGCTACGAACTTCAACATGTTATTACTCAGACACCATGATGCTTAGAAAATTCTCATCTAATCTTGCAAGATCATGTTGGGATCCTCTACAATAACCTCACTCGATTTTCGCTATATCGTAGGCATTTTCCTGTGCTAGCGAATTTTCACTCGGGCAAAAAGTTATCAAATGGAAGTAGTTAAAAATTTCAAAGTGGTGCAACTTTTGTTCTACAACTCATGTGACCAAACAAACTATTCCAATGCATTTGGGTGGGTACGTTTATGCTAGGAATGGTCCTCTTTTGCACCCAAACACATGGAATTGCTTTGAGCTACATTCAACTGGATCGATCCCTTAAGGGTCCAAAGTGCAAAATGGTTGTGAACTTCAGCATGATATTACTAGGACACCGTGATGCTTAGAAACTTCTCGTCTGATCCTACAAGATCATGTTGGGTCCATCTACAGTAACCTCGCTTGGTTTTTGCTATCTCAGAGGCATTTTCATGTGGTGGCAAATTTTCACTCAGGGAAAAAGTTGTCAAATGCAAGTAGTTGAAAGTTGCAAAGTGGTGCAACTTTCATTCTACAACTCGTGTGACAAAACAGATTGTTCCAATGCATTCGGGTGTGTATGTTTACACTAGGCATGGTCCTCTTTCACACCCAAACATGCAGAATCGCTCTGAGCTACGTTCAACCAGATCGACCCCTTAAGGGTCCAAAGTGAAAAATGGCTGTGAACTTCAACATGCTATTACTTGGACACGGTGATGCTTAAAAAATTCTCATCTAATCCTATGGGATCACATTGGACCTATCTACAGTAACCTCGCTTAGTTTTTGCTATCTTAGAGGCATTTTCCTGTGGTGTCAAATTTTCACTCGGGGAAAAAGTTGTCAAATGCAAGTAGTTGAAAGTTGCAAAGTGGTGCAACTTTCGTTTTGCAACTCATGTGACCAAACAGATTGTTCCAATGTGTCTAAGTGGGTAGGTTTACGGTAGGCATGGTCCTCTTTCACACCCAAACATGTGGAATCACTCTAAGCTATGTTCAACTGGATCGATCCCTTAAGGGTCCAAAGTGAAAAATGGTTGCAAACCTGAGCATGCTATTACTCAGGCACTATGACACTTAGAAACTTCTCGTCTGATCGGAAAAAATTGAAAAATTGGTGAAAAATTCTTTTAAAACCTACAAAAAAATGTGAATAAAATCATGTTGATTTTCATGTGAAAAAAAATAGTGAGAGCATAGCTTGTTGCTTACTATTATGCTTTGATAGAATTTTTCCAAGCATCCATAGCTTGTTCGAAAGCACCTATTTTAGG
The DNA here is from genome assembly GCA_007115665.2 of Sequoiadendron giganteum. NCBI lineage: Eukaryota > Viridiplantae > Streptophyta > Pinopsida > Cupressales > Cupressaceae > Sequoiadendron > Sequoiadendron giganteum. The sequence goes on from CM021100.1 coordinate 802,393,552, forward strand.
CTTTTAGCTATAGCAACAAGGCAGTGAACTATTTGATAAAATGATTTGGTAGACATGTATGAAAAATGTCATAGCATAGACAAGGTAGTGAGCTATTTGAAAAAATGTCTCAAAGAAATGTGGTCTCATGGTGATGGAATTCCATGACAATCCATAGCCATAGGAATTCGCCATGGCATTCCATCACCATGAGACCACATTTCTTCAAGGCATTTTTTCAAGCTGTTCACTTCCTTGTCTATGCTATTGCTTACTATTATGCTTCAATAGATTTTTTCCAAGCATCCATAGCTTGTTTGAAAGCACTTGTTTTAGGCTTTTAGCCATAGTAGCAAGGCAGTGAACTGTTTGACAAAATTCTTTAGTAGACATGCATGAAAAATGTGGTAGCATAGACAAGGCAGTGAATTGTTTGAAAAAATTCCTGAAAGAAATATGGTCTCATGGTGATTATTGTCATTGCATTCCATCACCATGAGACTGCATTTATTTGAGGCATTTTTTCAAATAGCTCACTGCCTTGTCTATGGCTTGTCATGGCCTTCCATCACCATGAAACCACATTTCTTTGAGGCATTTTTTCAAATAATTCACTGCCTTGTGTATGCTATTGCTTACTACTATGCTTTGATAGATTTTTTCCAAGCATCCATAGCTTGTTCGAAAGCACCTGTTTTAGGATTTTCGCCATAGCAGCAAGGCCGTGAATTGTTTGATGAAATGCTTTGGTAGATATGTATGAAAAATGTCATACCCTAGACAAGGCAGTGAACTATTTGAAAAGATACCTCAAATAAATGTGTTCTCATGGTGATGGAATGCCATGATAGTCCATCACCATAGGCATTCATCATGGCATTCCATCACCATGAGACCACATTTCTTTAAGGCACCTTTTCAAATAGTTCACTGCCTTGTCTATGGCTTGTCATGACATTCCATCACCATGAGACCACTTTTCTTTGAGGCAATTTTTCAAACAATTCACTGCCTTGTCTATGCTATTGCTTACTATTATGCTTTGACAGATTTTTTCCAAGCTTCCATAGCTTGTTTGAAAGCACCTGTTTTAGGATTTTAGCCATAGCAGCAAGGAAGTGAACTATTTGATGAAATTCTCTGGTAGATATGTATGAAAAATGTCATACCATAGACAAGGTAGTGAATTGTTTGAAAAGATGCCTCAAAGAAATGTGTTCTCATAGTGATGGAGTGCCATGACAGTCCATCACCATAGGCATTCATCATGACATTCCATCACCATAAGACCATATTTCTTTGAGGCATCTTTTCAAACATTTCACTGCCTTATCTATGGCTTGTCATGGCATTCCATCACCATGAGACCACTTTTCTTTGAGGTATTTTTTCAAACAATTCATTGCCTTGTCTATGTTATTGCTTACTATTATGCTTTGACATATTTTTTCCAAGCATCCATAGCTTGTTTGAAAGCACCTATTTTAGGCTTTCATAGCAGCAAGGTAGTGAGCTATTTGATGAGATGATCTAGTAGATATGTATGAAAAATCTCATACCATAGACAAGGCAGTGAACTGTTTGAAAAGATGCCTCAAAGAAATGTGTTCTCATGGTGATATAATGCCATGACAGTCCATCACCATAGGCATTCATCATGGCATTCCATCACCATGCGACCACATTTCTTTGAGGCATCTTTTCAAATAGTTCACTGCCTTGTCTATGGCTTGTCATGGCATTCCATCACCATGAGACCACTTTTCTTTGAGGCATTTTTTCAAAAATTTCAATGCCTTGTCTATGATATTGCTTACTATTATGCTTTGATAGATTTTTTCCAAGCATCCATAGCTTGTTCAAAAGAATCTATTTTAGGCTTTTAGCCATAGCAACAAGGCAATGAACTATTTGATAAAATGCTTTGGTAGACATATATGAAAAATGTCATAGCATAGACAAGGGAATGAACTATTTGAATAAATTCCTAAAAGAAATGTGGTCTCATGGAATTCCATGACGAGCTAAAGCAATTGGCAGTTTCTCCTAGTTATTATTTATGCAATGTGAAGTAATTGCATAATTGCTTAGGTTGACTTTGTAAAAAGCTATATTGTAATTGAAATTTTGTCATCTATAACATCTAGTTATTCATTATGCAATGTGAAGTGATGCTTTGAGTTTGAAAGATGTGCAATGCATGAATATAAACTACAAAAATCTATTTTCTACATTTCATTAGTTAAAATCTTTATTTTATTTGCTCTCTATTTTATTTTATTTGGTTTTCCGTTTTATTCCCCAAATGTTTTTTGTTGCTATGACCAAAACAATAAATACCAATTGAGATTGTACATAGGGCTTGAAAATTGGTCTACCATCACACAAATAGAAAACCAAAAGGAGCAGATATACAATGTTAAAGAAGAGTGAAAGTACAACTAAATTTATCATTTCAAAGCAAATTTTTTGATGCATTTTTTCAAACAGTTCACTGCCTTGTCTATGCTATTGCTTACTATTATGCTTTCGATATATTTTTTCGAAGCATCCATAGCTTGTTCAAAATCACTTGTTTTAGGCTTTTAGCCATAGAAACAAGGTAGTGAACTATTTGAGATGATGATTTGGTAGACATGTATGAAAAATGTGGTAACATAGACAAGGCAGGGAACTATTTGAAAAAATATCTCAAAGAAATTTGGTCTCGTCTAATGCCATGATAAGAAAATGCAATTGGTAGCTGCTCCTAGTTATTAGTTATGCAATGTGAAGAAATTGCATAACTCCTTAGGTTGACTTTGTACAAACTATACTATAATTAATTTTTTGGCATCTATTAGTATCTACTTATTAGTTATTCAAAGTGAAGTAATGCTTTGACTTTGAAAGATGTGCAATGCAATGTAATCAATGACATGAATATAAACTACAAAAATCCATTTTTTACAATTCATTAGTTAAAATATTTATTTTATTTTCTCTCTATATCTCTATATGCTATGGAAATACCTTACAATTTTATTTAAAAGGCTTAATAGGTCAGTTAGGTGGTATTTGCAAAATCAAGTTGTGAATGAATGGTAATTAAGAGAAAAATTGGCAAATTGCCATCTTAGAAGTCTAAAAAAGGGTGGTTATGGTAGTTGATAGGCTCAAGGGGTAGTTGGAAGGTGGTATCAAGATATATTGGTGTAATACCCAAAGTTGAGGGTTGATTTTGTTCAGTTTCTAATAAGAAAATATACTTTTGAAAACGTTGATCACTGGTTTTCTTTGTTTTCCTGAATTTTCTTTGCCTTGCACAGGCCCGTACAAGTCTATCATAAATTGAGGCTTTGGATACTTGATTTAATATGTTTTTACTCTCTTTTCATCTATTCTAAAGGTTTAAATCCACCGTTGGTGTGTGTGGGATCAACAAACTTGGTTACTACTCTGTTTTCTGTGTTAGGGGTTTTGAGGGCAACACCATGACACATTAGCCAATCCACCTACTATTCCCACCCTTTGGCTCACTGGACTGGCATTTACCATGATTAGTCTGGTGTATGAATACTTTGGAGGATGAGAGAATGAATAAATTTAGTGGGGTGTGAAGTTCTAATGCTATTCAGGGGTGTTTCCACCATGAAAGTAAGGAACTAGAGTAGTGAATCTAAGAAATACTGAAAGGAATGGGATTGTGAGTGTTTTTTAAGTTGGGGCAGAGGTATTGTGGGGTGTTTTGACCTTTGCAAGGATTGGGGGAGGTCTAGAGTTATGAGTTTCTTTAAAACCCTTGTTTTTGTGAAGGTTTAGGAGGGTTTGTGAGTAGAGGAATAGAACAAGTTCTTGGGGCTATTAAAATGGAAGAATCCTGAGTTTGGTGAGCATCCCTAAGACTGTTTCAAGTTTCCCTGGTTTGGAGGTGAGTTTGTGAGGGGGTTCCTTTGGAAATTAGGCCTAATTGTGAAGCTTAGAGCAAGGGAGGTGTATTGAAAGTTCATGTTGGTCCAAAAGAGTTACTATTGGTTTTGGCATATGTTGTGTAACCCTGAAAAGGGTATCTGAATCCACCTTTAAATGGTCAAGTTTTTTGGAAAGGTTGGGATAAATTAGGCTTGGACCGGGTTTTGAGTGCTAGAAGGGTGGATTATTGGGTAAGGTGTTGAATCAAGAGTTTGGTTTGATGGGGCTTTGAGGTTGTGTAGATTGCTCAAAATAGGTTGTATTAATCTTGTTAGGAGCCCCTTGAAGGAAGGTTGTCAGACTGATTGGGTTTGAGCCTCCTTGCCTTTGCATCAGTGAGGCACAAGTAATTGAAGCATTCCAAAGGATACAAACCACCATGAATGGAGCTTATTTATACAATACGCTTTAGATGGGGCTTATTGAGAATTCAACAGTAATTAATTAAGCATTAGATGTAAAAAAAATCCATGCCTACAACTTTCAAGCATACAACTTACACGATACGCATGATAACATCATTCAAGAATGGTAGTAGCAAAATAAGAGTTTCTTTAATCAAAAATCCGAAAGGCTATACAATGATATATATTGATAAATGCATATAAATATATCCAAAAAATATATATAGGATTAGTACAAAGGAGCCATATGGACATAAAATATCACGTATATATATCAATAGTAGAAAACATATGTTCCAAAATGCCACATAGGCATACAAAAAACAACACTAATACATAGTCATTTCCCTCTAGGGGAAGGAAATAGATCTCGTGCTGCCTTCAAAATTTGGCTGGATGGAGTGAATGTTGCTTCTCTTGTCTTTTGAACATGCTCACTACTCCTCCTCTCTACATTCTGGACCTTCAACTGATACAATTAAAAGTAAAGATGTTAAAACATAGAAATTGAATTGTGGAATGGCATATAACAAAATATATAATCACTTACCGCATACATATAGTCATCATGCACATTTACAACATCACCACATCCATGATCTAGAGTGACAACCACCTGTAGCAACCATGAAGATAGAAATTAAACTACATAAAATTATCATGAAATTTTTCTATAATAGACCATAAAAGAGAAAATATAATGTCGAATTGACTAATCTATTCCATACCTTTCTCAATGGATCAAAATTGGCTATTACTGCAGCAACTCCATGGTCCATCGTGCCACCAACATCACCAGGGCTATCTCTTATCAACATCTGCAAATGAAACAATATCTCAAGTATCATGTTGATATAGGAGAACGTAATGTGACACGATCAAGGAATACTTGAATGCAATGTTTGTGTTTCTCATCAATTTTTTAGATTTGTATATATAAAAAATTATGAAACTAGCTAACATAGATTTACAACACCATTAATGAATAAAGGCTACCTAAGTGTACGTTGTTTGAGGATATGAATCACGAGTAATGGAGGAAGAAGGTGTACCAGGAAACTATTTGAAATCTGAAGCATGTTATGAGACAAACATTCGAATATAACATTCAACTGTTCAAATGCAATAATAATATCTTTAATACTAGTTGCATACCTGTGGACTCATTGTCGAGAATATATAAGGGTCTGTAGGAATAGAGCATCCCTCATGAACAGTGCGACCTTGAAATTTCATCATATCAAAATTCTACTAATTTAGTTATTCTTAAATTTTAAAATATATTTTAATAAACAACATTAAAATAACTTGCTAAATTTTACCTAAGTATCAATGCTGAATGTATCATTTAGAATATCATCTATGAAAGCCATCACCTCTGCAACTGGCATAGGTTGTGTAGCTACATCATGAGCACCCTGATAATCATACATGCAAATAGCACCACAAGCACCACAATGGTGTGGTGGAGCTCGGGGCCTACACGTCTCCTCCACACCAGGCTCTACTAGAGGACTCACACACTATAAAATGGTCTAGGTGAGTGAGCCAATCGACTTCATCATGTCCACCTCTTCACTATCCTTAACAATGGAAGGAACAATGACATGCTCCACCATGGGTTTGCTCAAGGCTCTTGGTGCCAACTATGGATTACATTGTGTAGTAGGTCTATCATGTGTGGAGCCCCCACCTCTACCCTGAAAGTCTAAGATGTCAAAATAGTTTGGCATTTTATTGAGGACAAACTCGCAATAGAGTTTCCTCAAAAATTATTGCGACACCTCATGGTTATTGCATGGAGGTTGGTCAAATACCATCCACCACCGCTCCCAAAATTTGTTTTTAATTAACTCATGGTGGCACAAATGGATGGGGAACCTCCTACATGCAATGGGACAAAGGTTCTTTGGTTTTTGGGTCCTTAAATAGGGCACAAACTTGACTCTGTTAATTTTTAGTTTTTTGACATATGCATATTAAAAACCATTAGCATAAAATTGTCTCATCTCATGCCTCTTAGTTGACCAAAAGTTCATTTTCTTTCTCATTTCTCCTACACGAGTTAAAATTGACTTCAATTATTTAGAAATCCCTCTCATATAAGGGTGGGTTTTGGCATGCTTGGTTAATCTTGCAATTAATTGTTGAATGTCTCTTTTATTGTTTTCAATTTGATCTTGAATATTTTCTTGTGTTCCTTGAGGATGCCTATGAATTGATGGAGGGGTTTTGAGTTGTTCTTGTATAGGAGGCTCTTCATGAGGAGGTGATTGTGAATTATCAATGTTTTGAGGTGGAGATTCATTCCCTAAGAATTAAAACAAAGTTTTATTATAAAAATCTATTTAAATTTGCATTCCAAATCAAATTCAAAATAAATAGAATAAAAATACACACCTCTTTGCAATCTGCAACCTCTCCAACGTGTTGGCGGCATCCTCATGGAAAATGGCAAGCTAAGGATGCAAACAATGGAAGATATTTGGAAAGCATGAGTTGCAGACTTGAAATCCTCTTCCTCAAGCCACGGGTTGAAGACAGAATGAGGGTTTGAAAACCGAGTTTTTATTTTTATGTCTAAAAAGACATTTGATGCATGCCAAAGGTCTTATTTTGGGGTTTTTTTGATCATTTTTTCAATTTGGCACCTAAATTGTGTTACTGATTGGTACACTTACCCTTAGTCAAAATTTGATTGATTATGACAAATGATACACAACAATAGAAAAAAAATGTTTGGCTCTTGTATTTGCTACAAGTAAATTGAGATATTACTTACTAAATGCATAAATACATGTGATGACAAAATTTGAACCTCTAAAACATCTTTTCAATAAAATAGATTTATTAGGACACTTGGCTAAATGGGTTATGTTAAACAGATTTTGACCTTAAGTTTGTTTCACAAAAAGAAATTAAAGGACAAGCCTTAACTGACCACTTAGCTGACACTCCTTCACCCCCAACATTACTTAATGTCGAAACATTTCCTGATGAGAATGTGTGGACTATTAAAAAAGATGACAAAGCATGAGAATTATACTTTGACGAATCTAAGTGCAGAACAGGCTCTGACACTGGAGTTATAATAGTCCCACCCATAGGACAGCCTATTCCCTTGTCATATCGCTTAAAATTCCTATGCACCAATAACATGACATAATACAAAGAATTAAATTTTCAGTTACACACAATTTTAGCTTTGGGAGTTTGAAATATTAAGATATTTGGTGATTCAAAGTTAGTCACTAGGAAAATAAATGGAACATATCAAGCAAAGCATGAAAAATTATCGAAATAAAAGGATATCACAATGAATTTATTGGATAAGTTTGAATCATTTACCATTCAAAAAATCCCACAAAAGGATAATCAACATGTAGATGCAATGGAAAGTGCAACCTCTCTTATATCGCCTCAAGATCCTTCAAAGGATTTCACATTTATTATTCACACAATTATGAAACCATCAATTGAGTCCAAGATTGAAGATGTATTAATAACAACTATGGAAAGCTCTAGTGAATGGTATTCACCGATATTTAATTATTTAAAAGAGGGTACCTTTCCCAAGCTGACAACTAAAAATACTCGAGATCATCTTCACAAGCTTGAAACTAAGTATATCATTCTCATTGATGTCTTATATAGAATATCCTTTAATGTCCTTTTATTTATATGTCTTAAAGAATCTGAAATCCCCATAGCACTCGAAGAGGCTCATGTGGGTTCTTATGGAGGTCATTTTGGAGGATGAACAATAGTTCAATAACTTGTTCACATAGGATATTATTGGAGGCATATGGAAAAAGAATTTTTTGAATGCATTAAGAGATGTCACAAATTTTAGGAACATAGAAATTTGATTCAAGCTCCTTCTTTTGAGCTTTGTGCCCAAATTCCTATTTGGCCATTCTCAGTATGGGGACTGGATCTAATTGGAAAAATATCACCTCCTTCCTCTATTGGACATATCTTTATAATCACCATGACAAGTTATTTCACAAAATGGGTGAAGGCTATCCCTCTTCAATCAACAATGGCTAATGTAATATATTATTTCATATTGGAACACATTATTGATCGCTTTGGACTTCCTTCCACATTGATTTCAGGCAATGGGACACCATTTAAGAATAACAATATGAATAAATTCCTAGAAACCTTTAATATCCAACATCCCTTTTCCACACCTTATTACCCACAATCTAATGGAAAATCTAGATAAACTAATAAAACTCTTGAACAAATCCTAAGGAAGACAGTAAACAAGCACAATAAGGATGTGCACACAGAGTTGACATGTGTTATGGGCTTATTGTAATAATAATAGGAAATCCACTAGGACTACTCCCATCACCTTGTCTATGGTACCGAGATGATTATGCCCTTTGAGTTAGAAATACCTACATTAAGTATAGCTCTTCAAGGAATTATTGATGATAACACTTATAGAGAACAATGGTTGCACCAGCTTGAGATGCTTGACGAATAGTGAATTAATGCTCTTGAACATCTCCAAGATTATGCTAGAACATTACAATATAGTTATAGTGATCATGTCATCCCTCGGGAATTTACCAAAGCTAAATTAGTCTTATTCAAAAATCAATGTAACGTCAATGCTGACCCGAGTGAAAAAGGGAAATTCAGTCCTAATTGGTTAGGACCTTACATACTTAATGAAAGTTATGGATTCGGTGCATACACATCAACATAAATAGACATAACACCCCTTAAAGACCCTATTAATGTCGTGCATTTGTAGTAGTATTATGTCTAATCCTCTTGAATAGTATGAACTATAAAGTAGTGGTGTTAGACTAAGTGGATTAAATTCCATATGCTCTCGCATTGCTTCATTCTTGAAAAACAACCATTTTTGTGTCTTGAATACTAAAGTGCTTATTTAATTAATTTTAAGTGATTACCTTAGGTTTCAGGATATCTAGCTTCATCTTGTGTGCTATGTTATATTAGATCCCTATATACATTTAATGTTAATAGGTTCATTTAATTTAGCATAACATACTTAATCACAATGTTGCATTTAAGAGAAACTAGCATAAGTTTTAATTAAATCACATACAACATGTTAATTCATCGATACATTCATTAGATAGTCTTACAAAGATTATTTAATTAATCACATTGCCATTTAACATTCAACACATAACCAAATAATAAAACATTAAATGACTATATATATATCAAAGTTTTGTGTACATGTCATCAATATATACAATGCTACTCAGGTCTGTGACTACCAGATCCCTCAAGACCTAGTGCTCACATCTGTCTAGTGGAAATTTTTCAAGAGATGATGGTATGTGATCGTGAGTGTGATCTACCAAGTGTACTAAGAGAAAAATATAAGCCATATATATGCCCAAGGGCCTCCCAACACTCTCCTTCTCTCTGATCCCTCTTCGCTTGAAGCTTGGCTACCTCAAACTTTAATCTCTCAAACTATTTTGGGGTCCACAATGACTGTGCATCTGGGGCAGCATTAACTTTATGGATGCACCTCTTGAGACTCTCATACATTACGCACATTCAGACATATGACTTGAAAAAATTTAGGTCCTGATCCACAATGGATGGGGGCACATAGTTTGAATTTGTGGCCTCCCCATTGACTAATGGGGGCACTATCTCTATGGCCACATGATGATATAGATCATGAATATCTCTCACAGACCTTGTAAGATAGAAGCCATAAATATAATCAGTACACATCATGATATATATACATAAAATTAAAGCATAAATAATTATCACCTATCCCTCTAGAAGGCTATGTAAAATTAGCCTCATTATGTGTAGGGGGCATGGAGGAGGTGCTAGCCTCTCCATGGTTGTGGGTATTAGTGCCTATTTCATCCACTTCTCATGATCTAGTAACATGAATAGGAGATAGCTCTCCCCACTCATGGCCCACTAGATCCTCATTTTCTTCCTCACCACCCTCACTCATAGACTTCTCCTCCTCCTCATCCTCCTCCTCAACCTCAACCTCCTCCTCATCCTCTCCATCCTAGCCATCATAGTCAAGATTTGCAACCTCATCATACTCCTCATCTATCACAACTATAAATATGTCTACAACCTTGTAGCATGTCTCCTCACCCCTATCCTCTACCTCCTCTCCCTCAACTAGGAGTGGCCCAACATCACCTATTGGCTCATCCATCTAGAATATAGGAGTTGGTCATGATACTATGCACCACTCTTCATAGTCATCTATGGCACTGACATCGTCAACATCTAAGACTGGAGACGTATCATGATCTGAATACTCAGACTCACTATAGATAACATCCTTGGAAGTGAACTATCTCGAATCACTGGGTCTCTAGGCACTCCGTACTAGCCTCCTGAAAAAGGGTCACACCTTGGGTGCTATCTGAACCTAACCAAAATATCTCATGATGTGATCAGAATAGATAGGTCATACTATGTAATCATGTCTACCAATCAAGAACCTTGTTGAATCTCTTTTTTGCTAATTTGTCCTTGATGATAATATGTGTTATAGTCTGGTATCTTGGTGGTTGTTTACTCTATTGATCTGCTTCATTTCTATTTGGCATATTTACTTCATTGATGATATTATATTTGGTGGCACTAATCTCTTGAATCCATGTGCAGATCTTAGTTAAGGAATTTTGGTTACTTGTTTATGTTCCATTGATCAGGTGACATCTTTATGATTTGACAATATGTGCTATAGTGATTCACTTGATTACATGATTTTGTCATGTTCAATTTTTCTACAGGTTTATATGATTTGGCTTGATCAGTTTCTAGCATCATGAAATTGATAATGTTCTTGATATTCTTCAGAGTCATATTGCTCTGTCCTCATTCAGGTAATGCTCTCTGGTTCTTGATGCTTGGGTTTATAAGATGCAGTTTGTTTTTCAATTTTAAGAAAACCCTATCGGGTTTCCTTAATCAACTGATAATGGTTTGGGCATATGACATATGATATTGTGACATGGGCATATGGTTTATGGTATTTGGCATGGGTGAATAGCATTGTGAACTTAGCATGAAATTAGCCTTTATTACACTTCACAAGGATTTGGATATTATCTTTGGCACACTATGGCAGTGCATATTATATTGCAATCGAGTTTTATGATGGATAATTCACAAGGCTTAAAAGATGGCAGTAGGTAAGGTTTTAATCATTGTAAATGCCACATTGGAAGTGACTAGGCTTGTGATTACTTGGGGACATTAAGTCTTTAGCATTCGACACTTTACATGAAATAATGCTATGCATTATTAAGTCAGCAATACACATGCTTTATCACTTGGTCAATAGTTGATAATGAGAAATATTTTTGGTTGGCATGATTGTCTTTGAATTGGTTGGGGACTTCAAAAGGAATAATGAGTTCTTGAATTATTATGTTAGTCCTTTCAGACTTCAAAGACTATCAAAATTTGAATAGTCATCAATCTTTTGTTTGGATAAGGAATTTTAGGTCAATATTTTGCTTCACCTATTCAAGGGTTTGGAACCCTATTCTGGCCACCACCATGGATTTTTTCTCATAGTCGTTTCACTATGTATGTTGCTAGCTTTCTAACCTTGGACAACGTATGGGGAATGCGGGAAGACCATTACAATGGTCAATGGTTATGTCAGCTTCCTATCATTTGGTAAGAGCTCGAATTAGGAAGAAACTCGGGCTACTTAGCTATTGCAGATCTAGTAAATACTTTCATGATTGTATCTCCATCATGCTTCTCAGGTATTCATCTTCTCAACTGGTTTGAAGAACCGTTACTTCTTCTGGCACAAAATTTGGAGACATGTGTTTGCTTCTTGTTGGAAAATGAAAATTTGGTTTATCTATTTGTGATCAAATATGATGCATGTCGATTTCACATATTCTTTGAAATGCATGTCGTTTTATCTTATCGGACTTAAATCTTCTCCTGCATTAAGGAATGGTATTTTTAGGTTGTGGGTAATCATGATGCCTGAAATATCTTCTCATCTTCTCACCTGGGGTCATGGGTAACTACTCTTAGGGTGCATTCTTTATGAGGTTTCAATGGCACAAAATAAGTTTTTTAGTTACTTCACTTTGCAATAGTTCCAGTGATTATTATTTATGAATTATATGCATTCCTTGATGTTGTTTGGTTAAGCTCTACCTGTGTAGGCTGCTTGACAAAATAGGGTTCAATCACACTTCTATTTTTGCATACTGCTTCTCTTTTCTCTTCTGGAGAAAATATCCTTCTCTCAGAAACTCTGATATACCTAGAAAATTTGCTCGACAGGAAGGTGGTAACCTAATGATCACCTTTGTTTTTTTTTTTAAAACAAGTTACTGATGTAACCGAAAAGTGTGTGTAATGATGAAATATGTAAATTGAAGAAAATAGAGAGATTAGGGCAAAAAAAATAACTAGAAAACAAAAAGAGAGAAAAGATAGTGTTAACTATTTAGAGAGAACCATGAAATATGTACGTAAAAAAGTGTGAAAAACAAGAGTGAGAACATATCACTGTGAATGTATTAAGGAAAAGTTGAGTATTGAGACTGTATATAAAATATATGAGATATTTCCTCAAGCCATCTTAAGGCTTGACAATGGGTGGAATTCTGAAGTTTCATTCTTGACATTTGAGAATTGTAAACATTGTCTGTGAAGAGGCACTTGATTGAAATAAGGGAAATAGAGAGATCCTCTGTAACATTGTATGATTTACTGAAAACAGAAAAGGGGTTGGTGCTCCTTGAAATTGGTGTTTCTAAAAGAGGGGTTGGTGCTCCTTGAGTTGGTGCTCAAAAAATATCCTATGACGCATTGTCAAAAATGATTATTGAAATGAAAGCCTAAAAAAGGCAGCAGGTTAAGGAGTGGTTTTCCTACCCCAGTAGGGTTTTCCACTTAACATATCTTGTGTTTATTTGAGTATCTGTGGTTCATTTGATTTAGTTATTTAATGCTTTAAAATGCTATGTTTCACTATTCTCATTTCATTCTATGTGATTGCATTCAATACATGAATGAGTTTATCATTGATAAATGAGAGCATACACTTGGTTTATTTCAGTTTCAGTAAAATTTGTCAAAACGGTTAATAACACTGATTCACCCCCCCCTCTTAGTGTCTTTTCACTCCAACAAACCTATCCACCTACAATCTCCTCATCTATCAAGTGTGATATGGACACTATAGCATAAGATGATAAGGTCTCCAAAGGATCTCATCCTCCTCTAGTTGGTCAAATCAGACTCTCTAGAAGTGTAAGTCACCATACTACCAAAGCCACCATAGAGGATAGTTGAAATCCCAAGGATACCCCAAGGCTATCGGACATGGGAACCTGACTAGCCTAGTACATGTAATATGCTCTAAGAACCACACTTGTAGAAGCATACAATGTACCATGTTGTCCACCTCCCAAAATAGAAATTTTCCAAGATCATAATATAGGTGCACTAGGATGTTGCACCCCTAGGTGTATACTATCTTGTGCTCTACCATCCCTCATATCAAGTGTACTAGTACACCCTCCAAGTGCACTCCTTGTTTGTTAAGGAAAAGTATAGTAGCATCACTAAAACTATCAGTGGTCTCACCCTCTCATCATGTATTGGTCCTCTAAGGCCAAATTGCATGTCGTATATCATCTCATAAAATGACTGCTCCACTCAAAAATGTACCCACTCGCCTCGAATTGATACTCATATTATTTATTATACATCCTCCAATTTTATGGTCATCTCGCCAGTAGGTAGATGAAATGCACATGTATCTACATCCCATCGCTCTACTAAAGCCATCAACAATGGATCATGGTACTTCATGGGGGCATGAGGTACGCCCAATATAGTCCTATGGTCTACAAAAGCTTTGTATCCTCCACTCAAAGAGTGGGGACTAAGTATTGAAGGAAGCTAATCTATTTTCCACCTAGACATTATGAATAGGTGCCAAAACCTAACAAAAAATAAGAAAAAATATTTCCTATAAGTAGTCTAAACTCTTAAATATTTACATCAACAATCATAAAAGTGTACTAAATTTGTTCTAGTGTACTTTCTTAGAGGTCCTACACACTTTAGAAACCTTTTGGGATACTTTGAGAACAAATGGAACACTTCGCAAATAAAAGGGACACTTTGCAAAAACATGGGACACTTTGTGAACTTTTTTCCAAGGCCCTAAATTAACCTAGAAATGTGTAAAATCATAAAATAACTATGTAAGGACAAAGCTAAGGTAGAAAAATCAACTCACCTCATGATGATGCTCATCATGGGCCACCTGGTCTCATAGGATGTCTAGTCTCTTAGGCTTGTAGTCTCATCAACTCAACATTTTCACCTACTCTTTAATCACTTTCAAGCTACAAAAAGGTAAATGAAAAAATAGTTACACTTTACTTCATTTTTTTCTCTCATATAAGTTAAAATTAGTGTTTTTTTAATATATTAGAGTTGAAAAGTTCCTTTCATTCAAATCAACATAATAGGTGCTACAAATATCCATTTTCGATGACATTTGTTGCATTGGAATCATGATTCAACTCTCATCCTCAACAATTGTATATCATTATGTGGTATGGTAATTGGAAATACCCTATGATATGACTTATCCTATTCGACATGGCTAGATTGCTACCTTGATTCCACCTCTATAAAGCAAGAATAATTAAGGGGGGCATACATCTACCCTCAAATTTGATTTCTAGAGAAGTTAGAAAAGATGATTTTTGGACAACTAACGAATTCAAGTTGTGAGATGCGGTTCCTAACATTGTGGTTTTGTAGATAGCTATAATGGGGGCTTCATTCTCTTGTACTATGATTGAACTTATGTGTGTATCCTTTAATGAAACAAAGGTTATTATGGGATTCCTTTAGCTTGTAAATGCACATAGAGTTATATGGGTGCTAAAGTGGGGGCTAAATGTAGTGTAGAAAATTGTATGCTCTTGAAAGTAATGCAATTTAACACTTAATTTGGACCTATTTTGGAACCCTTGCATTAATTACCCTTTAAAATAATCATTAATAGGCCCCTCAGACCCATTATCTCATATCTTGAGGCTTAATTCACATAAAAACCCAACAAACTCACTTAAAACATCTAAAATCCCAAAAGCCAACCTCAAAAAGCTAAGGTGGGACTCATTCACCACCTTGGGAAAATGAGTCCTCTTAGGTGGGACCCATTCACCATAAGTGGACTCATTCAGGTCTAAAATTGGTGGTGAACCCCTTATTAGATCAAATTCAAACCCTAGAATAACCCTCTTGCAAGATCTCTTTCTCCTTTGCAAAGAGATCTGAAGGGTTTTTTCTTGAGTGGAAGGTAGTTAAAATTGTCCATTTTAGGTCCTAAACCCTAGAAAGGCACCCAGAACAATTTTCTTCCTTTCAATATTCTATTATCCTGTTGGGACCAATCCAACCTATGATAGCTCCAATTTATGTTAGCATTGATCCAACTTGTACTTGTTCCAATTTGTGTTGGTGTTGATCCAATACTTTCTAGCATTAATCCATGTTGGTGCAACAATAATTAATTAGGTGTCATTTTATAAGTATCGATTCATGCTAGTAGAATAGGTTTAAAATAGGTGAGCCAATTATTACACAAAATCCATAAATCCTTATGGGTGATGAATTATGCATTTTCACAATTTAGTGCCACTGCTTCTCCTTCTTTTACCCCTAACCTAGAATAAAGGTGATTTTTTGGAGACATACTAGTTCCCCTATTCCCTCTAGTTGTATGTGTTCTTCCACTTTCTCTATTTAGCGGCTCTAGCATAACAAATGATCCATCTTCTCTAAACTCCTATGTATACTTTTTACTATAGATCTCCTAGAGTTGAAAGTGTATAATGAACTATTTCCACTTTGTAGGTATATTTAGAAGCTCCAAACCATAGTTTTGGCCCCGAAATCACTTTTTTTCTCCCATTTCTTCATTTCTTATTCATTTCTATCTATTTTTCTTCTCTCAATCCTAATTTTTCATCCTTTATCTATATTTTCTACCTATTTTTTATTTTTGAGAGCTTCCCTAAATGGTTTTTTCTTAAGTGACCTGTCAAGGAGCATAATACTCTTATCTCATCTTTCATCATTTGTTCAAAAATACTAGGGAATGTTTCTACTAGTATAATTTATTTGTTATGGTGTTACCCTACTAGCTCACAATGCCATCTCAAAGAGGGGAAAAATTTAGAAACCTAAAATTATTCTTCTAATATTATTTATGACTTCCCTAATTAATTAAATGAAAATTTTAAAATCATCCTAATTGTTCCTCTTACATTAATAAAAAAATATTATTTAATTAATCCATCTAGTATTTATTGTAAAATCAATTATATGAAATTGGACCTTTTATTCAATTAAATAATCACTCAAGTTTTAAAATATAACTAAACATAAAATTTATTTATTTGATGCCACCATGCAATTCATCTAAAAACTAAAAAAATGATTCTATTTATTTTATATTTTATTTTTATTCACTTTCTTAATCCAAACTAGTTTTCTTAACTATTCATTTTGTAAAGTTAAATGCAATTAACTAGCCTAGTCATTAGTCACATCAACACCCACTTAACCATAAATTCTACAATAAAATCTCAACCCAACATTTTATTCCAATTTTTTTTATCAATTCACATTACCTCATGTGGTCTCTCACATTTGTGAGAGATCAGTTGTAGAATACATTTTCCCTATGAGTCCTCTCAAACACATGTGATAGGACATATGCCACCTTTCCTCTTCCTCATGCCTTCTCACACATGTGTGACAAGACATCTCTCTTACCCATAAATCTTCTTACACGTGTGAGGAGATTTAATCCTACCATTTTGATTTAAATAGTAAAATAATACACATCCACATCTTTTCAATAATTATCCCACCCTCATCCACACCTCATGAGATGCCACACATTATCATCTTGTTCCTCCAATACTCTCATAAATCAATCTCTAACTTTGATCTAGAGTCCTCAAAATGAAGAAATAAAACTTCTTAGAGGATATTTCAATCAAAATTCATATATTATTGTTATTCTTATAATTTTAATAGAAATTACATCCATTTAATCAAAATTCTATCATCAAAGAGAAAATCAAGATAAAATTAGGTTGTAATTCTCTTCATCAAGCTCTAACAAAGGGTGTGAAAGAAAGGAAGGTATATAAGTATTCTAATGTTAAATTTATTTTATTATTTTATCTCACAAATGTTTTGGCATGCTCAGTGGGACCTACATCCTAAAATCTAACTTCTTGTTTAATGTTTTGAAATAATTTATTTGTAGGGTATAGGTTAGTGTTTATACCTTAAAATTAGTGCCAACTCTTGTCATTATGTCACATTTGTTCCAAATTATCACCTTTTCTCTATGTAGTCAAGCTATTATGGCCTAACATTAATTTTTTTCATCATTTCTATCATTTTCTTAATTATTTTTTAACCTATTTTATAGGTTTTTCAATACTTAGGTCCATTAACATTGTTAATTAATATTTTTTTGTAAGATAGTTCATTTTTCTTATAGGTTTTGTCACATTTTTTATCATAGTTTATCTCAATTCTCACACCTTCTATTATTTCACCTATATTATTTATCACTTACACATTAAAAAGCAACACTCACATCCTCAAAATTTATCTAGTTATTATAATATTTTTTTTATTCTTAGATCTCTTCATTTTTTCTTCGATTTATTCATTAATTCTTTCATCTATCATTTCAAACATTTCTAACATTCAATTTTTTATACTTTTGTCTATTTTGGAGAATATTGAACTAACAACTTCTTAGTATTTTTTGTAAGGTTTTCAAGTCATTCCATACACTATTTATTTCCTATGTAGTCCATTTCTTGCACATGGTCATTTTTTATTCCATACACTATTTATTTCTTATCTATTTTTATAGAGTCACCTATGTTTTTCATCATCTCTATTTTATAGAGTTTCTTGCACATGGTCATTTTTTATTTATCATTTTTCTCAGCTTCTATGCAAAATTTTGTTCAAAATTGTTAATCTTAACCAAGTTTCACATTATATTTAGTTAGTGGGAAAATAATTATGTACTTTGTATTTAAGGATTTATTTAGAATGTATGTTGTTTTCTTTGAATTTTAAGGTGACCTTATGAATCGAAACATCCAGATTTGTATCTTTATTATGTTTATATTAAATCATAATGATATTAAGTGTGTATTATCTTCTATTTTTTAAGGCAATATTGGGTGAAAAAAAACATAATATTTATTTCTCTTTAGGATCCTATTGAAATTAGTATTTTTGTAGGGTTTCCATTATTCTTCTAAAGGTTTATTCAATTAAAATAAAACCCTAAAC
This sequence comes from Sequoiadendron giganteum, assembly GCA_007115665.2. Taxonomy (NCBI): domain Eukaryota; kingdom Viridiplantae; phylum Streptophyta; class Pinopsida; order Cupressales; family Cupressaceae; genus Sequoiadendron; species Sequoiadendron giganteum. Next base: position 802,412,280 of record CM021100.1, read on the forward strand.
CATTGGCATATAGTCTATGCTTTATTGATTTACTTTATCATTAACCAACCTATCTCATTGCAATCTCTTAATTTACATCTTTATATCTTTGGAATCATTTGATCAACCAACCCCTTTATCCTAGTGACCAGTATAGTCATTTAATATCGTTCTTTAAATGATGCATAAGTGATGATTTTAGTGTTCTTATATGGTGATCCCCACTTTAATCCATGTCAACACTCTTCATTTGAGAACATCATTTATTTAGATTACATCTTCTTAATCTATAATTATTCCCAAGTTGCACTAGTTCTCTCTTCAGACATGTGTGGATCCACTATTTCCTTTTGGCCTGGTTTTGATGTGCTTTTGGTCCACCAACTTGGTTATTTTCATTATGATTAGGAAACTTATTTAATCTTAGTGCAATTTCATAAAAGTTGATTCCTCTAAATTTATACTAGCACACTTCAATACCATGTTTCTTCCCCAAATAACTTCTTTATATAGAACATATGGACACACTAGCATTAAAAATGGTGTTACCTTATTGGTAGAGAACTCACTTAGTATAGTATGTGAAACCTCAAAAATGGTCGTTTGTATGTTTTAGGACACACAACAACCAATTTTGTACAAGTTTCACTCAAGGAAACCTTAGAGATCTCAATCAAGGGATGAAATGAGGGAAATAGATATGTAGTAAGGTTCCTAGGGTGTGACTAAAGGTATAGAGGGGGTTCACCAGCAAGCTAAGTCTTGGAAAGACAAATAACATGTAAATGATATGCAAAACTTAAGTAAATGACCTAGAAATGAGTTCAAATCAAAAAACTAAAATAAGAAAGTACAGAGATGCACCTAGAAACTAAAGAGGCTTGAATGAGGGTTTTAAATTATAGAAATAATGATCTTTAATGCACATTAGGACTCATACACCAGTAGGGGAAATTTATTCCTAGTTTAGGGTTTCAGGCCAAAACCAAAATCTAGAACTGCTAAACCAAGATCTATAGAAAATGTGTGAAAATAGGTATATTAGGATTCATATGCCACAAGTGGTGATTTAGACCGATTAGTAGGGTTGATCTAAAACTTTGATATGCTTTGATGTTCTCTTGTACCTTCTTTCATGTCAAATCTTTGAGTTTAAAACATTGAATTTTTCTCTGTGACTTTCTATGATCTTGGAATGTAGAGACAACTTTGACAACTTTGCAACCTTGAAAAATTTCTCCAATATTTCTCTTCAATGGATCTTCAACCTAGATATACAAATAACACATGAAAGAGAGGGGGAAATGTTGTTTTGTTAGTGGATAGGGGTTTTCCTTGGTCACACCCTATTTTGGTAATCAAACCTTGAAATGAAATCAAATAGAAGGAAGGAATGATTAATGCAAAAAATATTATGTTGCAACTCATCAAAGCCTTGAGTAAAAGGCTGAAAACACGTATGAAATGGATAGAATGAATGTGTATCTCGAATCTTGCTTGAATATTATAGATCTTGAATTGAATGCTTTCTTGAATCATGAAACCCTACGTCACAAATGTTAGCTCAAAAATAAACATGATGCATGATGACTTTGACATGATGCTTGAATCTTGAATAGTGATCCAAAATTCTTGATAATAACTCTTGAATGATCTTGAATTCTCTTCTAATCAAAAACTTGCTATAAGATTGCTTACATAAAACTTCTAGGAAAAAATATGTGAAATACCTTGTATTTATACATGTTTATGCCAAATTTACCAAAATTAAAACACTAAAAAATGACTTCAAATATAGGAGAATAAAATCCCACCAATTTTTTTAATTCAAATTAGGTCTAAGCTAAGCAAGAATCATATGCCAATTGGGGCATATGAGTCCCATTAGGCTAAGCTTGGGACACATTTTTGAAGAAATTCTTAGTTTAAAGTGAAATTTATATCTAGGCCCCGAAAGCTAGGTGAGACCCATATGCACAAGGTGGCGTATGAGTCCTAGATCACTAAATTTGGGCCATAAATTCCAAAACAATTAATTTCAGATTGGTCTTTTGATATATGTTGAGATTATCCTTATAAATATGCATTAATTAAGGTTTATGGATGCAAAATAAGACCAAATAAGGCATAAAGAAGCCCAATTTTAGTAAGGAGGGCCCAAACAAGTGTGAAAATGCAAAGGACTACATTTTTCTACACTACATTTAGGCCCTGTTGGCAAAACAAGAAGATACAATTGAGAGGGGGGGTGAATCAGTTGTAACAAAATCAACAACTTTAATCAAACTATTAACCTTTAATTCTAGATTTGATGAATAATAGTGAAAGAAATAATTACACAACACATCAGAAACACATAACACCAATATTTTTGCGTGGAAACCTTGTTAAGGGAGAAAACCATGGTGGAAGTTAATCCACAATTATACCCTATTAAAAATATAAAGAATAAGTAATTAAGGAATGCACTTGCATTTAGGCACACTACCTAGAGAATATTGCTCAAAAGGAAGGCTCACTTCCTTACATATAGTAATCAGATTAAAACCATCTTAATGGGATGAACTGGGAAAATAGCTTCTCCAAAAGCTTGATGACAATTCTGGTTAGGCACACATACTCTTGTCAATCTTCTTTCATATTCTGCTCTTCTCTTGAATGATTTGACCTTTGTTCACACTTGTACATCATTTGTAAACTTGAGCACATGCCACCCACACACATTCATACCACAAAACAAACTTTTTTATAAATCCTTTACACGGATTTACATCAACAACTTTGTTGGCCACAAATAATAGATGAATTATAAATGTCAGCCTCAATACATGAATAAATCTTTATGTGCACCAGTACAAGTCAGCCACAAAAAATATAGAACTCAAACCAACATCCTCAAAACATGCTAAACCATAATAAATTGATCCATAAGGATCCACAACATGCTACCACCATCATGTCGACCAAGAACATGCAAACCCGAACATACATCGGAAAAATATTCAACCATGATCACGCCAAATAGTGCGGACATGCAAAAAAGATAGAACATGATCTAGAATCATCCACGAACATCACAAGAACATACAAAAAAATTGGAATTACCATAATTCCAATTTCCTCTTCCAAGAACAACTACTACAGTGCCAGAATGACTATAGGAACACCAAAACACTTTACTTGCACAAATCTTTGATGCGTATCACTGAGATTTCTGGATATCATACTAGATAAGTTCATAAATAAACCCATTAGTGCACAACACCTAAATATCAATATACATAACATTTCACCATTCTAACCTTCTTAGCATCACTGGCTGCCTGAACTATGTTTTTAACAATTTTCTCAATTTCCTCAACATATACAGCCTTAAGTAGATTAGAATGCTAATAGTGTTGACATCAATGGAAACCATAACATCCAACAATCTCCCCCTTTAGCATTGATGGAAAAACATGATGTGAAAAAGAATACCATCAACCCAAACTAACTCTTCCATCTCCTCCTTTGCACTTCTCCCCCTTTGTTCCACAAAGGTTCTTCACTTTACACTTCTAGAATTTTTCACATTGTACTTCTCTCCCCCTTTGACATCAATGGCAAAGGTTCAAATTCTTTGAGCCACATATTTTAAAACATCTAACTACTCCCCTTGAGTAGCAGTCACAACACCAATCTAGAATAATATATAGCAATGAATTTATGGATTGATGCAAACACCTGCATCATCAATTCTGATCAGGAGGGGAAATCACCCCTAACATGCCTCTAAGGTACTCAAAAGTATCTTTAGGCAATGGTTTAGTGAAAATATCTGCAACTTTCTCTTTAGTAGGGACATATTCTAATTTGACTTCTTTCTCACTCACTTTATCTTTCAAGAAGTGATACTTGATGGAGATATGCTCTATCTTCGAATGCATCACTAGATTCTTGGAAATGTTTATGGTACTTGAATTATCATAGAATATGGTAATAGGCTCTTCATACTCAATCTTAACATCACTTAGCATTTGCTTCATCCACATTACTTGAGTACAATTATTAGTAACAATGCATTATTCTTTAGCAGTAGATAAGGATTTTGAGTTTTTCTTTTTGCTTAACCAAGACACCAGCTTATTCCCAAGGAAGAACACACCACCACTTGTAATTTTCCTATCATTAGTGTCACCTTCCCAATCAAAATTAGTATAAGAATTCAGAATAAGATCATCATCCTTTCGATGTCATAATCCAAAATCAATTGTTCCTTTCAGGTATCTAAAAATTATTTTTACAACAGCTACATGTGATTCTTTTGCATCTGCTTGAAATCTAGCAACCATGCATACAACATTCATTATATCTGGCCTTGTCTAGGTTAGATATAGTAATCCACCAATCATTGACCTATATCTTCTTCGATTTTCTTTAGGAGTCTCATCCTTCTATATGAGTTTGCATCTGGTCACCATAGGTGTTCCAACTAGCTTTGATTCTTCCATCCCAAACTTTTTCAGAAACTCCCTCACATATTTGGACTGAGATATAAATATTTCATCTTCTAACTGAGTGATTTGCAATCCCAAAAAGAATTTTAGTTCACCTATCATTGACATCTCAAATTCACTTTTCATTTCATCAGCAAATTGCATACACAGATCATCATCACCTTCAAAAATAATATCATGAACAAAAAGTTTAATTATTAGCTCTTTATCCTGATCCAATTTGAAAGATAGATTACTATCAGTAGTACCCTTATTGAATCCAAGCTTAGTATTTTTCCAATCTAGAATACCAAGCTCTAGGGGCTTGCTTAAGTCCATACAGATCTTTCTTCAATCAACATACCATTTCCTTTTCATCAGTCAATTGAAATCCATCTGGTTGTTCAAAATGGACTTCTTCTTCTAGTTCACCATTCAGGAATGTTGAATTTAAATCCATTTGATAAAATTTGTAATTCTTTAAAGTAGCATAAGCAAGAAATAATCTCATAGCTTCTATTCTAGCAATAGGGGAAATTTTTTCATCAAAATCTATACCTTCCATTTGTGAATACCTTTTGCAAACCAATATTACTTTATTTTTAACCACTTCACCTTGTTCATTCATTTTATTCTGGAACAACCATTTGGTTCCAATCACATTCTTTTCTTTAGGTCTAGGAACAAGTTCCCATGTGTCATTTTTTTGTATCTTCCTTAGTTCTTCTTTCATGGCTTCCATCCAATATTCATCTTTGCATGCTTCACTGATATTGTTAGGCTCATCTTTAGAAATCAAGCAATATTCTTCTAGAATTCTCCTCCTAGTTTGTACACCTTTCCTTTTGTCTCCTATGATATGACTATCAAAATGATTTCTTCTTACATACTTAGGAGTTTTAAATTTTTCTCTTACTTCTTGTTCTTGTGTTCTTTCTTCTGCATTTTTCTTGCTTCCGCTTCTTGATTTCATTGGTTCACCGAAACAATTTCTAGTTGACTATGTGAATGAACATTTTGTTCATTGTTAGAATTATCATGATCACCATCTGAATCATATCTATTACATCTAGGTGGTGTGTCAATATCTTCATCAACTTTGACATTAGCACTTTCAACCATTTTCTTCAACCTTTTATTAAAATGTTGGTAAGATTTGCTCTTAGTAGAGTAACCTAGGAAGATTCCTTCATCACTTCGAGCATCAAACTAGCCTATATCATCATCTCTCTTGATGTAGCATTTGCTTCCAATTTTTTTGAAATATTTCACAATAGGCTTATAACCAACCCATAGTTCAAAAGGAGTCTTACCAAAATTGATGTTGACATTTACCTGGTTGATAGTGTACACAATAGTCCTTACTGCTTCTCTCCAGTAGAAATGAGGAACACTTGCTTCCAACATCATGGTTCTAGTAGTGTCTAAAACTGTTATGTTCTTTCTTTCGATAACTTCATTCTATTGAGGGGTCTTGGGAGCAGATATTTGTCTTTGAATTCCATGCTCTTCATAGAAATTATTGAATTCTCTAGAAGTGAATTTTCCACCTCTGTTTGATCTCAAACATTTATCCTTTAGATCTATCTCATTATCTGCCATAACTTTGAAATTTTTGAACTTTTCTAATGCTTCATGTTTTTCTCTTAGGAGGGCAGCCCATATCATTCTTCAATAATCATCAATAAGAAACATAAAGTACCTTTCACCTTGTAGACTTTTGATCCTAGAGGGACCACATAGATCAGTATGTACCAATTCCAATACTCCATTAGAGTTGTATTGTTTACTCCAAAAGGAATTTCTTGTTTGCTATCCCATTTGAAATTCCTTGCACACTTTGTTAGTAGGCTTCACTATCTTAGGAAGATATTTGACCACTTGAGAAGAACTTATCTTTACAATATTGTCAAAGTTCACATGACACAACCACCTATTCCATAACCAACTTACATCAATTTGACCAATCAAGCAACTTTCACTAGCAGTACTCAACTGAAAGATATTACCATTTGTCTTTGTACTCGAGGAAATTACTTTTCCTGTATTTCCCAGTATCTTGCACTTACCAATCTTGAATTGAAGATTGTATCCCTTGTCTACCATCTATCCAGGACTTAACAAGTTATGCTTTAAGCCATCTACATAAAGAACATCATCAGTATTATGCTTACCACCAAAATAAATAGTGTTTCTACCATGAATCACACCAGAAGTGTTGTCTCCAAACCTTGCAATGCCACCATCATAATTATCCAAATTAACAAACTTATTTTTGTCACTAGTCATATGATGTGAGCATCCATTGTCAATCACCCATTCATCCTTTTCTTCAACTTTGACTGCAAGAGCTTTTTCAATATTCACATTGCTAGTAGATTCAGTGGACACTTGACCATATTCTTTGATAGCAATGAATACCCATTCATCTTATTTTCCATTGTCTTTATCAGATTCATCATCAGTTATACCTTCTTCAGCATAACAACATATTCTTTGAAATCTAGTATCTTCAGGTTTGTACTTAGAAACTCTTTCAGGACACCTTGATGCAAAATTACCTATTTTACTGCAAGACAAACATTTAATAGGTAGCTTTCCTTTGTACTTACCATGGCCTCTAGATTCTCTTCTTATAATTAGTGATTCCAATTCTTCTAGCTCTCTTTCTTCTTCTTCAATCTATCTCATCTCATATTCATACCTAAATGTCTTCTTGGAACTTTCTCTTGTATCATATTTCTTTTTCCCGGATACAGTGGCTTTGAATACAGATTCTACTTTAGGATTAGATTCACCAAATTCGCTTAACTCAAAGGTTGTAAGTTTTCCAATTATCATGTCTCTTGTTAATTTCATCACTAACCTAAGTTCATCAATAGCATGATCTTTCTGTTTTTAGCAAGCAGGCACAAATCTGAGTATCTTAGAAATAATTTCTTCTTGATCTAAGACACCACCGACTCATATGATTCTTGTCACCATTTCATTTATCTTCTGAGAGAAAAATTGGATGTTCTCATATTCACTCATCTTCATGTCTTCCCATTTTCCTTTTAGACTTTGTAGCTTAGAAAATTTCACAAGTGGATCTCCTTCATACAATAACTCCATCATTGTCCAGATCTCATGTGCAATCTTTAGACCCATCACATTTGACATTTTAGAATATTTCAAGGCACTCACCAATGCTTCAATAGCTTTGGTATTAATTTTAGCTTCTTTGATCTCATCAGCAGTGGAGGGACCATTCTGAGGAATAGTATATGTATCTTTTTTAATCTTCCAAAAAGCTTCGCCAATGCACTTCAAATGGCATTCCATTCTGACTTTCCACATGGTGTATTTTGTACCATCAAATCTCAGACTATCCTTCTTGTAAGATGCCATCTCAGATCACCTCAAGCTATTAGGCTTCACCTTCAGAGGAACTAGCTCTGATACTAATTGTTGGAAAAACAAGAAGATACAACTGAGGGGGCAGGGGGTGAATTAGTTGTAATAGAATCAACAACTTTAATCAAACTATTAACCTTTAATTCTAGATCCAATGAATAATAGTGAAAGAAATAATTACACAACACATCAGAAACACATAACACCAATATTTTTGTGTGGAAACCCTATTAAGGGAGAAAACCATGGTGGAGGTTAATCCACAATTATACCGTGTTAAAAGTATAATGAAAAATGAATAAGGAATGCACTTACATTCAGGAACACTTCCTAGAGCACATTGCTCAAAAGGAAGGCTCACTGCCTTACATACAATAATTAGATTAAAACCATCTAAGTGGGATGAACTGAGAAAATAGCTTCTCCAAAAGCTTGATGACAGTTCCGATTAGGCACATATACTCTGCTCAATCTTCTTTCATATTTTTCTTTTATCTTGAATAATTTGACCTTTGTTCACACTTGTACATCACTTGTGCACTTGAGCACACACCACCCACACACATTCATAGCACAAAACAACCTTGTCTATATATCTGCTACACGGATTTAGATCAACAACTTTGTCGGCCACAAATAATAGATGAATTATAACTATTGGCCTCAATACATGAATAAATCTTTATGCGCACTAGCACAAGTCAGCGACAAAAAAGATAGAACTCAAGCCAACATCCTCAAAAATGATAAACAACAAGAAATTGATCCATAAGTATCCACAACACGCTACCATCACCATGTCGGCCAAGAACATGAAAACCCGAACATACATCAGAAAAATCTTCAACCACGATCACACCAAATAGCCCAGCCATGCAACAAGGATAGAACATAATCTAGAATCATCCACAAACATCATAGGAACATACACAATGACTGGAATTACCATAATTCCAACTTCCTCTTCCAAGAACAACTGCTACAATGACATATTGACTGTAGGAACACCAGAACACTTTACTTGCACAAATATTTGATGTGTATCACTGAGATTTTAGGATATCATACTAGATAAGTTCAGAAAAAAACCCATTAGTGTGCAACACCTAAATATCAACATACATAACATTCCACCATTCTGACCTTCTTAGCTTCATTGGCTGCCTGAACTATGTTTTTAACAATTTTCTCAATCTCCTCGACATATACAGCCTTAAGCAGATTAGAATGCTAATAGTGTTGACATCAATGACAACCACGTATCAACAACACAACCACAACGTCCAATAGGCTCCACTTTAGTGAGAGGAGGAACTTGCTTGAAACTCACACTAAAGTAGAAAAAATCGCATCAAGAGGGGTTCAAACATACCAATGCTAGTAAGATAGGATGACAATGATCAAGAGGGATGTGCAAGCTCCCAAGATCAATATCAATTAAAAACCAACATAGGCACAAAATAACACACATATCAATAATGTATGAAGCAACAACAAGGAAAAAGCATACACTTCCAAAGAGAAAGGAAAAGAAAAAAGAAGAAGAAAAAGGTGTGGATCAAGCTTCGACAATTTGTCCTGCACATTGTGGATTAGACCTAAGCTATTTGTCAAAGAACATTTGCAAGTGGAACATGATGTCCAAAATTCAAACCAAAAGCATGCTCACAAGGGCTAGTGGAACCTTAGGTCATCCACTAGGTGAGCCCCCAATGAGACACATATGCATGCGGCCGGTATGCACTCACATAGATAAGTAGGTGGCTATGGGAAATTCATACCTAAGTTCAACTCCCATACATGCAACCATACCAAATCTATACCTCGGGTAAGTGCACCAAGATAGTTCCCAAAAAGGGGACTTAAGTGGACAACTTTTTTCTAAAATCAGGAAATACTGACCTTGGACGTGACATTGAGGATAATTACACTCAAAATTTTGAGATGGAACTAAAAGAAGGATTCAAGTTCTCTGAGTCTACCTTCTAAAATACTAATTTATTTTGAAAATGGTTGAGATTAAGGGGTTCAAAAGAGGGACGTACACAAATTGGTGTTGTTTTTGTCAGAAAAACATAGCATAGCAACTCTTGTATGACCCTTGTACGGTGAACTTTTTTTAGTATTTTAAAAATCATAATGGTCAAAAGTTAGTTAATAGTATGTAGTTGATGCATGAGTTTTCTGATAATTTTTTAATGAATATTTAATTTTTTACTAATTTTCGAAGTGGACATTTCCTGAAAAATAGAATTTTGGCCGTGCTACCCCTACAAATTTTGGAAACTAATTGAATTTATTTTATAAAATTTGTAGAATGGATTCTAGTTTCTAAAAAAATAATTTATTTGAAAAATTGATAAACGGTTAATTTATAATGAAAAAATTACCAAACACTGCTTTTTGGCAAAAAAACGACATACAAATAAAATAAATTATGGATGAAAGGCTTAATATTTTTAGAAAGTGAAAAAAAATACATCATTGGATAGCTAAGAGAGAACCCAACATTACCCATGTGCTTGATTTTTTTGATATTGAACCACGTGCAATCCTGACGGTGAGCACGAACTCGATTATGTGAAATATGGAATATTTTTAAAAAACACGTCTCTGGTCATTGGGAATGCCCTCCAAGCCTTTGGGTTGGTATTCCAAGGAAAATACCAAGCCCAAGGTTTGGGAATTCCCAAAGCAAGATATAACGCAGGCGCGTTATAACACGCTTGTGTTATATCTCAGTTTTGACCTGTTTTGTGAATGCATTGACAAAACGCGAGCGCGTTATAACGTGCTCGTGTTTTGGTCTACATTGAATTTTTTTCTTCTCTTTTTCTTATCTCCTCCTCCTATTATATATGGACATTTATTTTCTTATACTTTAAGTTATATTTCATGTATATACTTTTAGGATGTTTGAGAGTGGTTTCAGATCTCTAGGAGTTATAATGCAAATTCTAGTTTTTGGAAGATCTTTAAAATTTCAGACTTAGTCAAATTTTAGTAATAAGCATGTCAAATTTTAGTAATCAGGAGGTCAGATTTTAGTAGTCAACAAGTTCTATCATTTATATCTCTCACTCTCTCCTTCTCTCTACTCTTTATCTCTCCACTCCCTCTCTCTCTCCCTTCCTCACTCTCTCCCCTCTCTCTCTTCTAGTTTTTGGAAGATCTCACAAATTTCAAACTTAGTCAAATTTCAATAATTAGGAGGTCAAATTTCAGTAATCAAAAAATTGTATTATTTCTCTCTCTATCTCACTCATTTTTATCCCTTACACTCTACACCTCTCTCTCACTATCTCTATCCCTTTTTCTGACTCTCTCTCTCCCTTGATCTCAAGAAATCTCTCTCTCTCCTTTTCCCTCTAATTCTCTCTACCTCACTTATCTCTCCCTCTCTACTTGTCTCTATCTCCCTCCCCCCCTCTCTCTCTCTCTACCTACCTACCTTTCCCTCCATCACACCCTACCCCTCTCTCTATTTCTCTCTAGCAAACCTCTCTCTCACCTCCCTCTCTCTCCCTCCATACTTCTCTCTCCCTCTCTTCTTCCCTATCTACTCTTTATCTCCCATCTCTCTTTACCTACCTCTACATCCATCAAACCTTACCACTCTCTCTACACTTCTCTCCCTCCCTCCCTCATTCCCTCTCTACTTCTCTCTATCTCACCTCTCTCTCTACCTCTCCTTCCATCTCTACTTATCTTTATCTCCTCTCTCCCTCTCTCTACCTACCTCTCCTTCAAACACTCTTTATTTCTCTCTATCTCACCTCTCTCTCCCTCACTACATCTCTCTCCCTCTCTCCCTCCCTCTCTACATATATATATCCCCTCTCCCTCTCTACCTAGCTCTCCATCCATCACAACCTACCACTCTCTCTCCATTACTCTCTATCTAACCTCCCACTCTCTCCATCCATACCTCTCCCTCTCCTTCCCTCTCTACTCTCTACCTCCCTAATCCTTCTCTACCTACTTCTCCATCCATCACTCCCTAACATTCTCTCTACACCTCTCTATATTGCTTCTCTCCCTCCCTCCCTCATTCCCTCTCTACTCTCTCTCTACCTCTCCTTCCCTCTCTAATTATCTTTATCTCCCCTATCCCTCTCTCTCTCACTAGATGTCTCCCTCCCTACCTTTTCCCCTATCTACTCTCTATCTCTCCTCTCCCTCCCTCTACCTCTCTCTCACTCTCTCTCACTCCTCCCTTACCCTCTTTCTCTCTCACTCTCTCCTCTTTATCTCACCATTCTCTCTTTCCCTCTTTGTAACTCTCCACTTCTCTATATGTCACCATTCTCTCTCTACATATCTTTATCTCACCTATCCCTCTTTACCTCTCCCTTCCTCCCCTCTCTCACCCACCCTCCCTCCTTCCCTCTATCTCTATCTCTCTCTACTTCTCTCTATCTCACCTATCCCTCTCTAGCTGCATATCCCTCCATCACTCCCTACCACACTCTCTCTATTGCTCTCTATCTCACCTCTCTCTCACCTCCTCTCTCCTCCATACCTCTCCCTCTACTTCCCTCTCTACTCTCTATCTCCCTAATACCTCTCTACCTACCTCTCCATCCATCACTCCCCACCACTCTCTCTATACCTCTCTATATCGATTCTCTCCCTCCCTTATTCTCTCTCTACTTCTCTCTACCTCTATGTCTTTCTCTAATTATCTTTATCTCCCCTAGCCCTCTCTCTCTCACTAGATATCTCTCTCCCTACCTTTTCCCCTATCTACTCTCTATCTCTCCTCTCCCTCCCTCTACCTCTCTCTCTCACTCTCTCTCACTCCTCCCTCACCCTCTTTCTCTCTCACTCTCTCCTCTCTATCTCACCATTCTCTCTTTCCCTCTCTATAACCCTCTCCTCTATATGTCACCATTCTCTCTCTACTTATCTTTATCTCACATATCCCTCTTTACCTCTCCCTTCCTCCCCTCTCTTGCCCACCCTCCCTCCTTCCCTCTATCTCTATCTCTCTACTTCTCTCTATCTCACCTATCCCGCTCTACCTACATATCCCTCTATCACTCCCTAACAAACTCTCTTTATTTCTCTCTATCTCACCTCTCTCTCTCTCCCTCCATCTATACTTCCTTATCTACTCTTTATCTCTCATGTATGTCTACCTCTCCTTCCCTCTCTACTTATCTTTATCTCCTCTTTCCCTCCCTCCCACTATGAGGGTTAAGAGTGTAAGGTTTAGTGTTTAAGGTATAGGGTTGAGGTTAAAGGGTTAATTGTATATGGAATAAGGTTTAGGGTTTAGGATATTAGGTATAAACTTGAGGGTATATGGTATAGGGATGATGGATGAGGGTTTAGGGTTTAAGGTATAGGGTTGAGGGTTGAGGGATAGTGTTTAGGGTTGAGGGTATAAGGTTAAGTGTATAGGGTATATGGATTATGGTTTAGGATATTGGGTATATATTTGAGGGTATTGGGTTGAGGATATTAGGTTTAGGGTTGATGGTTTAGGTTTTAGGATTTATGTACAAGTTTAAGAGTTGAGGGTTGAGGTATAATGTTCAGGGTTAAGGGTATGAGGTTAAGTGTATAGGGTATAGGGATTAGGGTTTAGGTTGTAGGGTTAAGGGTATAAGGTATAGGGTTAAGAGGGTTAAGGGTTGAGATTGTAGGGTTTTCTGTTTAAGTATAGGGTTGAGGGATAATGTTTATGGTTTAGGGTATAAGGTTGAGGATGTAGGGTAAAGAGATGAGGCTTGAGGGTTGAGGGATAGTGTTCAAGGTTGAGGGTATAGGGCTAAGTGTATAGGGTATAAGGATTAGGTTTTAGAATAATGGGTATAGGGTTGAGGGTATAGGGCTGAGTGTATAGGGTATAGGGATTAGGGTTTAGAATAATGGGTATAGGGTTGAGGGTATTGGGTTTCAAATTAAGGTTTAGGGTTTAGGGTTTAGTGTACAAGGTTGAATGTAGGGTTTACGGTTTAAGTAGAGGGTTGGGGGATGATGTTCAAGGCTTAGGTTATAAGGTTGAGTGTATAGGGTATAAGGATAAGGGTTAAACTTGTAGGGTTGAGGAATAGTGTTCAAGGCTGGGGGTGTAGGGTTAAATGTATAGAGTATAGGGATTAGGGATTAAAATATTCGGTATAGGGTTGAGGGTTGAGGGTTGAAGGTTGAAGGTTTATGGTACAAGGTTTAATGTAGGATTTTGTGTTTCATTATAGGGTTCAAGGTTCAAAGATAATGTTTAGGGCTTAGGGTATAGGGTATAGGGATGAGGATTGAGAGTGTAGGGTTTATGGTTTAAGGTATAGGGTTGAAGGTATAAGGTTAAGTTTGTAGGGTATAGGGATTAGGGTTTAGGATATTAGGTATAGAGTTGATGGCATTGGGTTGAAGGTTTAAGGTTAAGTTTATAGGGTATAGGGATTAGAGTTTAGGGGAGAGAGAGAGAGACCTGAGAGAGGGTGAAATTGGCAACTATATTGCCAATTTCACCGAATTAGCAAGCTAGTGGCCTATTTGAAACAATGGGTCCAAGAAATGGGGTCTCCCGATGATTTATTTCTTGGACCCATTTTTTCAAACAAGACAAGTTAGGTTTCCAATTTCACCAAATTGGCAACCTAACTTGCCTGTTTGAAAAAATGGGTCCAAGAATGGGGTCTCTCGGTGATGTAAATCACCAAGAGACCCCATTTCTTGGACCCATTTTTTCAAACAAACCGCTACATTTCCAATTTCACTAAATTGGAAACCTAACTTGTCTTGTTTGAAAAAATGGGTCCAAGAAATGGGGTCTCCCAGTGATATAAATCATAGGGAGACCCCATTTCTTGGACCCATTTTTTTAAACAAGCCACTACATTGCCAATTTCACTGAACTAGCAAGCCCGTGGGCCCACTAGCTTGGCAATTAAGTAAAATTGGTAACCTAACTTGCCTATTTGAAGAAATGGAACCAAGAAATGGGGTCTCCCAGTGATTTACATCACCAAGAGACCCCATTTCTTGGACCCATTTTTTCAAACAAGCCACTACATTTCGAATTTCACTATATTGGCAAGCTAGTGGGCCCACTAGCTTTCCAATTTGGTGAAATTGGCAACCTAACTTTCTTGTTTGAAAAAATGGGTCCAAGAAATTGGGTCTCTCGGTGATTTACATCACCGGGAGACCCCATTTCTTGGACCCATTTTTTCAAACAGGCCACTATATTACCAATTTCACTAAATTGGCAAGCTAGTGGGCCCACTAGCTTGGCAATTCAGTGAAATTGACTCCCTAACAAACTCTCTTTATTTCTCTCTATCTCACGTCTGTTTCACCTCCCTCTCTCTCCCTCCATATCTCTCCTTCCATCTATACTTCCTTATCTACTCTTTATCTCTCATTTATCTCTACCTCTCCTTCCCTCTCTACTTATCTTTTTCTCCTCTTTCCCTCCCAACCTCTCTCTCTCTCTCTCCCCAATCCCTCCCTCCCCCTATTTCTCTCTCCCCCTATGAGGGTTGAGAGTGTAAGGTTTAGTGTTTAAGGTATAGGGTTAATTGTATAGGGAATAAGGTTTAGGGTTTAGGATATTAGGTATAAAGTTGAGGGTATATGGTATAGGGATGATGAATGAGGGTTTAGGGTTGAGGGTTGAGGGTTGAGGGATAGTGTTTAGGGTTGAGGGTATAAGGTTAAGTGTATAGGGTATATGGATTATGGTTTAGGATATTGGGTATATAGTTGAGGGTAATGGGTTGAGGATATTAGGTTTAGGGTTGATGGTTTAGGTTTTAGGATTTATGTACAAGTTTAAGGGTTGAGGGTTGAGGTATAATGTTCAGGGTTAAGGGTATGAAGTTAGGTGTATATGGTATAGGGATTAGGGATTAGGTTGTAGGGTTAAGGGTATAGGGTATAGGGTTAAGAATTGAGATTGTAGGGTTTTATATTTAACATTATTCCTAAACCCTCAACCCTAAACATTATCCTTGAATCCTTAACCCTTTAATTAAACACTAAATCCTACATTAAACCTTATACTCTAAACCCTCAACCCTAAACCCAATACCCTCAACCCTATATTGAATATTCTAAACCCTAATCCCTATACTCTATACAATTAACCCTACACCCCCAACCTTGAACACTATACCTCAACCCTACACCTTCAACCCTCATCCTTATAACCTATACCCTCAACCTTATAACCTAAGCCCTAAACATCATCCCCCAACCCTATACTTAAACCCTAAACCCTAAACCTCAATCTGAAACCCAATACCCTCAACCCTATACCCATTATTCTAAACCTTAATCCCTATACCCTATATACTTAGCCCTATACCCATTATTCTAAACCCTAATCCTTATGCCCTATACACTTAGCCCTATACCCTCAACCTTGAACACTATCCCTCAACCCTCAACCCTATAGCTTAAACCCTAAACCCTACATCCTCAAGCCTCATCTCTTTACCCTGCACCCTCAACCTTATACCCTAAACCATAAACATTATCCCTCAACCCTATACTTAAATGGAAAACCCTACAATCTCAAGTCTCTCCCTCCCACCTCCTCTCCCTCTCTCAACTCTCTCTCTCTCTCTCACTCCCTCTATCTCTCTCTCACTCTCTCCCTCTCTCTCTCTTAAGTCTCTCCCTCCTACTGCCTCTCCCTCTCTTAGGTCTCTCTCTCTCACTCACTCCCTCTATCTCTCTCCCCTCTACCCTTAACCCTAAACCTTAAACCCTAAACCCTCTACCCTATACCCATAGCCCTCC